>BROG01000009.1:1152500-1540000 GCA_030159075.1 Atrina japonica
TAGATCAACAGGTAACATATGCAATGTACTAGAAATTTACGTGGTTCCTTTAATAAACTCCACTAATAAAAAATAGGGATGTCTTTCATCCTGTCAATTCTCACCTCTGCCAACAAATATATCTTATTTTTGCAGGAAAGGGTTTAAAACAGAAGTTCCGTATCACAGTAGATATGACATGTTGCATTTTTCTGTTTCACTAAATGAAGTGCTAAGTTATTTGAAGCCCTCCCCGGCATTTGATGACGTCTCTATATTAGTGAAAGATTTTTGACAGGGACGTTACAACAATACAATACAGCAACAACCAATTGTGACGAGGATTAATTCCTACTTATTATATTTGAATTTGACTGTGGACTCTCGACGGGTGTGAACGGTTCAACATGGGATGCCTACACCTCCATGGCACCTGCTCCCACTTCCTGATTCCCAGAGGTCCGTGTTTGCTCAGTATTCACCAGATTTGTATATTTATCTTGGACATCCTGAAGATTTATACTTTGGTATCTGAGATTTTTATATATTGATAGGCATTCCGTAGCACATGTCAATATTTGTGAAACTCCACCTATAGCTGGCGACGCTCCAGAAAAAAAGGCTACAATACTATCTCCAAAATGATATTGTAAATATTCAGTATTGAATAAAATCCTACTTAAACCTAGACTACAATTTCATGTACCTGACATACATATGAACCGACCAGGATCTGTTGTGTATTGAGTTCAGTGGAACGACCTGACCTCGAGCTGTCGATACTGAGTTCAGTGAAGCAGTCTGACCTTGACCTGTTGTATACTTAGTTCAGATGATCGACATGACTTTGACCTGTTGTATAACGAGTTCAGTGGAGCGACCTGACCTTTAGCTGATGTATACCGAGTTTTCTGTTGAGAAACGTGACCTTGACCTGTTAAATACTGTGTTCAGCTGAGCATCCTGACCTTGACCTATTTTGTCCTTTTCTTTTCGATTTCAGTGGAGCGACATGAACCTCAGCTGTTCAATACTGAGTTCAGTGGAGTGCCCTGACCTTTACCTGTTGTATACAGCTGACACTTCACTTGGAATTTGTAAAACTTGAGCCAATGTCTAAGGATATATACATCATACATACCAAAGTGTGTGATGTCAATACAAAAATGATGAATATTAAATTTTAGAGGAGTTGTTAGTTGCTATTTTGTTGTATTCTACCAGCTGATCAATGACAGACGGTGTTACGACCCACTTTCAGATTAGTTATGCGACCTAATGGCTGATCAGTTTTCGCTCGTGATTCAGCAAGATATTAGTTATGTTTGAATTAATTCTGATTTCCTTAATGACATGTGAATTTTGTAACGTCTGTCGGCAAAATTGTTGTTGATCAAGTTGTAAATAGGCCCTTACTTGATTGTGCGTACATTTGCTGGTTGCATCTGTTACTAAATCGTACGCATCTATTAAAGGATCGTACACACTTATTATAAGATCGCATGCATTTGTTACAGGATAGCATCCGATCCGCTGTAACACTACGAGTGGTCTTACTGGCTAACGTTTTTGATTTGGAAACTAATCCCATACCAACATTTTTGGGTCGTAGTTAACTTTAACCTAGCATATAGCATTTGGTTGAGAAAAACAATGTTTGTCTCTGTTTTGTCTTATTAAGTCAAACATGTTACGATGAATATTCAGACAGGCAATTTTCATAATCAACATATCGAAATATTATTATAACTTTAAACATTTTGTTCTCGACAGAGAATCACTGTATTGCTATAGTGTATTGAATATTTCCAACAGAATACCAAAGTTATAGTTTTGAAAAACAGGAAGTCTAAAACAAATGCTTAAGACGCTGGTTTCTGTCAATATCACTTCAGTGAGCTCAGTTGAGCTCAAAGTGTACAGACCAATAGAACGAATATGATGATTTTAAGAAATCTTTTTAGGATTGTTTTGTTTTGAATTTCTGAACCATTCGATTTCCACGGTTTTCATTTTTGGGTTTGTTTTACGCCACATTCGACAATTATTCAGTTACATGGTGACGGCCAATTTTTAATGGTGGAGGAGAGAACCTGATTACAATGTACCCGGGAACAGACTACCGGCTTTCCGCTAGTAAACTGGCAAACTTTCTCACAAAAATCAGCTTAGGTTCCAGAGGGACTCGAATCGGTGCTGACCAGAAATGACTGTCTTTATGTTTCAAAGCGCGATTTTTCTAACAATTCGGCCATGATGGCCCCCGATTTTCATGCAAATAACTGTATTTGTTTTTAATTACGTTGCATACATATAGAAAATAAAATCCCGAATGGCAATTATATACATACATTTCTCAACCTGTAATTTTTTTTACTAAATTTGATTTTCAAAGCCAAGATAAGATCGAGAGAAAGCTTGCTTTATAGTTTAATATAAGGTAAAGAACTGCCATCGAAATAACTTTAACCTAACATATAACATTTGGTTCAGAAAAACAGTGTTTGTCTCTGTTTTGTCTTATTAAGTCAAACATGTTACAATGAATATTCAGGCAGGCAATTTGGATAAGCAACATATCGAAACATTTTAAAAACTTTAAACATTTTGTTCTCGACTGTTCATTAAATATTAAAGTAATATGAGCTGTCGCCGACGGAAATTTTAATTGCAGATTTAGTGCAATATTTTATCTCGTATACATCAAGAAGATATCTGTAGTTGGTTAAAAGAACAAATGCGAGCGTATTATAGAATAAACTAGCCAAACATAACCCCTTGTAACTAATAGATTGAATCTGCCATCACAAATTAACTTCCGGTATTTTTTACGAAGATAACCGAGTGTCAAGGAAGCACGTGCGATTTGGGGACAGAATCGGGCATCATCCTTGTACCTAGATCTATTTATTTCACATCCGCAAAAGAATTATTATATGTGAATAATAATGACCGCTATTTAAATCTTGCCTCAGCTTCAACAAATATTTGAAAATGCATGGTAAAGATCCTCCAGTTGTTTGACCTACAGGTCATATGCATATTACGATTACGTCAGTTAATCACTGATTTTGCTATAAAGTAACTATTTCATGCCAGAAAAGCTTTACGGGTTCTAATCACGATAGAAGTATGTCATAACGTGTTCAGTGATACCTTTTAATTGTATTAAAGTGGTTTAGTATTTATCAGATAATTCTAAAAGCATTGCCGTCGCTGATAGTTTATATTGCTTTAATCATACCAATTTTAAATACGTTCATTCTGACTAATTCCTTCTTATAAAACTTTTTGCTTCATTATAATGTTTGTCGTCTGCTTGAAAATAATTTTTAATGTCTTCTTTTTATTTTGAGGTTCTTTGAGTTGGTTGTAATGATAAAAGTAAATACTCCGGCAATTACTATTACGATATCAGTGGTGCAGCTAAAAGGGAGCGCAAGGTTTTCTCCGAAAATTGACACATTGTGTATCTCCAAAAAGATACTTAAAACCCATCCACAAAAGAAAATTAGAAAGAAATGTTCTCCTGGGTATAAAAATGAGCGTCTAGATAGGTCGGGAAACTTGTACACATCCCAAACGGGATGGGACCAGGTATCCAGATGGAGTCAGCGTTCCCTGTTAGCACACCCGTCGCAAAGATTACATGGGAATCTCTCGAGTACGATGAAAAAATCAAGGCTGGTGGAACAAAATTAGGCTGGACGGGACAAAATTGAGATAATACTGGTTACCATGCTAACACCAGCTAAATGTAATACTACTAGAAATGATAATGATATCTCTTACGGTATACTTGTAAACTTTTGATGATAATTTAGCGATAAAGTGTTTTCTTGAGCCCCATTTTAATGTAATGTAGTCTCACAGAGGTGTTAGATTTTGAATAGTCGAAAACAAGGAAGCCAAAATACATGTACAAAAACAAACAAGATCCATCATTTATACATTATATATGTATACATGATGTACTTTATTTTATTTTAATTTGACTGTGGACTCACGGCGGGTGTGAGCGGTCGACGGGGGATGCTTGCTCCTCCATGGCACCTGATCCCACCTCTTGATTTCAAGAGGTCCGTGTTTGTCCATTTTTTACCAGATTTGTACTTATATCCTGGACATCCTTATGATTTATACTTTGATATTTGAGACTTTTTATATTATATTAAATTCCAGTTCATCTGATGAAGTCTTATTGACAGAAACGATCGTACTGAGTATTTGATTTGGACTTCTTTGTAAAACTATAACTTTTGTATCATTATTAATATTTTATCAATAACAAATATTACGTATCTACCATTTTCCTGGTTTTCCAAAAAAAGAAAAACAAAAAAGATTCTTGTCCCAAATGTTAATAGATAAATTACAGATGAGCCGAAATTGTAAATCATCGTCTCGTATCCTCTGACACAAAATCTAGACAGAAATTCTGAAATGTATATTTCACAGGACATCCGTGACTGTCAACCATAGGTCACATCAGGGTGCTCTCTTGCATCTGCATGTGGGCATAAAAAAAACCCAAGTCCCTTATATTTATAAAAAGCATCCATATTGTTTTTGGCTTAGTTGCGCAACTGAAGGGTATTAAGAGAACGAACAGGATTGCATCGGCCCTAAGACTAACTTTAGAATACCTTATCTCGATATTAACGATCTTGGAATGAATTCACAGGGGGGCAATACTGAAATCAGAAATATTTGTAATGCTCAAAATATAAATAATAATGATGATAGTAACTGAAGGCCACCTCAAAGATATCAATTATAGATGAGCAAGTTCTTGAATTTTGAGTACAATTATCAAGGTCTGTTTTGCCTATTTATGATGCAATAATCCTCATTTATGTCTGAGGAAAGCGTTATATATATATATATATCTGTGTGTGTGTGTGTGTGTGTGTGTGACAATATATAATATTGTTAAAACGTAGTCAATACTGGATAAAGGCGGACGTCTGGGAAATCAAAAGAAAAGAAATGAGATCAGGTGCCGCGGAGGAGTAAATTGGCGATCTATTTAACAAATACAATACCTATAATAACATATTTCTTTTATCGACAGATTAGGTTCTAGCGGGGTCGGATCCGCGCTGAGGAGATATGAGAGACTCCATAGTTTGAACACGGGGGCATCCTAGGTCGTATGTATGTATATATGCAGGTACTTTGTTTACATCCCATAAAATATCGTTTTAATGTTGTATGATTGCAATTTGCAATTTATGCTAATTTTTAATTAGTGTTGTCAGTCCTTGATTTTACTTGAGCTTATTTCATAGTACGGAATTCGAAATCCAATCAGATATAAACTAGATAAACCTCGGCAATGATAACTGGTTTATGACAACGTAATGACAGTGCACAATTTCATAAATGATTTGCTCAGTGACAAGGATGGTGTCTTAGGATATTGAATTCAAAATTCTAATTTAAATTACAGACTGTACCTGGAAGCTACATCGTACACGTTAGTGCTTGTTACAAGACCATGTCATTTAAAGGCCTTCATAATAGAAATGAGAAGATTTAAAATGGCATCTTTGCTTTACCAAATCCATTCATTATCGCAAATACTACATTATGTAATATCTAAATCTGTGCTTGATTAATGCACTTGATGTAGTTGTTTAACTTGGTCTGCAGTCACCGGTAGATCACTTTATAACTTCTAAGTAAAATGAAGAAGTACCGATGGATAATCGAAGCTCCATGTCCATCAGAACACGACAAATTAGATATAATAACGGCCTGAACACGAAGAACAATTGCGAAACTTAAACGGGATGGGACCAGGTGTCCGGAAGGAGTCAGCATCTCCTGTTAGCATGCCACACCCGTCGTAAATGTCCCATGGGAACCTTCGAAACGAACATATTCTTGAATATAGTGGATCAGTATGATTTGATAAATATTATGTCATTCTTGAGTGGTAAAATGATCAGCTCTTGAAAGCGACTTAACCTCGGTTGACAATGTTTTTTCTCGGTGTGACAATTTCCACGACCACCCTCTCAGTAATGCTATATTTATATATTCCCTGGACTGGGATGTATATGGTCAGTCTACATTGATACTTACTATGCACCTGGGCCCACTTATGGTTTTCCAATTTGGCTAGTGTCTTCGTACCAAAATGTTATTGCTGTAATTTCAGAATAAAAGTTTGTATTTTAAATATTTGAATTTTATCGGGAACACTTTAGTAATTGCAGTATAAGGCATTTGTCTCATGCTATCAATTAATGCTTTGGTATCCATATTGAAAAATGTGAAATTTTTCAAAAAGAAACAAATATGAAAACTAAAACCCATTAATCAAAGATAAGTTGAAAAGTTTGTATATATCACTGGTTGAACTTTAATAGTCTTGATTGTATTTTTTCGTGTTTCTTGTTAAAAAATGATCGATAGGCCTTCTTCTGACTATCCTTATACCCTCCCTCTTTACATTTTGATTTTACTACTGATCTCTGGTTGTGACTTATTAGCTGGGGTTTTACTGTAAATTTGCCATATGTAATAATATATGTTCATTGTTGCATTCACGTATATTGCCTTATGATTTACGCTTTTCTTGACACATTTTAATCTATGTTTCTTATAAATTATAAATTTGTGTATGACCTAGTCAAGTAAAGGTCAGAACTGTAGTATTTAATATCTCTCTCTCTCTCTCTCTCTCTCTCTCTCTCTCTCTCTCTCTCTCTCTCTCTCTCTCTCTCTCTCTCTCTCTCTCTCTCTCTCTCTCTCTCTCTCTCTCTCTCTCTCTCTCTCTCTCTCTCTCTCTCTCTCTCTCTCTCTGACCGACTTGGTTTAAGTTCAAGTACAGATCCACATATCCTAGTTCATTTGGTATCTGTATTCTGGATGATGTCTCTGAGTGCTTATAAATAAACTGGAAGTTTGACATTGAACGTATAAATGGAAAGCTGTTATAAATAAGATCTGATAAGTACGGTGCGTTTTCGTTTTTAGTTCGTTTTTGCCTGAGATATTTAAACCTTGGAATGAACTTCAGTGTATATACAGGTGCATCTCTTCAGGAATTAGACACAAATATTGACATGTGAAATATTGTGAACTCCTCAACGAAACGGATCCGAAATTAGATTGTACTTATTTGTATCCCTTCCTATCTTTCATGATGTATATTGTTATACTTAATACATTAACATCAAAGAGAAGAGATCCGAAATAAGCTACAGGATCAAGGAACGGTGTTAGTCGACACACACCAATGTACCTGCAATTGAGAAGTAAACCTTAATGCATTTCATGATAATGAATTCTCCGTAATGTACTTGAATTGATATTACTACACTACTACATGTACTATTAGATTTTACTACTACTATCATTAACACTACATCTATTACTAGTACAACTACTACTACGGCAACTATTATTAGCATTATTGCTACTACAACTCTTACTACTAGTAGTACAACTAGCATTACCACTACTTCTATTGCTAGTACAAATATTACTACAACAACAACAACTACTACTACTACTACTACTACAACTACTACTACTACTACTACTACGGATATCACTATTACTACTACAACTGTTACTATTACTACTACATCATTTCCTCCACCTCTATTAATAGTACAACTACTACTACGTCAATATTTATTATCATTATTACTTACCACATCTGTTACTATTACAACTACAAATATTATAAACATAATACCAACGTTATAATGCCCAAGACGATCGTCTCTGTCAATAGCACGTCATCAGCTGAGCTCCAATTTAAGATAGATGTTTATTTCTAAAGAGAAAGTGGTATCATACCTGACAAAATAATAAATCTAAATGCATAGCCAAAATCCGTCTAAACGTAACTACTGTAGAAAGTGGACTATCTTAGCTTTTTGAATAATTTAGAATTTTAATTGTTTTACCACTACTTCTATTACTAGTACAGATACTACTACATCAAACTTTTATTATCATTATTACTGTTATCACTTCTTCTACAAATGATGAAAATAATGATGAAAACAATAATGATGATGATGATGATGATGATGATAAATATGATTATGATGATGATAATAATAATTATGATGATAATTAAATAAAACTACAACTACAATAATAATAATAATAATAATAATAATAATAATAATAATAATACAACTACTACTACTTCTACTACATTAGTTCTAATAATAATAAAAATAGTGACGATGGCGCCGATGATGATGATGATGATTATGATTATTATTATGATGCAGTCACCAACACCATCAACATCCTCCTGTTCCTCCTCCTGCTCCTCCTCCTCCTCATCATCATCATGTTTTGCAGCACAGATTTCAAAGTACGTTAGATAGTATATTATTTTGCATACATTCATGTTTTATTTGATTACTTCAAGTTCATATTCAGCTACAAATTATCTTATTCCTTTAAAATTACGTTTTAAAGTAACTTCTCTGAGTACCACCAAAGTAGTCAAAGTATGATATTTCAGTGAGGTCCCCACTGTAATTTATGTGGACATAATGCTTTTTATATAAGCATGATGCACAGTATAGTGTCAGTTAAAAGAAAATCAAAACCTCAATTGAGCGTGAATGGGCGGTCATATATATACATATACATACATACATACATATATATATATATATAATACTCACTTTTATTTCAATTGACATGTACAAAACAAGCGAGAACTATTTAATGGAGAACAGAGGGAATTATCATAAATCAAGTGCGTGTTTTATTCACAAAGATGTCGGATGAAATGTGATATTACAGTTATAATTTCACAGAATTTTGATTTTGAAAATAATGACCATCTGAATTATTTGTGGTCATTCGTTGGTTTATGTCCGTCGTTATCATTCAAAAAAACAATCGTGCATAGCTGTCGAATATATATATAAATTTGGACCGAATATATTGAAATCGAAAGGGGAATGAATTCTGATGATGAAATTTGATTAAGAGAGTCAGATAGTCTTAGGCATTTTTGGGGCTCTTTTGTAAAACTATAACTTGAATATTGTTAAAAATATTCCAAATAACGGGGTAAAAATTATAGTAAGCAAATTTGGCCGAGTAATCAAAATTATTTCAAATAGAGCGGGAATTAAATGTAACATAGTTCAATATAAGTAAGTTTGATTGTATATATAATTTATAACACGAATACAGAATGTGTTTACAACAGTAAAAGTTTTGTTTGTACTTTCTAAATGATTTATTTCAACATATTGCAACCTTCCGGTGATGAAAAGTTCACAGTAAGTGTTCAATGATGTAGTGATATTTGATCTTAGGCCTGTATATCGTATGTAATAATGCAATTATACAACGAACTATGAATATCTTGAATCTTTTCTGTGTATCGTAGATCCATTCCCCCTTTTTCTATGGTATTCAGAACTCATTTAACGAATCACCAAATACTTAATGGAGTTTTTGGCTGTGTGTGTGTTTTTTTAAGTATTTCTTTTTTTACCACTTAGATTGATAAACAATAACAAAAAAGAGGTATACACAGGCAAAAAAGTTCCTAATGCCTATATATATTGTGAAAAGTGTTTGAGAAACCCAGGTCTGGCACTTTTTCACTATCAATTGATTATATCAATCTTACTATAAGTATATGAATAACACATTGGAAATAAGCTAATTTTCACAAAATATATAGGAATATAAGACTACTCTCTTTTTTTGCCTGTGTATAGCTCTTATTTGATATTGTTAATCAAGTACAAGTAGTAAAATTAGAAAAAATCGAAATAATGTTGTTGGTTAACAGAGCTAATGCCCCTTTTAAACAAAATAAGAGATCTGTGTCACGTTGAAAATGTCTTTTGAATGTTTATATAATCCGCATCAAAGTGTAATTTTATATTCTATGTTTGTATGGTTTTTATAATCATTTTTCTATCTACTTTTACAAAGAAAAGAGAAACATTTAGCGAAGTAAAATTATGGGTGCCCTAAAATTCGTTTTAATCAGTTATACATTGCGAACACATCAAATGTCAAATATCAGTTGAAGTTTTAGCTTACCAATTATGTCACCGGAACCAGAAATATGAAATTTTGGAACTCTTCTGTCTCAAGACTTAGTTTTTTGTTACCAAGTCGGTAAAGTTTAACTTTTTTTGTTTGTAACCACAATGCAATAATATTCACTGTAAAATACAATGAAAGACCAATAACTCTGTAAATTTTATCCTTAATTCTCGTGGAGACGATATATAGCTAATCAATTGTCAGTTTTTCGTAATAACTTTTTAGTAGTACGAATTCATGTATCGCTAATTTAACGTTAAACACACACGATTCTCATTTTGATGGGAAATATTAATCTATATCAAAAATCTCAGATACCAAAGTATAAATCTTTAGGATGTCCGGGATATAGATACAAATCTGGTAAAAATGAACAAACACGGACCTCTGGAAACCAAGAGGTGTGTCATTGAGGAGTAAGCATCCACTGTCCATCGGTCACACTCGCCGTGAGTCCAAAGTCAAGTCCTAATGAAATACGTGAGGAACGAATCCTCGTCACAATTGGTACAGACGTCTCAACAACCGCCAACGAAAAGGAAACTCAACATTTCACTTAGTGAAACAGAGTAATCGCAAACAAGACTATTATACTGACCGTAAAATTTGCGGAACGTTGACATCAAACGGGGTTTTCGATATCCGTGTCAATAATTTGTCAGTGAATAGTTTACATCTGTATACTTTTTATTAGTTATATTCTTTTCTTTGGTCAAACTGTGTTTTCGTTGTACTTAACAATTCTACAGTTATATGGTAGTGGCCAAGGTTTAATGATTTATTAAAGAACTCGGCTGTTAAGTGTTTAAGAAGAGACCACCAGCCTCCCACAAGTAAATTGGCAAAATTTATTACAAAATTAGCTCAGATTCGGAAATATAGACTATAGCATAATGCTTTAACAATTGTCCCATTGAGAAGGTTACCTCTTGTGAGAAGAATCAGTGATAGAAACCGGCAGATAGAAGCTATGGTTCTAAACTTTGGGCAGAGTCAATCCCGAGATTTACTAAGTGCAATGAAGAAATACCAACAGATATTCGAAACTCAAAGTCAAGTTGAATATGAAAAAAAGATGTATGGAAATTCAGGCTCCGCGTCATTACTCTGTATTCCAAACGAAATGAGACCGGATTTATGATTAACTAATATTTCAGAGACGATAAATCGGTGAGAGTGTATATAGGGTTTCCAGGACGGGTAAGCCGAGTCCTACGTACATCTATTAGAATGCTGAAGTAGTATCGCCTGCAGATATGAAGTTTGTAGATGTTTTGTCGGTAGGGACGATGATAAAACAGGTAGCGACATTGGATCTCTGTGTTTAGATGTAAAATAGAGATACACTCTACCGTTAAATTAACCTCACGGCTCTTGCAAAAGTTTATGCGAATTCAGAATTTCTGATAACTGAATTCTAGTCGTCGGTGACTCCCTGTCGAAGTAAAATTTCTTGCAGAATGCAAATGTAATCATGAAACAAATAAAACGACATTTTGATAAATTAGACTTTTATGGGCCATTTAAAAGTTAAACATGAGAACCGTTGGATATCAGCGAAACATTACTTTTGAACGTGTTATATAAAATCTGTAAGGTCACTATATGACTGTGAAAAGTAAACTCATAAAATATCAAACACTAAAAATGATGTTCCCAGTTATGGCTTCAAAAGTAATAAACTCTAACAGAAACTCAAAGAAAAAGAATGTTAGCATGTACATGTTTTATATATTATATACATACAATTTATAAATGCCCAAGATATACAGTGGTCACATGTACAGGTATAACAAACAGACAAAATTGTAAACGGTCATTAAAATGTGATACACGAAACGCCTCAGAACTTAAGTTAAAAGTTCATTTTTCAAGTTAACAACTTAAGTGCAATACAATGTTTCAAAAACAAAGTCAATTATTTCATTTACAAATGATAAAACAATAAAAGCGATTTTAGTGGGCGGAAGTAGCATTGCGCGATAGGACGTTTTCAACATTTTACGTGTCTTCGATTCATTATAAATTGATAGTTCAAAAAGTGTAGATTCTATATAAAATTTACACTTTTTGACCTTGAAAAACGTTTGTTGATTAGAGTTCTTGGATAGTATCGCTTAGACGATTCAGACAAGATATTTAGCATTAGCTTTGTCCTTTTGTTTTGTACTACTCATTTTTCCTTTCCGACCATTTAATCTAATGTATCTATTATTTGAGATTAAACCAATCATTTCCAGATAACAAACAATCGTCTTGAGCAATGATTTGGTTTTTTTTAACCTTTAACTTGTATATATATATATATATATATATATATATATATATAATATATATATATATATATATATATATATATATATATATATATATGAGAAGGGTAGGGTAACGGTTTTTCTTTTAAATAAACGGGGGTTTCATATTAACCGCGTTACAATGGTAATAAGAAAATTTGAGGGGGAATTAAAACCATTTTAAATAAAGCGGTATTTCAATATACCGGGGTAATATATAAGTCGGTACGACTGTATAATTAACTGAACTGTTTAGTTACCTATTTGAGAGCACGTGTTGCATTTTTTGTATAGTTTGCAACCAGGATTTATTCGTAATTGTTTTCTACTTGAACTAGATTTTAGAGTTACGGCGGTTGTAACCAGTCGAATATAGCGAAAACTGGATAAACATGGACCTTCGTAAAATCCGGAGATACAATCTGTTATTTGCTGAAGAAGAATAAACATAACCTATTAATAGCTCTTCTGTGAGAACGAAATCTAATCCATTTAAGACATTAACCCTTGGCTCGTTACCATGGAAACTGAGGATTAACTTAAAGGGACATTAACTGTGTGTTGATTTTCTAATTTGTTTTGCGGTTTTAACTACTAAGATTGATATACAATAACAAAAAAGAGACGTACTCTGGGTTTCTCATGCAATTTTCACAAAATATACATGTATAGGAATATAAGATTTTGTATGGCTGAGTATAGCTCTTATTCGTCATTGTACATCAAATACAAGCAGTAAAAGTAGAAAAAAAATATAGAAATACTTTTTGATAAACACAGCTAAGCCCCATTAAGATTGAGAGTATTCTGAGCTTTACATTTCTCTCATATAAATGATATTAGAAAAATAATACTAAAGTTACAGTTTTGCTTGAAATGCGCCATAACAAATACTCAAAACGATCGTTCCCGTCATCAGTACTTCATCAGAATGTGAAAAATGTAGAGTTCTGAAACAAAAAGTGGCATCATACACGGCCACAAAATAACCTAAATGTATTCCTAAATCAATATCAGTGTAACCAATGTAAAAAGATTACTATACTGAACAAAGTGGAGTAAAATGTATAGGCTTAAGCAATTCTGGAATTTTATATTTTATCGTCCGGTCACAATAGGTATAGACATATTTACAGATAGACTGGAAAATTAATATATTGTAAATTGGGATATTATGGCGTCGCTAAAATTTGGCCACTTTGGGCATAAAATGAAGGGTTATTTTTTTGGCTTGTTAAATTTTGGCCATGTTTAAATTTGACCTACCATCAGATATCAGTCATGTCGTGTCGAACATTCCAGGTGTTTGAAATATCAAAATATTACAAAATGCCGGTAGAATAATTAGAATTGATGTGTCACATGGTTCTTAATTAAGATGAACGAAACACGGTGTTATTTAAAAAAAAAAACCTTGTTTCAATTTTTAACATATTAAACTCTAAAATATTTTTAAAAAGTAACTGTAGAAACATTGTGTTGGACGGTTTACTTTTGGCCATTTTAATAGGGTGCCCAAATTGGCCAAAATTAAAGAATGGCCAAAATATCCCGATTTACGGTAACATTTTGGGTTCTGAAATACAGTAATCGCTTGACAAAATCATTTTTGTATCAACCGTGAAATTTGCAAAATGTTGGTTTTATATGCTACTGTTCAAATCCTTATGAAAACAATGACATTTTATAAAATGACCAATCGACAGCTAACAAATTTTTATTCAATTTTAGATATTAGATTATACATTTATTACCACTTTCAAATAAAGAATGAATAAACAAGTTAATTAATGAAATAGATTTAAACTGATGACAACATGAGGGCTGAAATTATAACAATCTATGATACCAAAGTATAAATCTTTAGGATCTCCAGGATACATATACAAATCTAGTGAATACTGAACATCTGAAATTGATGTCCTAAACTTACTGAATGAGGGAACCAAATTCTTACTTGCTCCATTCGAATTTGTTGTGATATTATTTACTCCAAATTTTACAAAGGTCAAACCCAACAAGTCTATTATAAGTATAAAGCAAGTATACTAAAGTGTTAATAGTAGGAAACCCGGAAGGCAATTTGCATAATGGACTAAAACACTGACCTCATGCAATTCCAAAAATTAGATAAGGTTCCTCAAGAAATAAGATTCTTCTACCGAATGGTCAGATCCGCCGTCAGTCAAAACCTGACAAAACAAGGGGTATAACTCTTCATAATAGTTGGTATAGACGATTTATCAACCACTTTCGGCCTAGTGGTTAAAGCATCATGCTTTGAAACATGAATTCTCTAAAATTCTGGTCAGGGCAGGTTCAAGTTCCGCTGGACCCTAAGCTGATTTTGTGTTTGTCGATTTACTTGCGGAAGGTCCGCGGTTTCTTCCCGGGTACATTGTATCCGGGTTCCGTCCTCCACCATTAAAAACGGGCCGTCAACATATATCTGAAAACAATGCTGAGTGTGACATAAACCACCGTTCAAAATCCACAAAAAATACAGACACTTTCAAACATTCTAGAACTGATATTTTAGTATAATGTTTTTTCATTAAAGTAATAAAGGAGAAAATCCAGGAACAAAAATGAAAAAATATATATATCACAGCAGTATTGTGTTTAATTAGTATATAGAAATAATTTATTACGGACAACTATTTCAGAAGAAATAAAAACATTTAATTGCATTACAATTTTATTACATTGATTTATAGTTGATTAACCTGAATCACGACAACGTCAGTTATCAATAGCAATATAATCAATTGCATTTAAAATGTACAATTTTCTTAGTAACAATTAAGGACAACACAACTCGAATATGAAATCTTATCCCTGTTTAATGTAGAATAATATGTTACATATCGGTGAGCAAGAAAATAGTGATGACCAGGAAGATAGTGGAGACCAGGAAAATAGTGATGACCAGCAAGATGGGCGATGAACAGGAAAATTGTGGTTACCAGGAACATAGTGGTTGGTGACCAGGAACATAGTGGTCCCCAGAGAATAGTGGTGGCCAGGAAGATAGTATTGACCAGGAAAATAGTGGTGGCCAGGAAGAGAGTATTAACCAGGAAATAGTGGTGACCAGAAGATAGTGATTACCAGAAACATAGTTGTGACCAGGAACATATTGGCGACTAGGAAGATAGTGGGGATGCCGGAAGATAGTATTGACCAGGAAAATAGTGGTGGCTAGGAAGATAGTATTTAACAGGAAAATAGTGGTGACCAGGAACATAGTGGTTGCCATAAACATAGTTGTGTCCAATAGGATAGTGGTGACCAGGAACATAGTTGTTACCAGGAACATAGTGGTGACCAGGAACATATTGGCGACTAGGAAGATAGTGGGGATGCCGGAAGATAGTATTGACCAAGAAGATAGTAGTGACCAGGACCCGGTTGCACAACGCACCGTTAAATTTAACGTACAGTTAGCCCATTGGTTTAACACTGGTTAACTTCACGTTAAATTTAACGTACAGTTAGCCCATTGGTTTAACACTGGTTAACTTCACGTTAAATTTAACGACCTGTTGTGCAACTGGGTCCAGGAAGATAGTGGAGACCATTAAATAGTAATGACCAGAAGGATAATAGTGACCAGGATGATAGTGATGACCAGGAACATAAGGGTGACCAGGTTGATAGTAATGATCAGGAGGATAGTAGTGACCAGGATGATAGTGGTGACCGGGAAGATAGTAATGACAAGGAGGAGGATAATGATCAAGAAAATGGTGACCAGAAAAATTGTGGTGGCATGGAAGAAAGTAGTAATCAGGATGATAGTGATAAACAATAAGAAAGTGGTTGCCAGGAATATGATAACAATAGTTAGAAAAACTTATGAAACATTACAATGATAACTTCCAGAAGAAGACTACCTGGTGAATATTGAGGTAAAAGTTGAAAAAAACATATCTATTTACAAAGACAACAACGTTACAAGAGAATGGAATCAGGATGAGGAAAATAACTTGAAATAAATCAATAGAAAGGTGATAGTAAATAAAAGCCACCTTAAAACATCGTGACATTTCAAAAAAAAAAATCGGAAAATTAGGTGAAATAAAATGTAACATTTAATCATGTATCATGTTCCCACTTTTTTATTTACCAGGGACTTTACCAAAAAGTGGGAACATGATTATACCTCTGGTAAATCAAAAAGTGGGAACATGATACAGGAATGGTATATATATATATAAATTGTTAATTATATTTTCAGTCTTCAGATTGTTCAGCAATAATCATATGTTGGAGTTACTTCCCTTTGAACCTTTCACATCATGTTTCTTCATTCGAATATAGTAATATCCATATAACCTGGCGGGTGGAGTCTTGTCAACCCTTTCTTGACCTGGATGAGTTTAAATTTTATGTAATAAAGCATAACATTAAAATTACACTGTCCAGAGTAATTGTTCCTACTTGTCACCATAAATAAAAGAGTATCCAGTGAGGAATAAAACGTTTTTCCCATGCAGCTTGTCATAACCGAAAAGTAAGTATGATAATCAAAAGGTTACTGCGCCCCGCCCAGTTATGTAAATCTGACAAGAGTAATAATTAAAAAAAAACATTCACCAACGAGTTAACTAACTTTATTTTATCCTTGTCTATGGTTGGATTCCTAAAAGTAACATTTATCAACATATGTTACTAAAAACTGAAAAAATAAAACCGCCAAATTACCCAACCTCTATTGCATTTTCACCCCTAGAGTGTCACCAGGACGATGTTATGAATGTAAGTATCTCCCTTGAATGTGGGTGAGAGAATATTTCGTGCGTGCGTATGCACGTTGATCTTTGTGCATTAAGAAATTGTTAATACAGTAATGACGACTGTTTAATGATCCAAAAACAGTTCAAATGACACAATGTTATAAATATTTATCAAGGGACAACATTACAAAATATCAATTTGAATCCATTTCTGTCTTACTCCAAATTATCTTTCGAACGCGCGTTGTTACGCATGAATTTTAATTATCTGTGAAATATTTAATATTTACATACCGACTGCAATTCCCTTCATTGCAAGTATATAGAGTGATCTATTGTATAATCTGGTAAATGCATTCGCGTGCCCCGAGTATTGACCGCTTTAATTTTCAGCGTAAGAATACATGAACGAATCAATAAATAGTAGAATATCACATGTTCATTTTTTATATATTTAATCTTAAAAGCCATACATTAGGCCTACCCCAAAACAAATAAAAATCACAGAAAGAAATCGGAAACACGAGACTACATCTGTAGTACATTGTACAGCCTACAGGCCCATATCGCGATATATCTAGGTCATGTTATGACCAGAACAACAGACCACCGTCTGGCACAGAAATGAAAGTTCGCTTCATAGTTACAGCAGAAAAATAAGAGAGTAAGGCCTAGTGCAACTTTGTCAAGCATCTCTTGATAAACAAGTCGATTGGATATTCCTATCAGAAACAATTCATTACCCGCATCGTGTGAAATCAGGTCGTGTGAAATAGGCCTACTTACGTAGGTTACGTACCTACCAATCAGTCATCATGGTTCCCAACTGAAATGTCAAATAAAATGGCTACTTTCAGTTGTCATGAATGAATATTAGCTGTCTCACTTCTTGTAAGTAACACTCAAACTTTCTATAGTATATCCCATTAATTATATATCAGAATTCAAACGCAAATTCGTTGTAAATACATTATACAGCATACTCATGGGCGCGGCCATTTGCATTTTCAATTCTCTTCTGACACATTTAACCTTCCGGTCACCAAGCAAACGAATATTCTAAAATAACTTAAAAACAAATCTGACACTTAATCAAAATTTTCCATATCACTAGTTTCTTTCAAAATGATATGAAAATAAGAAAATAAACCTTAATTCCATTTAGTATTTATGGACAGAAAAGGGGAACTACTTCTCGTCTCACACAGCTGTTTAGCTGTTACGTTATATGAAAAAACTCCTACTGCAAAGTCAATTACATAGAATGAATTTCATAACCAGCTGACTACAGATTCACAGAAAATGGTAATATATATAAATATAAGGATTGTTTTTCATTTTTGGAATGCATCGAGTAAAAAGCAATGGATTATGGAAAAAAATTCAATGTGCAGACTTTTTTTTCCATAATCCATTGCATTTATACTCGATGCATTCAAAAAAAAAAAAAAATCCTTAGTTAGTTTATGAGTGGTATTTCTCTCAACAATAACGGGACATGATCTGGTGGCCAACATTTCATATTTTATTTCAAATTAAAATAACTGTGTCCATTTCCTGGTAAAACATTAAGCGTGTCCGAAATCAAGGGTAAATAGGTTATCATTTAGATCGACGATGGAGATCGTTATATGAAATAGAGCTTTAAAATTAACTAGGTTGTCAAGGCGACGTAATTGTTGTACTGAATACCCGGAATCCAGATGTAGCATGCTATTAATTAGCAGGGACTATACCATTTTCGAGTATCGTAGTTCCATTCCGATCAATTTGGCCGTAATACTTTGCACACAGATTACGTGATTCAGACAAGGTCGCTTCCGGTTTCGTAATATTAACATTGACAACATTCGTGGACAGTTTCTATTAATCTGCGTTTAGATAAATATTATTTCTTGTAAAGCACATGAGTGCTTTTCAAAGTTTGACATCTATTACTGCATAATATCCATAGCTATGGTAAAATATACATGATAATCTGCTTAACTGGAAGTTATGCAGACTACACTTTTCTCTGAAGCTGCATACTATTACGAACCAAAAAACAGTTTATTATCTATGTGGTACGTTACCGTTAATGGTGTATCAGATTGTGATAAGTGCATATCATGTTTATTTTGTAATCATATATCTTATCAATTCATCTGTAACAATAATGACAGTGAAATCGATTATATATAATACTTCATGGAATGTCAATTACGAAAAATTGATTTTTTAATCTAATTTTCAACTTTTTCTTTACTGCAAATTTAATTTTTAAAAAACTGAAATTCAACCCAATCGAAGGAATGTATAAATGTATTGTTCATGGTCAGACAATAGAAATCATTGTTAACTTTAATCACATGTATCCGAAATTTTTTTAACTTGTTTAAACTTAATTAATTATATTTACATTGTGGGAGAACATTGGGAATTATTGAGAATTCGTTTAAATGCAACTTCCGATAATTATAGAATACAGATAATAGTATTTATGTATTTATTAAATATTAATCTATAACATGATTATTATGAGCTTCGTATTACTTTTAGAGACGTAAATACACATAGATACCTTTGATGTTGTGAAAACATAAGTAATTTTGAATCTCACTTTGACCATACGGCATATTGTTCTTGTGCACGTCAACAGTTGGATAAATAAATTAAAACGTATAACGGTTGATTAACATTGTAAGGTTTTTTTAATTCATGAACCATCAAATTCGATTTTCATTTTCTTTTTCTTTTTTCCGATGTTTAATAATTATAAAAATAAATATCTTCTGGCCTCCTGCAAAGAAACGTTACGTTTTTTGCCTCTAACAAAATAGTTAGTGATGTTTTCTGCATGCTCGTACAGGAGGTATGCATTTCTGGGCATTCTCTGACGTCACAGTTTTTGTGTAAATTAGGTAGTGATACATTAAACATTTCCACTGCCTTTTGACCACTTAAACACACTCCATCTAAACATAAGATCGTCTGCTGAGACAGAACAAGTCTGTGTGGAGCCATTTTGTTTAGCTTCAATACAGCGTTATAAATAGCTCATGAAAATCCCTCATTGATACGTCATATGTACAGTACGTGTTCAAATGTTTTTACCACGGCATCACCATTTATTGTCATTTGCTAGCACATGTGATCAGTTTACATTATAGATGGGATTAATTAATCGGATTTTCATTAGTTGTCTGGCACTGTATTTTGATTAGCTTAATGAAAAATATTGATGTTTTTCATTCAGCCAATCAAAATACAGTCAAATCAATGAAAATAACAATGAAAAATAAAGTTTTTATTTAATTGATAAATTCAATAAAAAATGTAATAAATACCTATACCTGGAAATCCTAAGAATTTATACTTTGGTATATGAGATTTTTTTAGATTCTAATGGCCTTGGCGTTTCAATTATCCTTTGGTACTTCTTCGTTTTACAAATCCCCTAAGTGAGGTAAGGTGAGATATACTTTAGGTATATCCATATATATATATATATATATATATATATATATATATATATATATATATATATATATATATATATATATATATATATATATATATATATATATATATATATGCTCAGTCGGTAGCGCGCTAACCTTGATCGTGAGGTCGTGAGTTCGAGTGCCACCCGGCGGCAGATTGGTGTCTGTCCTTCGGATGAGACAGTAAAGCTCGAGGTCCCGTGTCACAGTAGGTGTCGGCACGTTAAAGAACCCTCACTGTTCAATGGCCGTAAGTGCCAAGCATAGACCAAACTTTGAAGCCCTTCACCTGCATTTGGTGACTTCTCCATACGAGTGAAAGATTCTTGAGTGTGACGTTAAACAACAATAAACAAACAAACACATATAATATATATCACAAATAAAATGAAAATTCTTGAAAAATATATACTTTTGCTTTATCATATACAAATACTGAACAATTTGATATCACAATATATAAACAAAAAGGAAATATTGACTGAAAAATACCTCTTCCACATTGTTAATGATACATAGATCGTCATGTTAGTTTCAGGATATATATTCATCTACAAAATCTTACTTCTCTCATATTTCTTATCTATCACATTTATTGATATATCTTTTTATTGTTTATTATACGTTTTTTTTATCTTGATAATGCAACATCAAATAATCACATATCTCTCTGTTAATGCGACGTTTCAGTGTTGACAAAAAAACACGGTTACACCGAACCCGAACATAGACCATAACAATTTCGTTGGACGCCGACAAACTTTACAACATTATCAACTTAGAATCAAACAGGCTGCAATCCTTGCTGGTTTGAATTTCGAAAATCACAGTGGTTTTACGCGAGATACACAAACTACATGGTTATATAGAACTACCTTTGCCAATTTGACAATGTTGTTAGCCCAAGTTTATTATTTTTCTGATCATTATCAAAATTTAAGTTTATCGCATTGTCTGCCAATTTTCTCATTATCACAGCATTCGTTATACAGCGCCAGCATGAGAATTTGATCACTTTTTATGCCCATACAATTTTTTTTCTCATTGCATAAATATGAAATTGTGTTCTTTGTCAAACTGCTATGTGATTTGTTTCTGTTCCTGTTCATTTCAAAGGATGAAATCGACGACAACCGCTACAATGCATCATTTACATTCTCAATGATTTTCTGACAATATACATTCACGTGGCATAATATCACAATGTCATCTTTGACAAATATATTCTATAGCTTGTTACAGTTAATCAAATCTGTCGATATTTTAAATCTTCTACACTTTAAACGAGAGAGTAGAACAGTACAACACCATTATAATCTTAATAAATTAAATAATGAATTTAATTACAATTGTTGCTGAACCTGACTGCAAATTTATATCAGTGTCGATATTGTTATTGGAATATTTAAACCGATATGTCCTTGATTTTGTTGTAAGTTATTATATCGTTTCTATAGAATTAATATAAATGTATTATCATTTGTCAACATTTTCTCCAGATGAATCCTCATAAAACGTATTCTTTAGTACTTAATATTAAGTTATTCTCATACTTCGTGTATCTTTTATCTTCCTCCGTGGCCTTGTGGTTAGAGCATCGAACTTTGAACCTTTTTTTTTTGTTTGTTTTTTTTTGTGTTTTGTTGTTTTTTTTTTTTTTTTTTTTTTGTTTTTTTTTTTTTTTATGAAGTCTCTCACTTTTGGTCAGCGCAGGCTCGAGTCCCGCTTGAACCTAATCTAACTTTTGTGAGAAAGTGTTTTAAAAAAGTATTATATATTATCAGAGTTGCGACGAAATAAAATGAATGAAAATAATTTGCACATATCACGTATTTCATTTTAATTTGACTGTGGACTGAACTGTGACCTGTCGACAGGGGATTCTTACGCCTCCATAGCACCTGATCCCACCTCTTGATTTCAAGAGGTTCGTGTTTGTCCATTTTTGTTACCAGATTTGTACATATATTCTGGACATCTTAATGATTTATACCTTGGTATCTAAGATTTTCTATATGATTAAAAGTTTTATGACGTATCGATTAAAATCCTCATAATGTACTATTCAAGCTATGCCTGGTTTCGATAAAGGTAATATAACGGTCGATTTGTACTCAATACTACGTGAGCACCGAATTGCTTTTAACATGCCATATTGTTTAAACTTCTCTACTTCATGCGACCTCAAAATGTATCATTCCTCAGATAAAAAATTAATTTTGAAATGCAACTATACAACGATTTATCTCCATGATATTTCCAAAGGGAAATATTAATCCATTCACCCACCGAACCTTATAGCAATACGGTTTTTGTACTTAGATTGTCTTTATATCTAATCGAAAAAAAAATCGATTCTGAACTTTATCGTTCCATAAATTTACGATTTTTAATGTCGTTTCTTCATCCCGTTCTAAAATCCTATTTTCTTAAGTGGCGTGTGGGTTTTCTATAACAGCTATTGGTTTACTGTGCCGCTTTAGATCTTCCATAATCCTTAAGTCAATCCTCTTTGCTGTGATAACGTGACTTTTCCTTATCTTTCTATCTTTTTGACTTTGATTCTGCAATAAAATGATAATTTACATACAGTTTTCTGAATGCTGTACAAAGAGTTATTTTTAAAGTGCTATTTTAAAGACAATAGGTAATGAGAGAGAGAGAGAGAGAGAGAGAGAGAGAGAGAGAGAGAGAGAGAGAGAGAGAGAGAGAGAGAGAGAGAGAGAGAGAGAGAGAGAGAGAGAGCATACCAAATAATAATAATATTTCCAAGCACTTTTATTCATTTGTCATCAGTTACATAGCGATATCAATGATATATCTTCAAATTCCTGTTTGCCTGAAACGCTGCTTAGCAACAAAATGATTTCTCGGAAGAGGTAATTATTATCAAGACATATTTTTATGATAATTTACAAGAAAGAAATATTGATATAATTTACACAGCACAATATTTCATTAACAAAATCAAAAGCAAAATAGATATATAAGTAAAATCGACAATGATGCATATTATAATTATAAATGAACAAAATTTGCCATACCCACTAAATATTTAGAAACGATTTACAATATCGGGAAATTCACACGGAATGATAAAACTCTAATGGGATTTGTTTGTTCTATCAAAATGATTTTACAGATGTTTTAGCCGAACTTCTCCAAAAGAAAAATTCGGCTATAGTGACAGACAACGCCTGCGCAAAACACGTTTTGCGCATGTGGCGTCCACATTACCGACAATATCGACGCAAAAAAACGATTATTATTAATCATTGTTGGCAAATTATAAAGAAGCAAACAAAGGAAAAAAATACTTTTAATATGCACCACCGAATAACAATATTGTCCGTCCGATACAAGAAGAAGTTGGACATCGCGGATAAATACATCAATATTACTTCACGTAACGATACCGTGCATGTATGTCAGGCGAAAAAAATATATTAATTTGTTTTGATACACCGTTCTGCAGGAATAATGTTATTATATATTATAAAATGTTATTGGTATTGCATAAACCGTTATTCTAAATGCAAATACACAGATTGCTAGAAAGGGAACCAGGTACTTCCAACTTAATCCCTGTTTGACCTCTTCGGCACAATTTGGCCTACCAATATCAGTATATCTGCATGGGTATTTGTTATGGACTAGATTTTGTGGTATATATGAAAATCACAGATACCAAAGAATTTATCAAAATGATGTTCGAGAGACAGTATGACAATCTGCTAAACAGTGATTTGCACAAATAAGGATCTCTGTAAACCCAGAGGTGGAGTCAGGGGCTACGGAAGAGTAAGCATCCCCTGTTGACCGATCACACCTGCCGTAATTCAAAGTGAGGAATAAACCATCGGTTAATCACAATCAGTGTAGACGTTTTAACTACCAGCGAACAGGTAACTCAACATTGCAATAGCAAATTATCGTGATTTTTATTGTATTTTATCAACGGATTAAAGGATTAGCTTGTTTTTTGTGTTTTTTTTTCACTATTAAGATTTATGTAAAGTAACAAACAAGAGATATGTACAGGCATAAAAATTCTAAATATTTGTTGAAAATTGCTTGAGAAACTCTGTTTGGCAACTATTCGTTTGCAATATTATAAGCATAATACCAAAGTTATAATGCTAAAGACGATCGTTTCTGTCAATTAGACTTCATCAGTTGAACTCCAATTTAAAATGTACATGTATTTTCTAAAGAGAAAGTGGTATCATACAAGGTCAAATAATAAATCTAAAAGTATAGCCGAAATCCGTCTAAGAGTAACCACTGTAAAAAAAAATTGACTATCTTAGCTTTAGAAAACTTTGGCAAATATCACTTTAGTATAAAATTATCAGCTGGCACCGAAATACCAGGTACCAAGTCCACCAGCATCGACCTTACTATTTGTATATACATACCACACTGGACCTGACCTTATCTTCACAAAATATATTGGAATATAAAAATTTATATGTAGATGTTAATCTCTTATTTGTTATTGTCCATCAAGCTTAGTATTAAAAAAAATACAACCTACCCCCTTTAACATTTCAAAACATTATAAAATCTACTAAATCAAAGAAAAATATTAGATTTTATCGACATCTTTATCAAATATTTTGTGTGTCAGGGATATTATGAAGTTAAACCTTTATGTAAAATTTTCGTATGCACTAAAACGAAAGGAATTCATATATCGATATTTTAACATCAGCAATTGGAAATTTAAGTGTAACAGTTATTATTCGTAATTGCTGTTGTTGTTACATCGCAGAAAGAACAAACTCTCCGGGGAACTCAATCAGTCGGTACGTGACAAAACAAAATTGTGACTAACATTGCGTCATGCCTCAGTGGGTTGCTATTATAAACGGGTCTACAGTACCGACCAAAATACTTACCTCAAAGTGTGTTTTACACAGAAAGTACAGAAGACAAAATCAAGTCACAAGATAAAAATCACAAATCAAAATTTCTTTTCATATGAATGTTAGATTTCTCTACCAAATGGCATTCCTTTAACAAATATCTGTGCAAAAGTGATTTGCGTAGGAAAATCTACAATTTTTCAATTTTGTTGGCTATTGTGTATATACAATGTATCTGGTTTATCCATATATGTCCTTGAAATATACATTTAAATTTGTAAAAGAAAGGTAGAGGTGGTTTAATATAATGCAAATAAATTAATTTATCAAAATTGTTCTTTATTTTTGTTATATCTAGTAAACATCTTTTGAGTAAATTTCCCTTTGGTACAATGTAGAGATTAAAACATAAATAAACCTCGTGTATATCAGTCAATTTTTAAAGTGCACCTCATACGCTATATACAACTTTTCAAAAAGTGTTAGTTTATGATGCACAAATATATTTGCCGAAAATTTTAAGTCAATCCGATGTTTCATTCCCGAGATATTTAGCAAAACGTAACTGAATCCCGTTTGCACACATTTAAAATGCTCGTGAACGACGTTAGGTGGCGCTGTAGGTCTGTCAGGTCATCTAGTGAAGAGGTCAGACACTAAAGAGTGTAAGAGCCATGAGCCTACAGTATTACAAGTAAAGCGAGATAACATATCGGCGGATTATTTAAAACAGTTCCAAGCGTAGTCATAGTTAATCGGTGCGTTGTAGCGAAGTACGGAAATACATTTAAAACAGAACATTGTTCACATATTTCCAAAGGATAAAAAGATAATTTGAAGACATTTGAAAATAGATTTGTAAAATTATTACGTGCTGATTTCCAAATCCAAATCTCTTATTTTCTGGTTTTATTTAATATTTTTAGTTATCAATATCATTTATTAATCTTCATCACACGTTTGTAAAAATAGCGATACCTTTCTCTAACGGTTCGAAATCCCTATTGATTATAAGTTAATTTACAAATGTCCGCTATTCTAAATCTAATGTTTTCACGTGTCGTCTCACTGTAAGTTATATAGTTCCCCGACATCAATGATGATCAAAAGATAAAGGCGCCGAAATCACGACCTCTGACGGAGTCGATGCTTACGGGGTATTTTTACATAAAAGCCAAGTAGTATTTCTATACACAGCGGTGATAATAAGGAAATACTTTAGCACATACTTCTCTGTTGAATTAATTATATTTGTTGTAAATGAAACATTAAACATCACGTAATTTCCATGAGAATTTCCTTCATCGTCACTTCAGAATCGATTATAAAAAACATCTTCCAAACTGAATTCTGAACTAGTAAACTTGCCTACTTTCTCTATACCCGCCAATGGCAATTGTACCGGGTGTTCATTGTATGAAGTCACGACCATTACGAGTTTTCAGTTTTTTCTCTTGATTGGAGGGCCGGATCCAGCACTTAAACTGAAACATGAATGAGAGAAACAAACCAAGGGACATTGGGATGAAAGTAAGAAATGAGGCCCCATGCCACATTAGCGGCGGCATATACCACCCATAAACCTAGATTCAGAACAAAGACCTGCTAATGACTACCCCAACTTACATTACTCCCTGTGCCATGAGAATTGATGGAACTTTGAGATTTACTATGTCTCCTTGTGCCTGGTAACGTTACGTGCGACTGTGATAAGGAATGTGCATGAACATGAAATGTTATTATTTCATTACCGTAGTCATCCATTGTTATATTGTGCGTCGCCGGAAGTTGGGAATATATCTCCGCATCCGATTCTAAATCCGAGTGAAAGCTAGGTTCATTTATGGCACTGTCGGTACTAGGATTTGTATCCCGGATCTCTATGTTTTCACTGTCCGGTCGTTCGTTTGCTTTTCTGTTCAACTCTGCTGGTAACTTCCTATATTTTTTCCTAAATTTGGCATCCTCTTTGCTTTTGTTCACGACATCATTTGGCTTTTGAAGACCAAGAGGTATTTCATTGGTTGGTTTTGATTGTTTTTTTATTTTATGTAATCTATTTATAGAATTTTCTTTCTTTTCAAAGGTTTTATTAAGTTGCATTGGATGTGAGTTCTGATACACATTTTTAAATTTGGACTGACGAGGTGAAGTATTTTTAACATGCCATTTCACCTGAGACGTATTTGTGTTTTTGGACGAACGTTTGGAATTAGATTTATTCTCGAGTTTTGATGTCTTTTCTGCAATCTTAACCTTGGTAGCCTTTTCATGGTATTTTATATCTGGAAGAGGAACAGAAAAGCTTTTTAAGGATTTCCCCTTTAAATGATCAAACTCCTTTAAATATGCAATCTGCAATAATTGCTCGCGCCAAGTTTCGTAGTCGTTTAGGTCACTTTGAAAATGAGACACATTTGAATCATTCAACTGCTGTAATACAGGTTTCGGCTGTTTTTTTCTTTCAGGTTGCAAGTACGCTGAAAAATATTTAATCTCAGCAGGTTTGGTATGAAGACGATGCCCCTTAGGCCATCGCGAATCTACACGGCGAATTAAATGTTCATGTATGGATGGTGAGGCAAAGTTCTCGGGAGGAGTCTTGATATCAGACTGCTCATCATCTCCTTCGTTGCCGATACCAGATATCTCATTATCTTGAAAAACATCGTCATCTTCTTCTGCCGAATCTTCCTCATTTTCTGCATGTTGTCCATTTCCCAACTTTTCGTCAGTTTGCTCTTTTATTTCATCTTCATCCTGTAACTTTACTTCATTATCGTTATTTTCTTCCTTTACCTCCTCTAGTGGTTCTATTTCGTCCTCATTCTCGTTTTCTTCTTCGTTGTCATCAGAGGAGTCATCCACCGAATTACGTGTAATATCCTTGTAAAACTCATCTTTTGATATACCTCTTAAAACTCTTATAGTTTCTAATAGCTCCATTTGTGACTCCTTTTCTTCATCAATCCGTTTTTTCAGTTTGAAGCAGGCTGAAGACAAAGGGAGGATTTTATGTTTTTTCCAACGTGATTTGGGTTTCTGAAATAAAGAATTATAATTTAAAATCAAAGACACCAAAGTGTTAAAGGGGCATTAGGTAATTTTTTCTTCTTTTTTACTACTTAGATTGATATACAATAACAATTTTGTTTGTTTGTCCCACTCAAGAATATTTCACTCATATGGAGACGTCACCAAATGCCGGTGAAGGGCTTCAAATTTTGGCCTATGCTCGGCACTTACGGCCATTGAGCAGTGAGGGTTCTTTAACGTGCTGACACCTACTGTGACACGGGACCATGGTTTTTACTGTCTCATCCGACAGACAGGAAACCAACCTGCCGCCGGCTGGACTCGAACTCACGACCTCACGATCAAGAGTCGAGCGCGCTACCGACTGAGCCAGGCCGGCTCTACAATAACAAAAAAAAAACAGATATATACAGGCATTCTTAAATTCCTATATATTTTTTGAAAAACAGGTTTAGAACTTTTTGATAAACTCAGCATCAATATCTGTATATGAATACCACACCGGACCTGATCTTATTTTCACAAAATATATAGAAATATATGAGTTGTAATACTTGTATATAGCTCTTATTTGTTAATGTACATCAAGTACAAGTAGAAAAAATCAAAATAAAGAATGAAGCTAATGCTCCTTTATTCGAAAGAATTTTCAAGAAACAATATACAAAGCTTGTTAAGATTGTTCACACATGGACCTGTGAAAAACCAGAGGTTGGATCAGGTGCCATAAGCATCACCTGTCGATCGGTCACCCGAGGTTAATCCATAGTTAAATTAAAATGATATGATTGAGTTAGTGTATTACGCCACTCAACAATTTGTCAGTTATAAGAGGTGGAGGAGAGAACCTGGTTACCCGCGAAGATATCACCAGCCTTCCGCTTTTAAACTGACAAACATTCTCACCAAAAATCAGGTTAGATTCCAGCGGGGTTCGAACCAGCGATGAACAGAAGTGAGAGACTTCATGGTTCAAAACGCTATATTGCTTTATCTACTCGGCAACGGACTAACCCTTGAATAGATTGAGGAATGAATCGATAATTCAACAGCCACTATCGAACAGGCAATTCAAAATTTCACCCGAGGAAACAACAAAATACTTTGTGTTGTAACAATGTTATCTTGACATGTCAATTTAGCAGATATGAGTCTAATCAAATGTTCAGGTAATTTGCGGATCATACATAATATATGCAGAATATATTTGTTCATACAAAACTAATTGTCTTATCATTTCGCACTTGATATATTTGCGATCAATTTCATTGCTAAGAGAGGACCATGGATCACATTGTTCATCCTAAGCTATATTGGTATCTAACAAATATATGGTTTTAGGGTGGAAATATGAAATCTCATAATACTGCCTTTCCGAATGGATGTCATTGAAGTCATATTGAAGCGGTCAAAGAAAGCAAGAATGCAAGTTTTGAGAACTATCAAATTCAATTAGCTTTACACGTCATAGATAACCGGTACATTGAACAGGAATATTTTATTCTAAACTAGATCAATAAATGTTTTATTACTGTTAGTAATTAGAGTAACATAAAGTTTGTATTTGGATTTCCTTTTTATTACATGCATGTGTAATCATGCAGTTATAATACAGAGTTCAATACGCCCGTGCAATACGTAATGTCGTATAGAAATACAGAAATTTCACCGGAGCAACTTTTCTAAATAGCATTCATGTCATCCAAAATATGTGATGGTGTCGTTAAAAGCGGAATGAATTTTAAATTTGTGTACACATATAGATAAATAAGGGACATGTATTAAATACAATACCACACAAATGTTTCTATCTGTATCATCAGACTGCACTGGATCGTTGTAGCGGATAAATCCTTCCGCTTCAACGATCGAGTGCAGTCTGATGATACGGATAGAAACATTTGTGTAGTTTTGTATATATATTAGTAATGTTAAATTATGGTCATAATAGAAATATTATTTTAGTTCAAAAAGTAATAAAAAGTAATAAGGCTTCTGTTGGTACGGGAATATTTGTATTACCAGTGCAGTGTAAAACTTCTTTCAAGCGTATATCACTAACGCGAGTTTCCGTACACAGACAAATCTACACATATGTTTCTACGCTCTCGTTGAATCCTTCCGCTATAACGATCTCATGCAGTCTGATGATACGGATAGAAACATTTGTGTGGTTGTTTTTTAGTACATGTCCCTTATTTATCTATATGTATACACAAAATTAAAATTCATTCCGCTTTTTATTTTGGATGACATAAATGCCATTTAGAAAAGTAGCTCCGGCGAAATTTCCGTATCCAAGTATGTGCAATACGACATTACCTATTGCACGGGCGTATTGAACTATGTAATGTAACTGTATGATTATACATACATGTAATAAAAATAGTGATGGACAAGATCATGTTATTTAGAGTACATAATTTAATTATGAAAGTATTCAAAGTTCTCGAAGTTGAAAAGTTAGGGTTAACAGTAGTTGGTCACTGTAACAAATTCAATTCCAACTTTCAAGGAATTGGCTTATTGCCTTCTTTGTCGAAGGCATAGTGATTCGTTTAAACAAACCTGGGGCCCGTTTTACGAAAGGTCCTAAATCCTAAATCTTAGTCCTAAATGTCAAGGACTGATCAATCACTGATGCGCTGCCATGGTAGTTAGAAATAAAAGTTAGGACGGGCCCCTAAATCCTTGCCACCAAATGATATTATGTTTGAAATTGACCCAGTGATTCTGGGCAAATAATTTGAAACATCATATTTTAATATTTTATCAATTATCTCCCCTTTGAAATTAAACTGCCCCTTCACCGGAACAATTTTGAAACCCCCCTATCTCTATCCAAGGGTGAATAAGCCCAATCTGGGATTTAAATTGACCTGGTAGATCTGAAGAAAATTTACATCATATTGCTTTTTTGACATTATTTGCCTTTTCAAAATGACCTGGCCTTTCATTTTAACAAATGTCAATTCCAAGGATATTTTATGCAATCAGTTCAACTCGTCTAGTGGTTCTGGAGAAGAAGTTGAATTTTTTTTTATAAAGTTAACGGACAGACGGACGGACAGAAAGATTTCGGACAACCGGTTATATGAAAAATTCACTCGAGGTATGAAAAGATTACAACGAAAAAAAAACAATTAAATTATACGTCCATGCACATCACTAAAATGAAATCATTTGTTCAATTCCTTCAGCGGTTATAGGAGAAATTTACAAAGAGGCGTATCCCCTGACCTATTTCAGTCCTCACCCAATGGATTCCCATCTGGCAGAAAAAAACACAAACTTTGTGGAGGACGTTGAATAATTGCGTCCAATAAAGATTCGTCAAAAAGCCTGTAGAGTTTACGAAGAACAAGCTTAAAGTGTGCTTAAAAAAACATACGTTTTTCCGATCTTTAAATATGCATAAAATAAATTTTTAAATGAATATATATTTCGACATATTCTAACACAAAAACATTTCTGCATCTAATTACAAATAAAGACATGAAATAAATACACCACAGTGAATCAAGGGGAAAGAAATAAACGAAATATGTGAAAATGCTTTAAAAAGACAAACTTTAATTATACATCAATGTAGATCACACAGATGCAATAAGATTTTCAATCCATGCGTCATCATTATCATCATCATCATCATCATTTTATTGGATTTCTGATGTCTACAACACCTCAGATCTTGCTAATATTTGTTATAAAGAAATTAGATCTAACATATTGCTGAGCCAGTCTGGCTCAGTCGGTAGCGCGCTCGACTCTTGATCGTGAAGTCGTGAGTTCGAGTCCAGCCGACGGCACGTTAAAGAACCCTCACTGCTCAATGGCCGTAAGTGCCGAGCATAGGCTAACAATTGGAAGCCCTTCGCCGGCATTTGGTAACGTCTCCATATGAGTGAAAGATTCTTGAGTGGGACGTTAAACAACAATAAACAAAGAAACAATCTAACATTTTGCTAATATAACAATCACAGTATAATTATATTTTCAGGACGTCCAGGATACAATTTGTAAATCAGGTGAAAATTAGACAAACACGAACCTCTGGAAGAGTTAAATTTTAGACAATAGACTGTTTACAAACTTTTACTTGTTGAATGAGACTACTCCCGTGAGATGATAACATTTCGTTAAAAAACAATACTGTCTCATGTATTTTTTTTCTGATCACATGTGATGACAAATCATACATTTACAATTAGGAATAATGTATAAAGAAATGGTGTACCTCTTCGCTTGGAGTGTTTGAAATTTTTTCTTGCGATTCATTTTCTGTTTTGTTTTCATTACCATCTGTTCCTTTTCTTTCCATTTCAATCTTATCAGTATCTGTGTTTTCAGAACTATAACTTAAAGGTTTTGTTCCAGAATTGACTCTGCTTTTCACTTCCGTTTTAGCGTCCTCTAGTGGTGAAATACGTGTTTCCGATTCACTGTCTGGTTGATGAACTTGCACTACACTGACGAAGGTAACTTTCTTTGAATCAGAACTTGACAACGACATTTGTGACGAAGATGTGCTCGGTTTTGCATCTTCGTGTGTAGCAGCATTATCATTTGGTAAATCTGAATTGGGTGATGATTCTCTCAGGTCAGATTTTAAAGACGCAACAGCTTTGTTCAATTGATCACGTGAAAAATCACTATGGCCATTTTCTTCGCCTTGTTGAATTATTGCCTCTAGGCGCTTTATCTTATCAATCCGCCTTTGTTTTGAAGCAGCTATGCGTTTTTTAATTCTCTGTCTTTTCATTAACTCATTCCACAAGCTATCTGTTGAATTTGGCGACTGGAATAGATTGAAAGATGGTATAATGTATACAGTATGTAGATATAAAGAAATTAATACAGATAATTACTTTGTATGTACATAAGTTTGATTTATTATCTCTGTAAAGTAATGTTTTATGAGAAATCGTACATAAACTCAAATTTTTATCGTTCATTAAAAAATGGTGTATTTTATAATTGACCTTATATAAATAGCGTAGCTATATACTTTTATATCAATCACTGAATCAATTCGGCTGGTTTAGGCATGTAATCGACATTTAGGATAAATTTGCATCAAAAACTAAAATATCGATCGATCTAAATATTATTAACAGTACCAAAGTTAGAGCTTTACAAAGGAGTTCATGGCCAAAACAAATGAAGAAGATGATTGTTTTTGACAATAAAACATCATCAATTGAGCTTGAATTATACTTAAAATATATTTCCGAAAAAATAGTGAGATCTAACTGAAATCAGAAAATATTTATCTTTTTGATTAAACTTCCAACTTCAGCCTAGAACTAAACTAGAATCGCAATATTTCTATTCATTATTTACTATATAATACCGGTTTGTTTCAACATAATCATATAAAATGATGAAGGATTAAATACATGTATTAGATGCATTCCTTAAAAAATATCCCTTTTCAAATGTTATCAATAATAACAAAGATATATATATATATATATATATAAAACAGTGGCCAAAACATATGCTTAAGACGATCGTTATTGTCAATAAGACTTCATCAGTTGAGCTTAATTTTAATATAAATGTGTTTCCGAAAGAAAAAGTGGTATCATACAAGGCCAGATAATAAACCTATATATATTATTTACCAAATCATCCAAGAGTACCCACTGTAAAAAAAACATGTTTGTGTATACCCTCGGTCGAAGGATTCGTGATGAATTTGTAATTTCGTTGATATTTAATTCATTTTCATTTATTTTATTTAATTTCAAACGTAATGACCACTCTATAATGCGTTATTTGTCCCATGTACGGATCAATCTTTAACTTGTGATGCTTTCCTACCAATAGACCTTTTTCTAGTTGTCACATTACGTTCAGTTTTGTGGAATATTTTGTACTCGGATCGAGTGACGTTAACAGAAATGTGACATAGATTATTTCCGGTTTCGAAAATACATTGACGATATATTAAATGGTATTTCGCAGATCATTTGAGTGGGGGAAAGTTAACCTAAATATTCACTCTTGTAAAGTTGACAAGTGTCATTCTTATACTTAAGCTACTTCTCAAATCTGGCTCTTTTCACTGTACGTAATACATATTTCTGGTCACCTATGCGATAAACTCATTAACCGGAAGTTATGTAGAACACATTTTTCCTTGAAGATATATAATATTATTATGAACCGTGTCGGAATGGAACAATTCGAAAAAGGTCTATTAAACAAATCTTGTCCAAAGTAGATAAATACAAGAGAAACCCATTATCTGGATTTTCAATACAATATTTAAAAAACAAATGCATTCATTAAGAAAAGAATAGTTTTCCAAATAAATAACCACTCACCTCCATGTCCGAACCAAATATCACCTTGGGAGGTCTTTCCGAAAGTGGTATTGTCCGCTTACTTCGGATAACATGTAAGATTTCTTTGGCCGTTGTAGAGTCCATGGTCGATTCTACAAATCGTTAAAAAGAAAAACCAATAAATTTTATGACAAACTTTTGTTTCTAGTATCAAAACAAGATACATCGGAAATCTATGCTTCTATGTTCCAAATGATCTCTATTGTTTACAGCAATGTATTCGTGTTGTAAAGTTTCACGGCAATAAAAATACACATACAGAGTTCGAATGTATCTTCCAAAGGACAATATTAATCGGCAATCGATTGTTTTATGGTAAATAAAATATTTTCATTACAATTAATGTTGTTATAGAACGAATTTACAGATGACCACAAACACAGGTTGTTTTGGAAATCCGAACTTTGATACAAACATCTCTAAGGCTACTTATCTAATTTCCGTATGACCTTGTATTATGGGTGAACATTACCCCGTGGCCAAGTAGTTAGACCATCGCACTTTAAAATATAAAGTCTCTAACCTATAATCAGTGTGGGTTCAATTCCCGCTAAAACTCAACTTGACTTTTTCCACTTTATTTCCGACAACCCGGTGGTCTTTTCCCGTGTACATTGCAACTGGGTTATCGCCTCTACCATTAAAAACTGACTGCCGCCAAATAGCTTAACATTGGTGAATGTGACGTAATATACCATTCAGACTCTGCCCCCTCCAAAAAAAAAAAACACACTAAAATCTATGTAAAATGATGTAAATCTTTTGAACACAACAGGAAATATAATTTTTATTTCTATTTTTTATGTCTGACATTTTCTTTGTAAGGTTTATTGATTTACTGGTAAAGTTAAAGGAAGGAGGAAATCTATACGATGTAACATTCATTTTATTAAGTTCACAGATAGTTAAATGATCTGGCACATTCTAGATATAGAAATCAATATAGATCGGGATCAAAAGTGAAAATGACACAGATCGTGATCGGGTTCGGTTTTACAGGCTTTAAAATACGCATGGAAAGCAATTTGTTTTGTTTGATCCAATTATTTAATACTTCCGGTGCTATCAGAAACCTTTTAATAGCTCTTTAGGTTTTGTCAGAAATACATGTAATTGTCACCACATTTGGTTAGTAAAAGAAAAGAAATTCGGATCCTTCGCAAGACTATCATTTATTTCATTAACCACAATGCTGTTGCGCTAGATATAATTCAAGTAGCGTTTAAGCACCCAAAATAAAAACACCGTCACTGCTCCATTTAATTTACACTTTATTAATGCAGTACCAGGTGTAAACCTGGCTAATGATTAAGGACGTCACATACATACTCATACGTTTTTTCATTTAGTTTAACCATCTTGTTTCAACCTAGGATGATTAATATGATGAGTATGACAATAAAAATAAAATAAAATGCAATTAAACTAGTTTAAAATAGTGAGACCTTTGATATGTGTATAGGGAGATCCGGCGTGACGTCACACATTACTACTGGGCTGAAACTATTAATGGTTACACGTAGTTTACATACGACTACTGCTACTGCAGTCACCATTATATCAGTAAAACGAAATCTAAAACATAAATCTATTATTGGATTATTTGAAATGTATAATTCTATATTTCGAATATAAAACTTGTTTTAATTTTACAATAAAATTTAAGTGTTTTATGAGTCGCTTTAGTCGTAATTTTTAACGGATTGCGATGTTAGAATACACCGATTTTTTCAAGAACGAATATAATATCCTACTTCAATTTGCATTGGTAGGAATAAGTATCTAGTGTTTTAATTATGGGACTGTGTATAACACCCACGCATTCATAAAATACTGTAAGCCGAAGCTTGTCGGCGTCTTTTATCCCCTGACTCTTTACCTGAACTTGACGGAGGTGTGAAAATCGCCGCAGCTGAGTTGTCTTTTTTGTTGACCTACATGAAAAAGACTGTTGTTCATTTCCTAATAAAATATTTAAATATGATTTTGAAAAATAGTTTAAATAAATAAATAAATAAAAAGGCTCAGATGATATTTCGTTGTTTAACATGTTATCACCTGTAGATGCTAAAATAAAATAGACTAAAATAAATCCTACCGACTTTTATGAAAAGGAAAAGGTTAAAATTGAAAGTTGACTTTTTTATGGTCCAATGTTGATAATTTATTAAATCACCGATATTTACAGCCCACAGGCATTTTATATCGCTGAAATATTTATTTTTATTTTGTGTGTGTGTGTGTGTGTGTGTGTGGTTAATTGTTACAGGTATTGATGATGACATCGGCGAATTATGATAATCATGATTCGAAATAACATGTAATTTACAGAATACTATAAAGGAAAATTATGAAATTAAAACTTCATAATTTCCTAAATTTTCATATTTGAGCGCATGTCCGATTGATTTTGAAAATACTTTCTAATCAGGTAAACTTTAAACGATGTATTATTTTTTTCTTCAAATTAACATCGCTGAAATTAATCATATTAATTTTTGTTTTAACTATTCCTTATTTACAGGCCTACACGGTAATTCTGCAACTTATATAATTTAGTGAAAAGATGTCTTGACCGAAAAACCGTGTAGATCTACTGCAACAGTTACTATTTTTACTCTACGCATAAAATTAATTTGCATATTTTCAAAATTATTCAGTAAAGATATGTTGAAGTACAAATCATGAAAAAGCTATCAAACAAAGTCAAATATATAAAAACATGTTATTTCTGTCCGAATAAAATCGTTAATATTATGTCAATTTCCCATTCGGTAAGCTAGTCAAGAGACATTTCACCCAGAAGTGCCTGTTACTAGTGACGCTTCGAGAGATACCGGATGCTCGGAAGCCCCAATATTTATCACTTTCTTAGTGGTGTGACCGGTCGACAGGGGATGTTTAACGTTTACTCCTCATTGACACCTGGTCCCACATCTTGATCTTCCGGGAGTCCGCGATTGTACAATGTTATGTTTACCGTGTCTTAGACCACCTGAACAGTTTCTGAGTGTAAACTACGAAAACGATGTAAAATGCCTTCATAAAACTAGTTTTAGGTAAAAATGAAGAAGTACCAATGGGTAATCGGCACTCAAAGTCCATTAGAATACGACAAATTAGATATACAAATGGTCTCAACATGAAGAACCATTGCGAATCCAAAACGGGATGAAACTAGGTATCCAGCGGGAACCAGCGTCCCCTGTTAGCATGCCATACCCGTTGCAAACATTACATGGAAACCTCTGAAGGTCAGTGAATAGGTCAAGCTTGGTGAAGACGGCATCAGTTTTAGATCCTGTATTGACCGTAAAACGTCCTTATTGAAGATTTCAAGCGTTCAAAAACGTAACCCTGTGTGAGTAGTTTATTATCGAGTAAACGATTTAATGGTCTTTTTATCTTTTTTCATATCTTGTATTTGATTTTTTATTAAACCATCATTTGTCGTTATTTGTATATAATAATTTTATAGCTTCGTACTCATTTTCATATATTATTCGTTGGTTTTAATTACAATCCAATAATTGATCTTAGCAACAATATAATTGCTGCTACTGCAAATTTATTTTCTTTACACAAGGGACGGAAAACGACTTCATTAACATCGATAGTATGATTAACAATTGTGTTTTTGGAGAAAAAAAATTAAATATTCAGAGAAAACAAATAGTATGATATAGAATTCATTAATATATTGTCATATTACTTAATAAGCCTGAACATTCATACCGTCAAACATTAATACAAACAAACGGAATATTTAAACAGGTTGAATGGAATTTCGATTTGGCACATTTTGTTACATTCACCATAATATTTTTTTTCTATTTTACTTCGATGAGCAGTACAAAAAGGTCAATATGCATAGCAGAGAAGGACATCTAATTCCTTGTTTGTGGCAAGAATTACGTCAGGGCCCGGCACCATCAAACTTAATAACTTACTGAAGTCTGAGAATATTCTCAAATTGCAATATTAAGCCAATCAGAATTCAGGATTAGTCAAAGTTGACGACTCATTTTTAGACATAATTCAATATTAAGTTTAATTGTGCCGGGCCCAGATCTTTGAAAATTGCCTCAGTATTCAAGACTGAGAAAATTTATGAAACCGAAAATCACCAGGCAATTTAATTTCAGAAATAACATGTTCATAATCCGTCAGTTCTTTCAAAGTACGTATTCCCACCTCCGGATTTTTGTGACCATAGGTCCACATTTATTCAAAATTCGCTGTGTTTGTAAATTCGCTTTATACTCGTAAGTATGATGATAAGTAGGAACGATAACTCGTAATTTCGATATAAATATGCTTTATCACCTAAAATTTAAACTCGCCCAGTTTAAGTCAGTGGTTCACGAGATTAAACCTGACGATGTTATATGGATATTACAGTATATAATGTATGTAATAGGAAAATACTAAGCGTTTCTAAGCCGGTTTAGATTAAATTTGTTGACTCAGTCCCTAAGGTCTTAACTGGAGTAGTGCAGTTTTAAATTGCAGTGGGTGAAATGTTTAAGTAAATACTTTTTCTGATTAAAAAAAGAATGAATTAAACCCTATTATATATGTAATATAGCCCCTTTATATTTCAATAAATTATACAGACAATGTACAACAGTTCTTAACATTAAGAATTTCAAAAATGAAATAAAAATATACACAAACAAAACGAAAGCGTTAAAGTATTACGTAGTGAATACGATTACAAATATAGGAATGGGGTAGACTAAAGCCTGTTTCAAATGCTTATGCATTGGAATATTAGTTTTTTTCCTGTGCATTTAGTGTTGTATTGTGTCTCAAGGGTATTGGTTTCTGTCGAAATGCAATTAGGTTGCGACGTTTCATTGGTTACGTCGAATGCATTGACACATTTGTCAACGAAATGTAACGAATACTTATATGTATAGAAATCTGATCCATGGTTAGTATCTTTAAATTATTAATTGTCATTTCGATGCTATTTATCAAAATATCGATATATCTAGAGGGATCAATTTCAAAAGATCACCGCATTCATCCATGTGAAATAAACAGCATTGCTGACATTAGGTGGTGAAGTGTACCGTATGATATGGCTGGATATCTGAAGTAGCTAGGTTACTCTATAAATAAAAATAAAAAAACAAACAAACAAAACCCATACCTAAGGATATTCAATGTTATTCATTAGATACAGTATCTAAGTTATGGAAATAATAAATTGAAATCATAAAACAGACAAAACGGATATTCACCGTAATTCATCAGGTGAGGTATCTAAGTTATAGAAGCAATATACTGAATATATAAAACGTCTCAGATACTAAGGTATAGATAACTAGGATGTTCACGATAAAAGTACAAATATAGTAAAAAATGGACAAACACGGACCTCTTGAAATCAAGATGTGGGATCAGATCAGGTGCCATGGAGGAATAAACATCGCCTGTCGACCGATCCCACCCGCTGTGAGTCCACAATCAAATGAAAAGGAAATACGTAAGGAACGAACCCTTGTCATAACTGGTACAGACGTCTCAACAACCGCCATCGAACGGGTAACTCAACATTTCACTTAGTGAAACAATGTAGTCGCAAACAAGACTATTATACCAACCGTAAAATTTGCTGAACGTTGACACCAAACGCGGTTTTATACTAGAACACGTTGTTTCAATTATTCTATCAATGTTTGAGGTGTGATATATTAGTTATATATCTACATTTGTATATATCTTTGTTATCTACGGAATCATTTAGCAAAATGTTAAAAAGCATAAAAAGCATACAGGCTGTCATAAAAAAATGTCACATGATTAGACCGAAACATTGATTAAAAGGGATATATATATATATATATATATATATATATATATATATATTTATATATATATATATATATATATATATATATATATATATTTATACATATATATATATATATATATATATATATATATATATTGCCGTTAAAAAAATTAACATGTTATACATGTATTGCTTGAAGTGAATGAATTTCGCCGACGATTGGTATTCCTACCATCCATATAAGAATACACAGGATACACATACCTCCATGGCACCTGATCCCGCCTCTTGATTTCCAGAGGTCCGTGTTTGCCCACTTTTTACTAGATTTGTATCTGTATCCTCGACGTCCTAAATATTTATACTTTGGTATCTGAGATTATTAATATTTATTTGTATAAAAAGTCGAATATTTGAAACTTTTAATACAAACAAAAAATCCTCAGTTATACTCCTTTGTCGTTGCAGTTTTCAAAATGAACCCATTGAAAATTGCTTTTTTATTATACATATTAATATTATTCATATATATGTCTATACAATAACAAATCTAAGAAATTATAATTCTTTTGAAATAAGGAAGTATCGATGTAATTTTTAATTATTTATAAATTGGATTGCAGTTTTAATAGAAGTTCCTGTTGCATTGTTGATATTATGTATATAATATGCTAAAACATGTATATTTTAAATTCTGTTGTACAAACAAGTAAACATATCGATTTTCAATAAAATGCTACCTATCATATATTCAAATTCATCCTATTTTAGAAAATCCTTAGAGAAGTCAACTTTGTAAAACATGACATTGTCGAAAATGCTTTTTTTCGCAAATCGTTTAAATTTGGTAAAATATTTATTATTGAATAATGAATCAACGCACCTAACATTACTTTAAACATTAAATAACATATTTTGTTTTGCCTCGGACTGAATTGTCGCGATTTTATTGGGTATAAAGAGTCACGTGACTGTCGTCCATGGTTCAATGGACAGTCAGTAGCAAAAATAGATGGCAATGGTTGATGATACGAAACACTGTTCTGTGTACAGTGGCAATTTAGGCAATTTTCTAATTGAGAATGCATGTATGATCCACGAGAAAATAATTATTAGGTTTATCACTGACCATTCACGAGAATATGTCGGGTTGATCAAAACCATGGAAAGTGGGGGTATCTAACGAGATCTTTCGCTTTGCGAATTGGTAATTCCGGTTTGGTCACGGGTTGGGTAACCTATACCTAAGAATTATTTAAAAAGCAAGCACTCTGCATTTGATATGAAGTTCACAGATCTCCCGGATCGAACTTAAAACCAAACACCCATGTTTAACACTTGGTACAATGGTGTTCGTATGTTGTGACATCATCGTGCATATGAGTTGACAGGCGGTAAATAACGTCAATATTAAATCACGGGTACCAAAGTATCAACTGTAGGAAGGTTCGGAAGACAATATACAAATATAGAGAACATTGGACAAACATGGACCTCTCAAAATCTAGAAATGGAATCAGGTGCAATGGATGAATAAATATTGCCTGTTAACGCCCATGGTAATTTCAAATGAAAGCAAATGAGGAAGAAATCCTTGTCACAGTTGGTATAGACAATTCAGTAGCTACTATGAAACGCTCCGCATTCCAGTTAACGAAACAATGTAAATGGAAACAAGGCCATTATGCTGACCGTGAAATTTGCTAAATGTTGACATTAAAAACGATTCTTGATGACCTTGTAACATCAATTTATTTGTATCTGTTTGCCTCTGCATATGGAATATTAAAAAATATAGGACTCATTTCATTTAATCTTTAACCTAATTCAGGATGAAGCAGAAGGATAAAAGATTTATGGGCTAATGATGTTTGATAAACGCTAGGAACAAACAGGAAACAAACCTCCTAAAAATGAATAATTTTCTTTTCATTGGTCTGTACCAATTATGAAGAGGATTCGTTACTCATTTATTTCATTTTGATTTGACTGTGGACTCAGGGCGGGTGTGACCGGTCGACAGGGGATGCTTACTTCTCCATGACACCTGAACCTACCTCTTGATTTCAAGAGATCTGTGTTTCTTAAATTTTTTTACCAGATTTGTAACTTTATTCTGGACATCCTAGTGATTTTTTTACCTTGATTTCTGATATTTTTATATTTCAATACAAAGATCTCCCCAATGGTGAGAAGAGTTTAAAATTTATATGTAGATAGTTTTATTATATTTTCAACACAAGAACCGTACCGTTCTGTCATTTTTAAATCCAAGACGCAGAAGAACAAAACCCAATCTAAACAAAGTCATGAAAATGTTGGCTTTCGTTTTTTACCTAATTAGTGTATTTCTATATAATATATTGAAATTTATCTCGGTTCTATTGATAAACAAGCATTAAACTTAATCATTTAGGTCATTATTCAAAACAGTACATTGGAAGTTAACTGAATTTAGCAATCAATTTATGCGTAAACATGGACATAAACTATTTGCATATCAATGATTCATTGATTTGTTTTTTCACGCGCTGAATTTGCACGTGAATCTGATCGACAGTTGCACATCTTTGTCTATATGTGATTTTACTCCAAGTCTAAATTGTCACTGTATGGATATTGTCTAGTGGGCTACCGGTAATACGCATCAACATGCATGAATGATCATTTGTACCGGAGAATCAGCGGCAGATAGCGGTGTGCGCTTTCTGGGGGGGAACATGTTGGAAGAAATTTGTTATTCAAGAAATAGCGGCATTATTAGATACAAGTCAGGAAAAGAATATAGAAAGCACTAAAATGACTAACGACACGGACAAAATAAATTTCAAATTTTCGGGACGACCTGTCCCTTCATCAGGACGAAACAATTAAAATAACATGACAAAACATACACATATACACACTCTCACGCAAACATCCACTCACACACACACTCCGGTTTGTCCTGATGAAGTGACAGGTCGTCCCGAAAATTTGACATTTATTTTGTCCGTGTCGTTAGTCATTTTAGTGCTTCATATATATATATATATATATATATATATATATATATATATATATATATATATATATATATATATATATATATATATATATATATATATATATATATATATATGTGTGTGTGTGTGTGTGTGTTCCGTATGATAGAACATTATAGTAAAAGGATACAAATTGTTTTGCACAAACAAATTGTTTTGCACTAACACTTTCACTGGTATTCAGATCATCAAAATCATTCAAAATATTTTGATATATAATATAATTGTATGGCTTGGCCCACGCATTGGACATACATGTTTGCAAAATTGCAAAATCAATAAACCATTTGCTCTTATTGACCTGAAATTATTATAAAAGGAGTCGATAGCACAGTACAAAGCTCTATCGGAAATAGTATTAAAGTTTCAGAAATTTCGAAATGCAACACACATCATGGGGCATGATATTCTAATGCACTCTGTTTACTTCGCGTTATTTCATTGGTCGACGACGCAGGGCATTTGCGTTTCACTGTAAGTGTTTATATATGACGTCACACAAAGTTCTGCTGACCGACTTCGATGCATGTGCTGGACTTAACTGTTTACATATTTTGTAATACAATGTATATCGAAACATTCGACTGACGTCTCGCGGTAAAACGTCCTTTCTGACTGAGGAATCGCCGACACCCTGTCAGTTTTTTTGTAAAACGGTCGAAGTAACTCTTAATTCACAAGGCAATACAAAATAAACAGTATTTGCATTCAATATGACGTCAAAGCAGAATAAATAAAAACAAAAGACAAATGAAAAATTAGTAGACATTTTTCATTTGATGAATATACTAAAAACTTTTAACTGGTTCTTTACAGTCTTTCTAGATTGAGCATGACGTGGATGGCTCGGTTTCAACGTGAAAGACCCGTAACTAATATAATCTTACATGGATGCGTAGAGTGGATAAGTAAATTTCCACCCGAGTGGTAAAAATCGGGTTGTTCAACCCGAGGGACTCCTGAGGATTGAATTTACAGATCATCGTCACGAGGCCGTTTTCACTCAGTACACCCTTGTTTGATTATTTTTCTCCTATGCTTCAATTACCTTTTCATGTATGCTATTAAAGTCGGACATGACTAGCTTTGCAATGCATTGCAAAGCCTGGATAGTGCATAGAAGCCATACAATAATTTTTAATTAATAGTTAATTTTATTAGATGCATGTGTAATCATACAGTTACAATGCAGAGTTCAATACGCCCGTGCAATACTTAACGTAGTTGGATACGAAAATTTCTACGGAAGTTACTTTTTTAAATGGGACCCGTGCCATCTAAAACGTTTTATGGCGTCATTAAAAGCGGAATGAATTTCAAATTTGTTTACACATATAGATAAATAAGAGACATGCAAAAAATACAAAACCACACAAATGTTTCCATCCGTATCATCAGGCTGCACTTGATCGTTTTAGCAGATGGATTCATCTCGAGCTACGCTCTCGTTGAATCCATTTGCTTCAAAGACCGCGTGCAGTCTGATGATACGGATGGAAGCATATGTGTAGTTTTATCTATGTATTGTGGCGTAATATTGCGTGTAGCTTGTCAATACCCTAAGGTTCGCCAATGAAATCATTCCCGGTTAAAAAGAAGGGAATTATGTGAATTATGTGAACCATGGCAGAAGTTTATATCATTTGCCGAACGTTTGACGTGGTATCAATGGTACAATTACAGTTTAACCTGAAAAGCATTCGAACCTATACCGTTTTGTTTGACATTCTAACTTTCATTTAAAAATCTCCATTACAATTTAGGGCAAAAACAGCATGTTAGGCGAAAATTTGGGGTACAAAATACTATAAAATGTTATTCCTAGAAAGCCGCATATTTTAGGTTATAAAACATATTACAATGTCATCTAAAATATGACTAATACTGTATGTTTTAAACGACTTCGAAAAATGTCGAAAGTGAGAAATTACTTTTTATTTCCGAAACATCATAAGCCGGTGTTTCATCCTAAAGAAGTAATATATTACGAAAGCGATATCGATCCATTCGTTACTTTTCTGCCTATCGGATTCTCTTGATAGGGATAGATATATTCATATAAAACAGTGATACCAAAATAGCCATACCAAAGAAGATCCAGATGGAATCACGTGAAAATGATAAATGAGCATCCCCTCGCGACCACTGAAACCCGCCGTGAGTCCACGGTAAACCAAAACCAAATGAAATAATATGAAAATTACAAATACTAAAGTTTTAATTTTTAGGATGTACAGGAGTGTTGAATAAATCTTCGTCATCATCGGTATTTAGACGACACAAAACAACTCCGATGTACATGTACAATGTATTAAACAGATAACTCTCAACTTTTGGCCTCGTTTGAAAAAAAACTATAACTGGTATTGTTGATAATAGGCCGTTGCCTAAGCTGATGGCCCGTTTCAGTCCCCACAGGGTACAATGTTATACCCAGTACCTGGTATTTCGGTAAAACCCTAGTATTTATACATAATTTATCATGTTTCCACTTTTTGGTAAAACCCCTGGTAAATCAAAAAGTGGAAACATGATATTTATACTAAATGTATCCTGGACATCCTAAAGATTTATACTTTGGTATTTTAAAGATTTTTATTCTAAAGTTATATTTTGCTCAGATAGCACCATTTAAATTCTAAACTTCTCCAAAGCTAAGCTATTCATTTTCACTCTTTGACGGATTTTGCAATACATTAAGATTTATTATTTGGCCTTGTATCATGCATGTTTTGTTTTGTTTCAGGAATATACATTTCTATTGATTTCGAGCTGAACTGATGAAGTCATATTGACAGAAACGATTGTCCTATGCATTTGATTTGCGCTCTTTTGTAAAACTATAACTTTGGTGTTTGTAACAACATTTAGTGAAACAAATTCATAGACAACAGTCAACCTAATTTGTATAGAATTACAAATTTGTAGATACGATATATATTAAAATCGATAAAACACTTTTCATATTCGATTTACTTTAAATATTCATGAAATGGATTACAGAATTTGTTTCTGAATGTGATAATAGAAGTGAGCTTCCTTATTTATGCCAAAGAGACGTGTAACTTAGTTTAATTAACCTTTTCACCCCTAAATATCTAAATGGTATGCTCTGTTGTATTATTTGGACCAGTCTATTGTGGTCTGTAGGGTTGAAAGGGTTAATACATACATCCTTAACACCGTATAGTCAACATGTAAACAATATTTCAAGCTTTGGTCTTTTTGCATCTTCTAGCTATATACAATGTACAGAATGGGTCACTCCATGATCGAGTGGTTAGAGCATCGCGCTTTAAACCATCAAGTCTATCTTTTCTGTTCAGCTTCTAGGTTCGAGCACCACTGGAACCTAGGTTAATTTTTGTGAGAACGTTTACCAGGTGGTCTCTTCCTGGATAACAGGGTTCTCTCCTCCGCCAGTATAAACTGGACACCACCATATAACTGAAAATTTGTGAGTGTGATGTGAAACAAAAACGTACAGAAATAATTAATTTCGATGCATACACAAGAGTACGCAAAAGCCAATTGCCTGATTTTCGTTTCAACTTTTCTCAGGAAAAAGTCTGAAAAAACGAAATATTGTTTAGTTATTGATAACAGAATCAATTAAATTTTTTTAAGTACCGTTGTTTTGCTCAAGTGCCTCTTTACCTGTTTTATGATATATGATATTGAATAATTGATTACCTTTGATATGTTTTTTTCTTATCGATACATGAACAGAAATAATTAACCATGAAAATGACGTTTTGTATTCTAATATGTGTTTGCCTTCCAGAGAGAGAGAGAGAGAGAGAGAGAGAGAGAGAGAGAGAGAGAGAGAGGGAGAGAGAGAGAGACCTACGATCTTCTGCCTGATCAATCATTTTTATCTTTGAAAAATTTGGAGCAATAATATGCTATTGATTAAATTAATATCGACATTATAAATTTATGACATAGACGATGACATTGGTGATTGTAACGAGGAAAACTTATATCAACATTTTGGCGTACGGCATTATCTTATCTTTGTTGTAGAAAAATTAAAACATCACTCACGTTGGTCAATTATTTATAAGTATATCTCATTTACTTTCTGATATTAATACTTACATATTAACACACTTTAATTCAGTTTATCAGTAATTTGATCTTGTACATGTTTTTTATTCTCCTATATCATAATATATTCATGCCTGTTCACTGAAAGATTTACAGATTTCTGCTTTGTTTCACTAAATAAAATGTTGAGTTACCTGTTCGATAGGTGTTTTGAGGTGTCTGCACCAATTGTGACGAGGTTTGTTCCTCACCTATTTCATTTGAATTTTACTTTGGACTCATGGCGGGTGTGACCGGTCAACAGTGAATGCTTACTCCTCCATGGCACCTTATCCCACCTATGGATTTAAAGAGGTCAATGTTTGCTCAACATCATCAGATTAGTATATGTATCTTGGACATCCTGAAGATTTATACTTTGGTATCTGAGATTTTATAGTTTTAGAGTCTTTTGACACCAACAGTGTTGTACTTTTGTCTCTAAAACATTCCTAAAGGGTTGATGTGGAGTTATCTACATGTTAATTGTATGATGGAGCACATTTAGTGCCTGTTGGGTATAATATAAACGCAGCACCAAAGTTTGCGACGGGTGTTGCATGCTAACAGGGGACGCTGACCCCTTCGTGACACCTGGTCCCATCCTGTTTCAGATTCGCAATTGTCCTTCTTGTTGAGACCATTTTTAAATCTAATTTTAAAGAAATTTTGTGTTTCGATTATGTATTGGTACATCTTTATTTTTACACTATAGTATTGCAAAAAGAATGCAATCGTTTCTGTCAATTAGACTTCATCAATTGAGCTCGAATTTGAAGAAAGATATAAAGCTCCAAAAGAGAAAGGTTTGCAATATCAATCAAGACCAAATGCTAAACCAAAATATATTCCAAAATCCGTCTAAGATTAGTCGCTGATTCTTATTTAAATAATTTTCTGAAACATTAGCAACTCTTTGCAGATGGATGATGTTGTACCTTAAACATTGCTTCAGTGTGTGTGTGTGTGTGTGTGTGTGTTTGTTTGTGTATCAATTAACTTTATGGCTGTAAATATTGTCAAAGTTTAAAATTATAATCAAATAAACCAAAATCGGTATAATCTAGACCACCTTACTCAAAATTGTTCGATTAGTGAGGTGGTATCCTAAGTGAGAATTTGAACCTATTTCATATCTGTTACGCAGTTTTCAAAACTGAATATTTCAGGTGTTAAATGCAATGTCCCCTCAATGTGGTGGCCTTTATTTGAAGTCTCACAATATATCAACAGGTATCTGTAAATCATGTTAAGATGGATTTACTTTAAATGTGTAAAAATGTAGTTTTATTTGCCGAAATGTCGCAATAACTTCCAACACAGAACTTACATGCATTTATGCTTTGTTTTCAAGTCGTTTACTCCACGCTAAGAACTTTTTGCCGATATGGAGTCGCCTGCAGATTCAGGTGTAGAACCTCAAATTTTGATCTGTGCTAATGACCAATGTCAGTTCAGTGGTGCTTCTGACGGTTGTCACACCGACACCAGGTATAAACAAATATCAAGTTATGCCAATTTACTTTTATTGGGTGTATTCGCTATTATTTCAAAAGAAAAGTGCGAAACAAAATACATGAATTCAAACGGATTTGACCTGCAGATCAGAAAAGAAAACGGATTCACCAGACCTCGTTTTACTATGGCGGCTAAAATATTGAACGGAGATGTGTATTGTCCGAGAAGCAGTTTCGTACATGACATTTTGAAACTGAAAAAATCGATTGTCTATGTCAAAGATGTTCGATTAATTTAAAATCTGCAAAGGTCATGTATATTAACATATAAACACTGAACTACACAAATCCACGCACAGCAAATATGTCAATAGTGTGTGATATAAAATGACCCATGTTACAGTATATAAACAGTCGAACCCGGATATATTGAATTATCTTTCAAATAAAGCGGGTTTCAATGTAACAGGCTTCAACTGTATATTTATTTGCATTATCTTCAATTACGGTAAAACTTTTATATAACGACCTCCTTAGGGACACAATAAAATAGATCTTTATAGGGAGGTGGTCTTTATATAGAGGTTGATTTGTACACAAATGGTACTATTGGGGACAGCAAAAATACGGTGTTTGTGACCAGATGGTCAGTATACACAGGTGGTAACTAAAGCAGGTTTTACTGTGTTGTTTGCATTTAGGTGTACAGAGAGCGGGAGGTTCCGAGCTTGATTACCGGTACTGGGCCGTACCAAATACAGTGGAACCTCGCCTAAAGACCACCTCGCTTAAAGTACCACGTCGGAAATCAGACCACAAGTTTTCTGTCTCTTAATAAATATTCCATAAGTACAGAACCTCAATTAAGAGATCAGCTCAATAATCTGACACTTTATGCCACTCTTTTAGGTGGTCTTAATAGCGAGGTTCCACTGTAAAAAAATGAAGTGACTCTTCCTTTGCCATGCACCATTACCCTTAAAGGGACATCAGCTGTGTTTACCCCAAAAAAGTTATTTTGATTTTTTTTACTTTTACTTCTTGTATTTGACGTTAAATAACAATATAAAAAATTTCAGATACCAAAGTATAAATCGATAGAATGTCCAGGACATAGATACAAATCCGGTAAAAATGGACAAACACGGACCTCTGGAAACCAAGAGGTGGGATCAGGTGCCATGGAGGAGTAAGCATCCCATGTCGACCGGTCACACCCGCCGTGAGTCCACAGTCAAGTTCAATGAAACACGTGAGGATTGTATCAACAACCGCCAACGAAAAGGCAACTCAACATTTCACTCAGTGACACAGAGTAGTCGCAAACAAGACTATTATACCGACCGTAAAATTTGCGGATCGTTGACATTAAACGTGGTTTTCGATATCCCTGTGTCAATAATTTGTCAGTGAGTAGTTTACATCTGTATACGAAATCTTCATATGTTATACACGCCCTGGCATATCGGATCATTTGTGAAATATAAACTCCATTTGCGGGTGACTGAGGGATATTACTACTTAAAGGTGGAAATTTACGATGGGAAAGCCGAAATCGTTGCGTTTGTCGTATAGCTTAGTTGTTAATTTCCCGTCTGTGTTTATATTAAGTAAAATGTATAAGTATGAAGCTTGTGTCCCCGATTCTGTTGTATCTTTAATTTCTAGTTCGCTGGGATATATCGCATTGACATATGTATGAAAATTGTCATTATTAATTGACAAAACGTCGTCGATATATCTAAATGACAAATTAAAGGACACCGCTAAATTTTTCTTCTTTTGATTCAGCAGTTTCTGAATAAAGTCTGCTTCGTATGAATAAAGGAACAGGTCGACCAATAAAGGAGCACAATTGGTTCCCATAGGAATACCGACAGTTTGTTGAAGACCACGTCTCCGAACATTACAAATATACTGTCTATTAGAAATTCCAGCATGTTTTTTATATCTTACTTCAGTATATTTATGTGTAGAATTAGAGTGGTGTTTGACAATATAAGTATCCTGATAGCCAATCACTAGATATTAAAATATTCGGGTACCACCTTTGGTGAAAAAACAGTTGTCTGCGATGCTGAAAGGTCTTTCTTTTAATTTTTTATGTGGAATAGTAGTGTAAAGAGTAGAGAAGTCATAGGTTTTGATACTGTGAATTCGAGAAAAATTGTGTGCCTTCAAATTTTATATAAGCTGTTTAGAATTTTTAAGTATCCACATCTGATTTACACCGCTTCTGGAATAAGCAACTGTACAGTATTGTTGAAGTTTCTCCTTAACGGCTGTCAATATCTTGGTAAGGAGAAAAGATAAAGGTTTGGTAGAACATTTGCTGGATCCTGCTATGTATCTTTGCTTATATGGGGTTTTATGAAGTTTAGGTATCCAGTATAAATGTGGTAGCTCTAAATCGGTATCCGTTGTAGGTATATCAAATGAGCGTAATACGGACACGTGATTTTGGAGGATCTCGTCCTTTGAAAGTGAGCTACGTCTGTATGTAGGATTTCCAGAATTCGTATTAAACCCAAGTTCTTCTTATAAACAATTATAGTAATGTGCCTTACAAATAAAAACTATATTGTTTGAGGCTTTGTCTGCTGAATAATGAAATAAAGACTATACACAGGCATAAACATGTATATTCCTATATGTTTACATTGTGTTATTTCCTTCATTGCAAGTATACAGACCGTTCGCATTGATATTCAATGCTTGACGTACAGCTGTTCAGCTGTTACGTGATGTGAAAACATCCCCGCGTAAAGTCAATTATAAAGATTGAATTTCGTATCCAGCTGACTACAGATTCACAGAAAATGGTAATATTTATAAATATAAGGCGTGTTTTTCAATTTCTGAAAACACATATACATACAACAGCTCATGGGGAAAAAAATTCTGTACAACATTAATCCTTAATTGTTTTGTAAAAATAAGGTCAGATCCAGTGTGGTATTAATATATAAATAGTAAGGTTGAGCTAATCAATTGCAATTGAAAAAGTACCAAACCAGGGTTTCTCAAGCAATTTTTACAAAAAATATAGCAATTTCAAATTTGTATGAATGTGTATACCTCTTTTTGTTGTTGTATATAAATTTTAGAAATAAAACGAAAGAATTAAAACACACAGACACAGCTAATGTCCCTGTAAACCCGAGGTCCTGTGTCATGACGTGGGACTTAACGAACCCTCATTACAGGTCTCCCGTTCCATAGCACAGACCAAGATCTGTAGCACTTCACCGTAAGCTATGGAATATGCCTTTAAGTGAATAATTAATGGCGGAATGTAACTGGCAATAAAAAAGTGGGTGTGCATCTATTCGTTTAGCGTAAGTCAATTTTTATTTCTTAACAAAAATAAAGTCACTTATTTTTTTACTTTAAAAGTAATTTTGTTTATACCACCTGAATCTTCCTATAATTGAAATGTATGAACCTTACCGAACAAAAAATTAAAAATAGTTCTTTACTCACATAAAATCGATGAATTTCAATCTAAAATATAATTACCCTATATTGCACTGATGAAAATCGATGCGTTTTGCCTAAAACAAGAGCCATGTTGATTGCTTATATAAATCAAATTCTTTTCCAAAAACATTATAGCCCATACTAATAAGCGAAGTAATTTATGTAAGAACATAATAATTATTACTGTAAAAATGTCACGGTGTTTTATTTTAACATATGATCACTGGGTGCCATATTAAAAAGTCATCATGTTCCATCGCCGTGTACCATACTGGTAATGCCGCCGTGTTCCATCACCGTGTAACTTACTGAAAATGTCACCGTGTTCCATTACCGTGTAAATTACTGAAAATGTCACCGTGTTCCATTACCGTGTGACTTACTGAAAATGTCACCGTGTCTATTCCAACACACAAATAGCATATAATATGATATAATAAAAATAAGTGCAAATAACACCGTATAATCCTGGAGGCGGTATTCTATGTTAACACTGTGTATCATAGAAAGTCACCGTGTTCCATTCTAATATAAAATCACCGTGTGCCATTCTTCAAATTTCACCGTGTTCTTTTTACTATCACCCTGTTGTATTTTAACATAAAATTCCGGTATATCATCCTTAAAATGTTACGTTCTTTTCTAACACTGTGCCAAAGAGAAAGTCATCGTGTTCGATTCTAATATAAAATCACAGCGTGTCATACTAAAATGTCACCGTGTTCTATTCAAACGTTAAAATTATTAACGTGCCCTCATGCTTACATCAGGTCAACCTGTTCTATGCGAACATAAAATCAAAATTTCTTTAAATACATAAAAGCACCATTTCCAATACTTCCATAATTTTGTCATGTCCTGTTTCAACGTAAACTCATCATTTTCAGTACTAACAGTGTGTCTAAACAATTACTTGTTATTCGACGTGTTCACACAGAAACCACCCACCTACTATCCCACGATCACGAACCATTCTTGATTTAAAATTACCAATTAAGGTACGGTAAACCAATTCAAATGTAAAAAAGGAATTATGAATTTTCATTAAGAAAAGTAACAAAGGGTCGTTAAATTCTGTTTTTCCATACTGACTTCGATGGAAAACTACTTTTTGATAATTTTTTATATATGAACTTTAAACTTCTCTCTCCCCACTAAACTTGTATGCATCCGTTTCTACACTACATTCCCGTGGATGTTTAGCAATACCTCGTAGGGAAGAATCAATACTTCCATAAATTCAATACGTCATAAACCAAAGTAAAATCACCATTTTTATTGCCAAAGGTGTTTATACAACAATAACTTATTGCTATACATTTACTTTTTATTCTCTTTGTACTCGCAAATTGAAAAAAAAATGTCTAAAATTTCAGATGTTTGCCTCACAAAAATGTTGACCAGTCAACATCGAAATGTTGACTGGCTCTTCGTGTAATGTTGCCCACTTACGTCACAGCTCATTATTATTCGGTACTTCCCAGTCATTTCTGCCATAAAGCAATAAATTGTGATGTCTCTATGAATGATCCGTTTCATCAAAATCAACGATAGAAGAGTATAAAAAACATAAAGGCATAATAAAACATTTGTTGACTGACTGTGAGGTCAACATGTGTTATGTTGAACCATAGGACCAAACTGTTGCCTAAAAATATAAATTATTCAACAAAACCACCCCATTACCAAAAAGCATTCTTGATTTAAAATTGCTGATTAACGTCACCCAATTCAAAGGTAAAAATGCAATTGTGGATTTTAAATATGGAAATTTACAAAGGGTTGTGAAATACTTTTTCCATACTGACTTCGATAAAAAAACTAATTTTGGTATTTATAATATTTCATCTTCTATCTCTCAACTTTAGACGTGTATGGATCCGTTCCTGCATTACATTCTTGTGTTTTACCAGTACTACCTCAATGAACAGAAGCGGAAAGTCTCTCTCCATTTAACGGAATTTTATGCCAGTTCAAACTAACGTTTTGTCGTATACCCAACGACACATGCAAACATTTTTTTTTCATTCAGCGGACCAAAGACTTTCCAAAATCAACAGCTTGACATATGAATTCACATTCTGCTTAATCCGGAATGAACCGGGTGTGTTATTGTGATATATAGTCGAACACACTGATATTGAATCCTGTCCCATTTAAATCACGTTTTATTTTTAATGATTTTTATTCCCAGACCTAACTGTTTTATTAAAACCCGTTTTTTTTGTTTTTGTTTTTTTGTTTTTTTGTTTGTTTGTTTATTTTTTTGTATACCATATATTGTTTCGGAAATCTACATCTATCTTAATTTCGAACTCAATTGGTGAAGTCTTAATGACATAAACGATCGTCTTGAGCATTCGTTTTTCTAAACCTTTGGTTTTATGCTTGTCCTTTAGTTGTTAAATTTCCCTGAGATAATCATCTATACATCACTGACACTGCTGCCGTTTGAGTCCCCGATGGTGTACATAAACCCGGTACTAGTATTTCGATATCAGCTGAACATTTTATACTTAATTAATATTTGGAATGGATAGCACCGTTTAAATTCTAAACTCCTCCAAAACTAAAATAGTAATTTTTTCCACATTGGTTACACTTTGAAGGATTTAGGTATACATTTACGTTTATTTCTAGCCATGTACTACCACATTTTGTTTCGGAGATCTACATCTATTATAAATTCGAGCTCAGCTGATGAAGCTTTAATTTGTTTTTGTTTTAGTTTTTGTTTTTTATTCGTTTTTCTATTACTTTTGTATTATGTTGATAATATTTTAACCCGCTTTTATTTCAAAGACTAATCCATCCCCTTTGACTTCAGTATATCCGGATTTATATATATATATATATATATATATATATATATATATATATATATATATATATATATATATATATATATATATATTATATATATATATATATATAACCATTTATCAATTAAAATTCTTGATTTAATATATCACTTTATGGATACAAATATACATGTATACATGTACATTGATAATCAATTTATTTAGTTATATAAATGTATTAAATTTGTAAGCATTTGCCATCGGACTGATGAAACACACAAACGAATATTTCCTTGTATCAAATAATTAACAAAACTAACAAAGTATTAATGTATTATTACAAACTGTTCAAACTCTCTATCACAACTGAAACACATTCTCTTTGATATTGACAACTATATTAGTGACATATTAACAGATATAGAGATAGATTATACGACTATATTTAACTATCATGAACTACAAAAAAGTCAAACAATAACACTTGATCAAAACTATGAACTTTAAATATAGAAAAACCCTAAAACTAACCCAACTACAAGTCACAAAAAACTTACCTGTATCAACGGCCGGTATATTAAATGTTTCCAAATCGTACGAGACATGTACACATTCTGATGACAATTCCAGTACAACGCTCAACAAATGCCTCTAATTATACATACATATTTCATTAGTCTACAGCTCGAGTGTTTTATTCAATTCTAAATGACATCAAGTGTCAATAGGCTCTCAAACACTATTTTGTATATGTATTGATGTTCTATAATAGATTACAGGGACGTCTTTTATTCCCTTGGATAACTAGTTTATAGTAACGGATATTGTAACGCCGTCACAAATAAAAATTAAACGGATAATTGGACAACAATACATATTGTTCGTCAATATATGCGGATACACGCGGGAACATTGGAGGAGGATGCAGTGCGGATTGATTTATCCATTATACATATTTTAAGTTGCTTTTATGAATAAAAGATATATATATATATATATATTTCAAAATGGTATTTTATTTCCTATTTGTTATCAAAGCATTTCCACTTTACTTAATTTGGGTTTCAACTCTTCTGGAATTCAACTTAATAATATGATGGAATATGTCAGTTTACCTGCAGAGGAGGGGTTCATTGTTACCTGGCATTTTCCTCCATAATTAAAACCTAGTCACGATCGTATGAATGTGGCGTATATGTATAAACATATGTTGGAACAGCATAAAAATATCAGATACTAAAATGTAAATTTTCAGGCCGTCCAGGACACATACACAAATGTGGTAAAAATTGGACAAACATGGACCTCTGAGGTTGGATCAGGTGCCATGACCACCCTCCGTGAATCCACAGTTATATCCAAATGAAAAACCATTCCTTTAAAGTATCCGGTCTTTCCTCATCAAACAATTCGGTTTTTAATTCAAAAGCAGCCATCATACAAAAAAATTTGAATTTTGGATACCATTAGAAAATCAAGCAACAAAATATGATAATGCCACGAGTGTGTAAGTGTGCGTACGTGTGTATATGTATGCTTGCGTGTATCTTTATATCATTAATTAAACAGATTGCTTTATTTGAGAAGCATTCTCGACATATTTCCTGCTCCTTACTCCTTCTGATCAATATAAAATAGTATTTATTTTTTAAAGTTTTATATCTTAAATCATTTATATATCAATTTAAATAAGCCTCCCCCTCCATACCTAAGGCAACCTCGTAAAGATCAGCCACTGGAATAAAGTAAAAACCGCTAAGAAAATTTTGCCAAGTGTTTCCTAAAGTACATAATTTCTGTTGTCACTTACCAAAATTCAGTAAACCAATTCCTGTGAGATTAGATTAACCCGTCAACATGTGACATTTGTTACATAACAAGAGTGATAATCAAATTATAGGTAAATTAATATGATTACTCAGATAATCTGATATTATTAATTTTTTATTAACATAGATAACCTAATTTGAGTTGACAGATAGGTGATATATTTAGATATCAAGACCTAACTGACTATAGATTTAGTACGACAAAGTTTGACCTGTGCTATGAAAGTATGTAAACACAGAATAATGGCGACGTGCAGGCTAAAGTCAGGGGTCAGTATCGGATCAATCAAAGTGAAATCTTAGTTCGGCGGTAGATGTCGCCACCAGAGACCGCCAAATATGAAATGTAATCTGTCAAGTCGTTTAAGGAACGACGTGGATCAGAGAACCGTAACTTTTGAAGATGGCCCAGCCCATCAGATTTCAGGATTACCTAAAGTTAAGTAAAATCTTCAGACTTCAGCAATTCATCAGTTTTATGGTACTAAGCTTTAGTACCGAGCCTCACCTAAGGCTTGAAAAGTAAGTATCTGTATCTCCTTTACTGGAATACAAAGATCTTTCGTATGGTATTTTAGAACCGAGGTACTGTGCCACAGTAACCCTTGGCAGGTTATAAACATGTACAGTATTGACATCAGTTCGTAGCATATATCATATTTTTATTCCATTTCATCTGTAGTTATTGAAATCTTCATAAAAGTGAAAAATAATTTGAGGTGCAATTTTGAATGGTATTTTACCCCTACTCGAGAATTATTTTCCAACCATATGGAGTGGTGGCCAGTTTTGAAGAACCGGGTTACAAAGTACCCGGGAAGAGTCCACCCGCCTTCCGCAAGTTCACTGGCAAAAGTCGCCACAAAATCAGCTTACGTTCCAGTGGGACTCAGACCCACGCTGACAGAGGTAAGATACTTCATTATTTAAAGCGCGATGTTCTAACCACCCGGCCACAGAGGCTCGTAAAACAGCAGAGCGGAAACAAACATTAAATGAGTAGGTGACAGTTCCGACAGTTACTTAAATATTTAAAACCTTAACCATTAGAAAATCAAGTTACAAAATATGATAATGTCATTTCCAATGAATCTCCTTGTTCCATAGGGAAATTCAAATATTGGTGTTCCGTTATGTAAAAGATACTCTATCAAAGGATACCTACTGCACTGACAACTTTAGTAAAACCTGCTTTAGCGGCCACCTGTGTATAAAGACCCCCTGGTCACAAAGACCGTTTTTTGCTGTCCCCAATAGTACCATTTGTGTACAAATCAACATCTAAATAAATGCCACCTCCCTATAAAGACTGGTTTTGTTGTGTCCTTAAGGAGGTCTCTATATACAGGTTACACTGTTCTCAGCTATTCATAGCACAGCTAGTGCTGGTGGCGTTGATTTTTTTGTTGGATTTTTGTTGGAGTAACACTGCATTTAAACTCTAACAAACAGTAACTGAGTAGCTCTCTGTGCAGCCTACTGACCTTTTAAAGATATTTAATTTTTTATTCATCAGATAATCAAACAACAAAAATATGATTACATCATTTTCCTTTTATCTTGTTAACCCAGGGGAAATTTGGATACTGGAGTTTCGTTATGTAATAGACATTCTGACAAAACATGACACTGTCAAATAAAGAGTCTATCAATCAAATGCATATTTGATAAGACTGGAAGAAAAAAATTATCGAAGGTGTGACAAAGCCTTTCCAGATCATCAAAATTATAACATTTGAAATAGGACTTTTTGTCGAGTTATTCGACAGTCGAAAGCAACGTTTGATATTCACCCCTAAAGACGCACTTGGACTGGCCTAAATAATTAATTTACAGAAGAGTCCATTGTTTTTCAGGGGATGATGAGTTAGAGTATGACTTGCAGTTAAATAGCAAAAGGTTCCCTGTAATTGGAATTAATCTGATTCCCACTCATACATTAGTTGTGAATGAATTGTAAGTTTCTGTTGTTATTTGATGTTGTTTATTTCGTGTAGTCGTGGGCCACATTTTATAACATCAATTTTACAAAAGTAATCAGTTCTAACCCTTTCACCCCTAAATATATATATCAAATCTTATTTTCTATTGTTAAGATGAGTCTATTATGGTCTGTATGATTGAAAAGAAAAAGGGACGAAAAATACTATGTTTGCATTCACCATATACATGTAGCTCAAAGTGAAATATGGAAATAGGTATCATTGAACCGTTTATACAAATTGTGATAAACACGGCGGAAGTAACCAGTCGATATTTTATCCTCTATGGTTCCTGACCTCAACTTAAATTTTTCCAGAGGTCCATATTTGTCCAATAATTACCATATACAGTAAAACCTGCTATAGTGGCTACCTCTATATAAGGATTACCTGTTTATAAAGGCCAGGTTTTTCAAGTCCCTTGACTGCATACTTCAACTAAATTGAACCTGTGTATAAGGGTCACCTGCACATAAAGGTCAAAATTTTCTGGTCCCTTGGGTGACCCCTATATACAGGTTTCACTGTATTTGTATACGGACTCGTGGACCTTTATGGACTAATGAGGTAACACTTTGGTGTGTATAATTTTGATATATTTTTTTTCAATATGCTGTGAGAAGCCCATGCTTACGTTACTGATACGATCACATAGTCAATGATGCATTTCGTCTGTTTGTCAATTAACCAGCTTCTTTGTCCCGATAAAAAGACGCGATTATATTGACCAAATTTAACGATATTTTGTTAAGACAGTGGTATATATTCTTTATCGTTGTGATAAAAACACTATTGTTCCAATCCCTGTGTATAGTGACACATGTTTACAGACACAGCAAGTCTAAATTGAAATATAACACTGGTGACATACTTGTTTTCGGAAACAAAAATGTTACAGTTGCAGTAATACATAGAATCACGTTTTACCTGAGCATTATTTTTTAATGGACCGTATTGTTTTGGTTTTGACAGAACCCGGATGTGCCACTTTCCCCTGACTGACCTATAAAATCGTCAATGGCTGATCAAAACAAATATGGGGTAAGTGAAAAAACAAACAAACAATAACAACTTGAAGTAATTCGATGTTATAAAACCTCCACTCTTTATATTCATTGGACTGTGGTCTCGCAGCAGTAGTGACTAATTGATAGGGGTTTACGCCTCCATGACACCTGATTCCATGTCTGTATGTTCCACCAGATGTCCTGTTTATCCAATCCTTGTATATATATATATATATATATATATATATATATATATATATATATATATATATATATATATTTATATATATATATATATATATATATATATATATATGTGTGTGTGTGTGTGTGTGTGTGTGTGTGTGTGTGTGTGTTACTACAGACTTAGACAAATACATACGCTTTGTTATCGCTGATTTATAGTGTTAAAGATATAATGATATTTAAACTCCATAAAACCCTTTAAACACCTTAGTATCTAAGTGGTATGGTCTTTTCTATTGTTTAAGACTAGTCTATCTTGGTCTGTAGGGGGCAAAGGGTTAAAGTGCTGAAAAATAACAAAGTATGTGAATGAATTACCTTTATCCTCAGATCAGATCAGTGTTATATAATACTCTACTACAGGTGTGTTGTTTTAAATATTGCATGGGTAATATACGGCAGCAATACGTATGATCATTAATTCACGATAAATTAATGGAATGAAAATGTCGTCAAATGTAAACAACTCTAAAGGCCAAACACTACAAAGCCAGGGACACAAAAATATTTGTTTTCAGCATTACTATGAGATCGATCGTTTAAAGAGATCAATAATATACACTTATTCATTGATTATGAGGATAAAAGCTACTGTATTTTCCCCCGAGATACTAACTACTTCCCATGCGAAACGGAGGGAAATGGTTGGTGTTGAGTCAACTTTTACTATTGTACAAATAACCAATAAATTATTATTTCATCATACATAAATCATAGTCGATTCTATGTCGTTCGTTATTTTTTCTAAATCGACCTCGGAGAAGCGGAATGCAAATCTGTCTTCTGCGGAAGTGACCATTTTTCTCTTGATAAACAGTCATTCGGAAGTCTCGGGGGACTAGCCTATTCAAATGGTAAAATAATAGCATTCCGAACAATCATTATCGTAAATCTTCCCACGAGATGACAATCTTTGTTTAATTATGGGAAATATTTGCTTCCATTAAATAGTTCATACCAAGTTAACAGTAATTTGAAACAATTAACCGGTTAATTTTTTTTTTTAAACAATTTGGTATAAATAGTAAATTTATTCGTCTATAATTTTGTAAAGAAAATACACACTAAGGTATAATGATAAATAATAATGATTTTTCTCCTCTTCACTGGCAGTGAGTTCAAGCACACGATCTACAGCATTATTTCGAATATTACTGGTTGTGTTTAGATCAGCTTCAACTTCGGGTTTTTTTTATGTTTTTTTTTCCCAAGTTATCTGAACTTATGACGGTTTCCTTTGATTCAGCTTCATTTTTGTTTTGAAGACTCGTGAAATCCTTATGAGACGTTTCAAGTTGATGTCGTGTAGAGCACAATTCACCATCTTTATTCTTAAGTTTTGAAGTGAGATTTTAAATCTCAATTTGTACATTCCAAAGAAATTGTTTAGTCCTAGATAGTTCCATCTTTATAGTTCTTGAAGTGTCCATAAATTCCATGAGAGCCGAGTGTTTAATATTGTAAAATGGAAGTTCTCGTAAAATCTGATTTCTTTCCAAATATTCCTGAAGTGTGTTTCTGTCACGGTCCTGGTATGATTTAAATTTTCGTTTTATATCTGAACTACAAGATTTCATTAGATATCCAGGCAAATGACACTTGTATCGACATGTTTAATCGAAATTGTGCACTGTTGAATCTTGGTTGTAAATAGGTCCATGTTGACCTGTAGTAGTTCATCGTTGGGCTGATGCGCTTTGGAAACTCGCTTTTGTTGAGCTAGAGGTCCTGAACCAAGCCACTGCAAAATATATGCAGTCAACCCTGGCGTTGATTTACCCTTAGGATTTCTCCACCAGTTATGACAACGTGTTTTGTGACGGCGTTTGAGCCGTATCCGCTGTTGCCTAGTTAACGAACGTCGGTGTGTGTGGCGCTGTGGGCCGCAAGTAGCTAGATGTGTCGTATTCCCTGTGGTCCACCAAAATGCAGTGCAGGAAGAACTGTATAAGTTGATCTGTTTTTATTGTGAAGCCGCCACGATGAACAGTAAGTCACAACATATAACAATAAATGCAAATAGTCCAAATATAAAAAATCTCAGATACCAAAGTATAAATCTTCAGGATGTCCAGGATATGGGTACATATCTGGCAAAAATAGAAATCAAGAGGTGGGATCAGGTGCCATGGAGGAGTAAGCATCCCCTGTCGACCGGTCACACTCGCTGTGAGTCCACAGTCAAATCAAAATGAAATGCGTGAGGAACGAATCCTCGCCACAATTGGTACAGACGTCTCAACAACCGCCATCGAACAGGTAACTAAACATCTCACTTAGTGAAACAGAGTAATCGCAAACAAGACTATAATACCGATCGTAAAATTTGCGGAACGTTGACATCAAACGCGGTTTTCGATATTCCTGTGTCAATACTTTCTCAAATTAGTAGTTTACCTCTGTATATGAAATGTTCATATCTTGAACACGTTCCGGCATATCGGATCATTTATGAAATACAAACCCCATATGCGGATGATTGTAAGATATTACTGCTTAAATGTGGAAAATTTACAATCGGAAAGCCGAAATGGTTGCGTTTGTCGTAAGCTTAGTGGTTAATTTCCCGTCTGTGTCTATAGTAAGTAAAACGTCTAAGTATTAAGCGTGTGTGCTTGATTCCAAAATGGTGAATAATAATGAATAAGTCCTAAATATTAAATAAAAAGTAATAAGTCCTGGATGAAAATAGAATGCACGTTGGATATATGACCAGTAGTATACGCGGTTTCCAAACAAAGTAACAAGTCGATGTTATCAGTAGTGCGTCTGATTTCCGAACCGAGGAATTGAAATTTGACACACGTATTTGTGAGAATTTGGGACAATAGTTGTAAATAATATATCTAGTATACGTTTGAAAGGTATTGAGTTAATTATTAAACAATAACAAATTAAATCTTAGATAGATGTACATAAAAATAATTGAGAAATTAGAAAATTACATAATTGCTTTGACAGTAATAAAAAATAATCATGTAAAGAAGGGATTAACATGTTAACAAAGTCCATTTTCTGTATTATAATTATTGTCCAGGCGTCACAAAGTTTTAGCACATATGGTGGGAAAATATATTAAAATATATTATACATTTAAATCTGTAAATTGATAATTATAATACGTGAGTGAATTTAAAAGTAAACATGCATATGAAAATTGAAAAACAATTTTGTTTTCAAGAGTCCAGAAATGATCAAAATAAAAATGTCTGAATTTAGCTTGGTGACAATTTGAGCGAGAGGGAAATTATTACAAAGAAATTTTGTGATAAGCAACTGAATTCGGACAAAAAGACTGTTACATCCGGATTCTAATTAATTTCTGTTGTTGTTTTCATTTGATTTGTGATTCTGTTTAATCTTCATTCAATGTTATTTCAATGATTAGTTTCCATTTACGTATTAATCCCCCTTTAAGGCTTTTCACACTTTTCACATATCTCGCTAATTGGCTCTTTTGTACTTCTTATCTATGTACAGATGTTTTGTAAATTTTCAGAGTTAGATTTTAGGCTTAGGGGTTTTAAAATTGTAATTTTGGATTTCTAGATTTAACTTAACCGACCTATACAATAAAGTGCTTATTACCAATAGAAGTCTCTTAGCGTTTTTCATTGTCGCCGGAAAAACATGCATCTTTTCCCCGGTGATAAGTTTGTGGAGAATCCGAGTACAGATAACCGACGCTGCTACATATATTTTGTAGTAGCTATATCCTGAGTACCAACTACAACAACAATTGGACCTTTCAGACAAAGCTTGATTCCAGCCGAGCTACTTTTCCCGCGGTCAAATTGCCTGAAACCTGCCAAAGTAACAAACCACGAATTTCTGGCAATTTCATAACAAAATGAACACCATGAGAGGAGGATTTTACCGCTCTAAACCACAATTCTATCAACCTCCGAAGCTTATCGTGTTTCTGGAATTCACCAGGACCAGCACCGAACATTTATTTACATCGGGGAATTCCTGAATGTTACAGGTATAGCGGGTGCAATTTCTCAAAAATCACCTGCGTTCGTGTCCTGCAACAAGTTCTACATGTTTTGTGTGCAGAAAACTTGGACATTTTGTAAATGTTTGCTTTTCTTCTGTGCCCATGAGAGACCGTTCCTTCCCACGGATAAAACTTCCATTGAATTCCGTCGTGAAATCACTGAAAACTCTAAATTCAGCTCCGGAACAGGAAGGACCTGTCTACAGATTATCCAGTGTGTGGAATCCGCTGTGAAATAATCAGCAAGCATGGATTCGACAGGTAGACATGATCTTCACTAAAACCGTGTCGCAGGTGCAACGCCGCTAAAAAGTACCAAGTCTGCAAGCAATCGTCGAAGAGATGCTAAACGCATCCAAGAATATTATAACAGAAAAAAATCATTTGCTGTGTTTCCGTTCAACAACTTAACAACGAGAGAGATAACATTGGAACTGAAATTTCCAAGTGTACAAGATCAATTGTATGTTATCGTCAAAGAAAACAAAGAATTAAAAGTCAAAGTGTGTGAAGTAACAAAAACATGTGAACAACTGAAACGTGAACTTATCATAGGTTTACATATCAAACAATCGACAAAAATGCAACTCGTAAACAACCAAAAGAAAAGCCGTGCTTTACAGTATGAATTAACCAAATGAAAAGAACTTGGAGGTAAACAAACAACATGTGATACATTTCCAAGACCGACTACATCAAATTCAGAACTACGTCACCCCATTTTGCCGTTTCCGACACCACCTATGTATCTACATTACCAGAACGCGCGTCCCCGGAACAGAACTTACCGGTAGTAACTTATGAGACGAGGACGTCTATTTCTCTGAACGAGAGGGATATTATCACAAGGAAATTTTGTGAAAAACAATTGAATTCGGACTTTTTCTTTTTATTCGACTTTATCTTATATATTTTTTTAGTTTATTTATTCATTTTCTTATCAAAATTTAATGTCGGGATTATTTCGAAATCATACAAAAAGACTGTTACATCTGGACTATAATTAATTTCCATTGTTGTTTTCGTTTGATTTGTGATTCTGTTTAATCTTCATACGATGTCATTTCCATGATTAGTTTCCATTTATGTATTAATCCCCCTTAAAGACTTTTCACACATATCTCCCTAATTGACTCTTTTGTACTTCTTATCTATGTACAGATGTTTTGTAAATTTACAGAGTTAGATTTTAGGCTTAGGGGTTTTAAAATTGTAATTTTGGATTTCTAGATTTAATCTTACCGACCTATACAATAAAGTGCTTATTCCAATAGAAGCCTCTTAGCGTTTTTCATTGTCGCCGGAAAAGCATGCATCTTTTCCCCGGTGATAAATTTGTGGAGAATCCGAGTACAGATAACCGACGCTGCTACATATATTTTGTAGTAGCTATATCCTGAGTACCAACTACAACAACAATTGGACCTTTCAGACAAAGCCTGATTCCAGCCGAGCTACTTTTCCCGCGGTCAATTGCCTGAAACTTGCCAAAGTAACAAACCACGAATTTCTGGCAACTTCATGACAAAATGAACACCATGAGAGGAGGGTTTTACCGCTCTAAACTACGATTCTATCAACGCCGAAGCTTATCGTGTTTCTGGAATTCACCAGGATCAGCACCGAACATTTATTTACATCGCGGAATTCCTGAATGTTACAGGTATGGGGTGCAATTTCTCAAAAATCACCTGAGTTCGTGTCCTGCAACACATTCTACATGTTTCGTATGAGGAAAACTTGGACATTTTGCAAAGATTTGCTTTTTCTTCAGTGCCCACGAAGGACCGTTCCTTCCCACGAATAAAACTTCCATTGGATTCCGTTGTGAAATTACCGACAACTCTAAATTCAGCTACGGGAACAGGGAGGACCTGTCTACAGATGATCCAGTCTGCGGAATCCACTGTGAAATAATCAGCAAACATGGATTCGACAGGTAGACATGATCTTCACTCAAACCGTGTCACAGGTGCAACGCCGCTAAAAAGTGCCGCAAGCAAACGGCAGAGAAATGCTAAATGGATACAAAAATATTATAGCAGAAAAAAAATCATTTGCTGTGTTTCCGTTCAACAACTTAACAACGGGAGAGAACGTTTCCGACACCACTTATGTATCTACAGTACCAGAACGCGCGTCCCCGGAACAAAGCTTACCGAAAGTAAGTAACTTATAACTTAAGTTATAAGTAACTTATGAGACGAGGACGTTCCTTTACTGAGCGAGAGGGGAATTATCACAAAGAAATTTTATGATAAACAACCGAATTCGGACTTTTTCTTTTTATTCGACATCATCTTATATTTTGTTAGTTTATTTATTCAATTTTCTTATCAAAATTTAATGTCGGGATTATTTCGGAATATAGGAATTATTTACGTACAAAAAGGCTGTTACACCTGGATTCTAATTAATTTCCATTGTTGTTTTCATTTGATTTGTGATTCTGTTTAATCTTCATTCAAAGTCATTTCAATGAATAATTTCCATTTACGTAGAAATCCCCCTTTAAGGCTTTTCACATATCTCGCTAATTGACTCTTTTGTATTTCTTATCTATGTACATATTTTTTGTAAATTTTCAGACTGTTAGATTTTAGGCTTCGGAGTTTAAAAATCGTAATGTTTTATTTCTAGAATTCACCTAACCGACTTGTACAATAAAGTTTTTATTACCAACAGAAACATCTTAACGTTTTTCATTGTCGCTGGTTGTTGTTGTTGTTGTTGTTGTATTGTTGTTTAACGTCTCACTCAAGAATCTTTCACTCATATGGGGGCGTCATCAAAGGTTTCAAATTTAGGCAATTACCGCCATTGAGCAGTGAGGGTTCTTTATTGTTTATTGTCGCCGGAAAAGCAATGATATAATCATCAACGATAACAACATGCTGGTTTCAGTTTCAGTGTTATATCAAAGACTCAAAGGTCAATACAATTTTTTATCCGTAAAAATATTATACAATAGGTCAAGAGATAAGAGCATGATACTCAGAAACAATAAAGTATAGTTTATTAGCCTTTGACCCCTAGGTCAATCAGCATACAACATACATTTCCTTTTATTCAAGAATCAAAAGTGTTTGGCCTCGGACATGTGCCATCCTGCAAAACTCAGTGTCTGGGATTTTTTTTAAAAATAAGGATACAATTTTTTATCCGTAAAAATATTATACGATTTCGAATTAACCCGGAAAACTGGATGACATCACACGAATGCAAATGTTTGAACGGATGGATTGAATCAATATATCCTTTAAACCGTTTAATGTCTAATTTAGGTCATTCGTTTAGATAAGAAGCGGTTAATTGCAGTTAATTTAAATTTTTCAATTCAAAAAATATGGGTTTAGCAATATTTTATGATATATTGTCAAACGTCATGAAGTAGGAAAATGGGAAAAGGAAAAACAACTAAATAGGACAACAACAAAAAAACAATATTAATGAAATTGAGAATTTTCTGATTTTTGTATAAGACTTCACACAATTACGTGAAAGGAAATAAAAAATTATCTTAAGTTTTTCTTTCAAAAAATATTCCATTTGCTGATTGGTTTTGTTATAACTATTATATGCAATCTCAACCGTTAGTACATGTCTCTTTGAATAATTTAGCGCCTGTTTATCACAGGGAATCATATCATGTTTAAGTTCCTGTAAGGATATTACCGTAATCTTCTTCAGTGCTTTGTAGTAAATTGACCTATATATTCCCGCCAAAACATAGACGTCGTCAAAGGAACCGATTGCTTCTTGACGTCATTTTCGGTAATCAGTATCATTTTGCTGTCCAAATTTACAGGACCGAAATTATCGTGGAAAGGTCTATTGGAACATAAGATTATTTTCCGTTTTCTCAATTCATTCAATATAAAAATCGCAGATACCCAAGTATAAATCGTTAGGATGTCCAAGAACAAATATACCAATCTTCTGAGTATTGGACAAGCACGGACCTTTGGTAATCCAGAGGCGGAATCAGGTGTCATGGGGTAGAAGACATACCCTGTTGACCAGTCACACCCGCCCCGAGTCCACAGTCAAATTTAAATGATATAAATCCTCGCTACAACTGGTACAGACGACGCAACGACTGCTACCAAAACAGGTAACTTTACATTTCATTTAGTGAAACAGAGTACATGTAACTGCAAACAAGACCATTATACCGACCATAACATTTGCGGAACGTTGACATCAAACGAAATTCTCGATATCATTGTGACAATAATTTTTCAGAAAGTAGTTTACTTCTGTATATGAAATGTTCATATGTTGAACACGCCCTGGCATATCGAATCGTTTGTGAGATATAAACACCATATGCAAATTGTTGCGGGACATTAGAACTTAAATGCTTTCTTTCAATCTATCTGCCTGGCTCAGTCGGTAGCGCACTCGACTTTTGATCGTGAGGTTGCGAGTTTGAGTCCAGCCGGCGGCATGTTGGTTTCATGTCCTTTGGATGAAACAGTAAAAATCGAGGTCCCGTGTCACAGTAGGTGTCGGTACGTTAAAGAACCCTCACCGATCAGTGGCCGTAGGTGTCGATCATAGGCCAAAATTTGAAACTTCTTACCTGTATTAAGTGACGTCTCCTTAAGAGTGAAAGATTCTTGAGTGGGACGTTAAACAGCAATAAATAAACAAACAAACAGCATTAACCAATCTGTAATGTTTTGTATAAGCCCTTTGCAATTCGATGCTGTTTCAGAAAATATTTAACAATGTGTATCACATTTGATACCAACGGAACGATGCGATCTAAATTTGAAATGTCAGATGAACGGAATCCTGATAGATCAGATTAAAGGGAAATGAGCTTGTTTTTGCTCCTTTTTACTGTTTACATTAATATACAATAACGAAAAAGAGATATACATAGGCATAGGAATTCTTAAATTTCAATATATTTTGTGAAAATTACTTAAGAGACCCAGGTTTGGCACTTTTTCAATCGCAATTGATTAACTAACTCAACCTTACTATTTGTATATGAATACCGCACTGGACCTGACCTTATGTTCATGAAATACAAAAGAACGTAGGAATTGATGCCGGTGTATAGCTTTTATTTGTTATTGTACATCAAGTACAAGTAGTAAAAGGAGAAAAAAATCGAACAATTTTTGGTAAATACAGGTAATGCCCCTTTTTAAAAAAAAAATGAGCAGGGGAAAGGGAGGGTGGCTGAAACAAAAGGCAATGTTACTTTGTTGATTTGAAAGATAAATTAATTTGTACATAGGGGAGGTTGGATCGTATTGTAACAAGATATATTACTTACATACCGACACAATATATATTGTGAAGTAGTGAGAATTAACCCGTTTGCAAAAGTACATACATATCTCAGAATATCCCGGAACAAAAGTGATTGATTTATTTCTTAACTTGCAGATAAGAAATGAAATATGTCTTTAGTAAGTGAATACACTAGATAACCATCTCAATAAAAGATAATTGTTTTTTTTATTTACTCTGCTTCAATTGAATGATTTCCACTTCATCGGAAAATGAAAAAATTGCAAACAAAATGACAATAGAATTTAAAATATTTTTTTTCAAACTGGATCCCTATTTGCAAAGATAATCAATTATAGGATGAAAGTGCCGCTAAGGTAATTTTCATGCGTGTGCTCGAGTTTTCATTAAGATATATTTATTTAACTGACATCTGATGAGGAATTGCAAATCCCGATAACTCTCGATCACTATAATAAATTCTTAAACAAATACAGATTTTTTTTTCATTTGGGAACTGGTATGATACTAACCTTCATCAATCTTGTATAGAAATCATGCCAGGGCGTGTTTACCATATGAACATTCCATATACAGAGGTAAACTAATTACTGACAAGTTATTAACACTGAGATATAGATAATCGCGTTTGATGTAAACATTCCGCAAATTTTACGGTCGGTATTATATTCTTGTTTGCGATTACTCTGTTTCACTAACTGAGATGTTGAGTTGTCTACTCGATAGCAGTTGTTGAGTCGTCTGTACCAACTGTGACGAGGGTTTGTTCCTCACTTGTTTCGTTTGAATGTGACTCACGGCGGGTGTGACCGGTCAATAGGAGATGTTTACCCACCCATGGCACCTGATCCCACCTCTTGATTTCCAGAGGTCTGTGTTTGTCCATTTTTTACCAGATTTGTAGCTATATCCTGGACATCCTATAGATTCATACTTTGGTATCTGAGATTTTATATATATATATGTTTGTGTACTAAATGCATTTATTGACAAGATACTTCTTTACATTGCATGATAAAAAAGGAGGCGATTTCGATTCGAATCAATATATGACGTCAAAAGGCCATAACATTATAAATAAGGACAATAGAAAATATTCAGCCACCTCTGAGTTTCCAGAGGTCCGCGCTTTTCCGTGATTTGTATGAGTGTCCTGGATATCCTGACGATTTATATTTTGGTATCAGAGATTTTCATATTATGCTGATCCAATATCATGTACCTTTTATACAGTGTTTCACTGAATTAACTTTTGAACTCTTTGTTCGATAGTGGTTATTGAATCATCTTTACATATTGTGACGAGGATTCATTTCTCACTTCTGAATTTGAATTTGACTATGGAAGTCAACAGAGGATTCTTATTGCTCCATGACACCTGATCCCATATCTAGATTTTCATAGGTCCGTGTTTTTCAATGTTCAACGGACTTGTATATTGCCTCGTGATCCTCCTGGCAATTAATACTTTGTAATCTGTGATTTTTATATTAATATGAAATATCGCTGAATAAATATTTTCAGTTATTGAATTTTGCTGTCGAAAGAGAATAGATTATATAATATCCAGTAGTGCAGTGGAAGTTGCATTATAGCATTAAAGTAATCTATATTTATTATATACCTCTAAATATTTCGAGTTTTGATATTATTGATTTCACAGAGTGTAATCTGAATTTCCGGATCCCCACACTGTAGTTTTCTGAATCCATATCAATACATACCCTCTCTGAAACTTATGACGTAGAAAACAAAGCAGGACTACTTTTCCCATGGGCCGCTTACCATTCATAACAGCTTGGCCAGTACTAACCACGTTTTGTGAATGGTCCAGAAGTCGAACAAAACATGACTGACAAGTTTCAAAATATTTTCATCATAAATAATATCATAAATAAAATATTCATTTTTTATTCTGAAAATTCATTACATTTTTTTATTCTGATCAGTTTTAGAGCCGACATTTGAAAACGTTGTTTCTTCAGAAAATCAGAGACGTAAATACAGTTTTTGGCAGTGTCTGTGATGCTAATACTGTTGAATCATGGGAACGAACCCAAATCAGAGCAGGTGCCAGTGTGGCCGCGGTCGGACACGTTACCTTCGGTAGAAATGGCTAGTACTAACTTGCCTGTTACAGTGAATGGTAAGCAGTCATGGTAACAATACCGGATCAATAAAAAATATTTGTACTAATTAGAATTATTACAGCACCCTCTTACGTCCAGGATCTTCTAGAGAGCTTGAAGACAAAGTGTTGATAAAACGCTTCACTCCCAATACAAATTGTATTGGACTGATCGCAGACAACATCCTCAAGACAACATCCTCAAGAATATGCGCATTCACATAAAATAGTTCTGCGTCACACTATTTAAAAATAGTCCGGTACTGAATTTCTTTTTCAAATATTTCTTCAAATGAGCAATCATTATCACCATTATTTACAATGGTATATCATCACTATACAAACATATATACTTGCAACTTTAATTCTGTGTTTCTTTTTCTTAAAATCACGAAAAATACATTTAGATTGAGAAGTAAATTTGGCGACTTACAGCCCAGCAACACATACGATGATACAGAAAAAAAAAATGTTACGTGTCTATCACGTTTCTGTTTTTAAGGAATACATAGCATACACGGTTCATTTGAACACCCACAACCACAGAGAGTTACGGTGCTGTGGTTACCATTTATTTGTATACAGCATGTACTACTTATACAAATAATTGAATAATTGATATCGATGAAGTTTTTTAAATATTTAATTCCCAGTTGCTGCTTATTGTTTATATATATCATATGTCTGTACTAGATATAGATGATGTCGTCACTAAACATATTGAAAATTCAAAACAGACAGATGTACTTATAATGTATTTCTCAAAAGCATTCGACAAGGTCAATCATAACTTACTCATCCATAAACTGAATCACTATGGGATACAGGGGAAAACAAATGCATGGATACAGGACTTCCTATCAAATCGTACCCAAGCAGTTATCCTTGAGGGCGAAATGTCAGAATATGTCCCTGTAATGTCAGGTGTGCCCCAAGGCTCTGTTTTAGGTCCAAGTCTTTTTTTTTTACATAAATGATATACCTTTTGGCGTAAACATCATACGACTATTTGCCGATAATGCCATAGCTTATCTTGTAATAAAATCTAAAAGTGACTATAAAACCCTTCAAAAAGATCTTGACCAACTAAGTATTTGGGAAAACACATGGAATATAAAAAGTCTCAGATACCAAGGTATAAATCATTAGGATGTCCAGGATATAGGTACAAATCTGGTAAAAATGGCTTTTTACCCAAACAAGTGTAATGTTTTATCCATCAGTGACACAAAGACCCCTTCATGTAAAATTACACTTTACATGGTCACACATTACAACACGTTGACAAGGCAAAATATCTAGGGGTTACAATGCAATCAGACCTAAAATGGCACAGTCACATTAACAACATATGCAACAAGGCAAACAACACACTAGGCTTTCTCCGAAGGAACCTTAACGTCAGTTCCATCTCAGTAAAGGAACAGGCATACATAGTAAGACCATCACTAGAATATGCCAGTTCAGTGTGGGATCCATACCTTACTGGGGACATAAATAAATTAGAAAAAATACAAAGAAGGGCTGCTAGATATATCACTAACCATTATAGAAACATATCATGCGTTAGTGACATGATAACCAATTCAAAATGGGGAGAACTAGCACGCGAGAGTCATCCAAACTGAAACTGAACATGGGGAAAGGATTCTTAATTCTTTGTCGACCAGAATATTGGAATAAGAAGGTATGTTGTTATTTTTGTATATTGTTATGTATTATAATTTGTAATTTAGACACATGATAAAAAGTTTATAGTCATTCTCAGCTCTCGGTCCCGATATCAGGTTGATATTGGAAACCCCAGGCTAAGAAGGAGTATGCTATCAAAATGGTCATATAATAATCTCTATTTATTTTATTCTATTTATTGAAAAATACAAGAAATAATGACTTTGTTACAATGTCTTATATTCAATAAGCATAATATAATGTCATAGAAACTGTATAGTTTGTCAGTTCGTATCCAAATATTTTAACAAACGTAACATCAGAATATGGCTTTCGCAAATAAAACTAATATTTATTTTTAGCAAATAATCGATATTGCCATTGTGGGTAATTGTCGTCAAAGATAGCAGTGTCAGTTTTGAAACCATATCCAAAGCTTCTGTTTAGAAAAAAAAACACTAATGTATTTCAATACCTGTTTTCCCTTGAAACCAAATTGGAAAAGCATAGTTTAATTTATTTCATCAAAGGTTGTATAGCCTATAGATCACATGGTAAATGACATACATATATCATACAGGTAAATGTACAAAACATAGAAAAAATACAGTAGCATAGCTGTAGCGCATCTGATAATGTTTGTGTTTTATACTATGATTCACAATAGCATAGCTGTAGCGCATCCGATGATGTTTATGTTTTACACTATGATTCACAATGCGAAACGGAAATATGATACGTATTATTTCAACTTGATGTGTATGTGTTGTGTGACTGTGTGTGCGTTTTGTGTGTTTGTGTATTGCGTGTGTTTGTGTGACTTTGTATGTGTGTCTGTGTGTGCATATATGTGACTGTGTGTTTGTGTGACTGTTTATGTGTGTGTGTTGTGCGTGTGTAGTTTACCGTTATAGATGTCCGCGTAGTCTCTTAACATTCATTTTATGTCAAGAGAGACAACTCTTGTTTGTTGTTTGTATTTTTCTACTGTGTATATGTATTTTGTGTATAACGAAGGCTTATATTAAACTCCCCATGATAGATTCGAATCTCCAGTCGACGTGACAGGAGAATGTTTTAGAAAAGTTCGAGTTAGTTATACAATCGCCATCCTTTTTTTTTAGCTTAAACCAAAATTTGCATCAAACAACTTACACTTGGACGTTCATTTCAGTTTAGCAGACATACATAATGTATTTAGAAAACTTTTAAGAAAGTGGGAGCCAGTTGCCAGATTTTCATTAGATTACATTTCTCAACAGGAACCATAACTCATGGTAACAATCTGTCTAGACACTTCAACAACCACACTATAAACGAAAATTGTTGATAGTGCTAAGTATTAATGACAAACAAGGTCATTACATTATATAAACATAAACATAATAATAATAATAAGTTATAATTTTGCAGAAACAAGACGGTCGTTTCTGCTAAGAGGAATTCATCATTTGAGCTTAACACCAAGTAAAATGATCGTACGCAAGTAAAGCTCGAGCATATTAAATCATTTGGGGAACATGCATGTATATACCCTATGTCAATGACAAATGTATTATAATGATTTGAAAATGATAAAAGTTTACGATAGTAAAACTGTAGTAGTTATGGTCATCGCCTAATTTTTTTTCATCAAATTTAAGGTAATTACTATCTTGAAGTTTAATACTATTTGATATCAATGTACAGTGAATCTAAATGAAATGGAAGTGAATAACACTATGCTTTCTTGCTTTGTCGTGCTTTGATTTACCGTCTCCCGCTAAAAACATAACAACAACAACAACAATCACTTGATAAGATAATTTATTTGTTTCATCAGTAAGCATTGTTAGAAACGATCGTCTTGAGCATTTGTTTTTGTCATTTTTTGCACAGCTATAACTTTGGTACTGTTTATATTAGTTTAAATATTCTATGTATATTCTCATCTCATACCAACTCAGAATTCCCCCAAAGTCCATATAAGTCTATTTCCCCCAAGTGATTGTATTTTTCCTATAAGGATTTCGACACTTTTGATATTTTTTAAAATTATATATGTAAAACCTCAACGCATATGTTTTACTTTCATATGTGCCTGCATCGATTGATTATAGTTTGTGTACACATAAACAAAATGTACCATACTTTTATCTTTTTTCCTCTTTTCTCTCTAGGAATTTCTTAAATGATAAAAATGAATGCGAAATATGACAAATATTAATATGAGTATTGTTTATTACTAACTATACTGTCTAAGTCATGATGCGATATTGCCCTGACAGTCATTCATATTCACGTGGTGTCGATCATTTAATTTTTTTAAAATGTTTCAGTTTCTAAGACACATCAACCATTTTCACCCGGATCAATACGGGATCGTGTTATTACATTGTGATATAATCCGTTCGGGCTCGGGATACATTCTCATGTATCAAATATCTTATTGTGTTTTTCTTAAATAAAGAGTTCAAACAAGTTGCACTGGCGTCTTGATATGTCTTATACTTCATAGATATCATCTATGTATAAAAACAAGAAACTTTATTTTCAGCGTGTGGACGTTACTATTTTTTCAAAAAGAGAAATTTAATATCATTAATAAATAAAAATAATTAATCATCAATATTGTCACAAAAATATATACATGTGTGTGTATGTAACTGTAATTTTATACTCGTGTGTCCAGAATAAATCATCTTAACAGTTTGGTGATTAAGGTAAATAAAAAGAGATAAAAAAAAGACTAGAAAAGAAGTGTGAGCCCGCACTTAATAATCATGGAAAAGGTTTTTGTTTGGAGTGATGATTTTTTTCTTTTTAAATGAAGTGTGTCTGTAAGACACACATGATGCCGCCTAACCATAAGAAATTTTATGAACAAGTCATGTATCATACTCAGATTGTTTACATTTTCAAAAACACTTCCAGTGGTCACTTAGTTAAACTTCAAGGTATTTAGTAAATACAGTGGAACCTCGCTATTAAGACCACCTAACTGACTGACTCAAAGTGGCCTTATTAGTGAGGTGGTCTCTTAAGTGAGGTTCTGTACTGATACAGTTTTAATGAAGAAACTGGAAATTCATGGTCTTAATTGTGAGGTGGTCTCCTAAGCGAGGTGGTCTTTAGGCGAGGTTCCACTGTATTTGACAATACTGAAAAATATTATCTTTAGTTACAATTACGTTTGTCCACACCTAACTTATTGCATTAGGGACATTAACGATACAAACAATTTCCATTATATAGATAGTAAAAAGAAAATGCCGTCCAAATACCTGCCTTTTTGTGAATATTTAAAATAAATGCACCCGACTTTTCATCTCAGGGACATAATGCGTCTGTCATTGTCAAATATTCGGTGAAAATCAAAGTCCTTTGGACATGCACACCTACATTATGTGTATAAACATCCTACGAACCATTATAACTGTAGGAGGGAGGGGTAAGCCAGACCAACCATGTTCCCTTCATACAGCTAGTATGAAAATAATAACTAAATAATAAGTCCGTCTACCTGTATGTTTTAGAATATTATATGAAAATCAAAATATTGATGACATGTATAAATACAGTATGTGTATAACGATCCAGCAAAATATTAAAGTTGTAGCTCTTACACTGTAGGAGCAGTTAGCCCGACAATCCAGTATGAAAAAAATGACTAAGGCCAACTACTTTGTCATTTTGGGAATGGTTTTTTAAACTCAAAATCCTTTGGACACACACACCTCCATTATGTGTAAAAACATGCAGCAAAACAGAAAAGCTGTGGCCAAAAAAAAAACTGTAGGGGGAGGTAACCGGACAAAACATGTATCTATAGCTGGGTGGACGGACGAATGGACGGACAACGGTAAGTTAATATATCCCCCGACTTTTTGTCTCGGTTGGGGACATAACAAAGAGGTATTGCTTTCAAGGATTTAACGAAACAAGCAGTAGGTTAGTCCTCACAACAATGGACATTGAAGTGTCTGTTTAGTAATATAATAAGAAATATACATTGTATGCATAATTTTGCTTTATATCACTTTTTCGCTTTTAATCTTGCGGGATCTTTATTATCTACCGCGCTATTGTAGTCAGTGTTTTTTTCCAACATCTTTGGGAACTGAATTATTCTTCTTCACTTCCGCACTTTTCTCGGTCATATTCCCTGTTGCCCGCCTGGTAGATACCTTCGGGGAAGCATTTTTAATTCTTGCAAAATAATCTGAATTAGATATTTTGCATTCTTTAAATTTCCTTCCAGGCTGTATATTTCTAGTGTTATGGCCTTTTGACGTCATATATTGATCCGATTCGAAATCGCCTCCTTCTTCATCCTACAATGTAAAGAAGTATCTTGTCAATAAATGCATCTAATACACAAATACCATGATATATCAAATATTGATAGAAAAATGTCAGCAGTAATGAGAGTAAACAAACATAGAGTAGAGAATATTGGACAAACAATAATCTCTGCAAGATATAGAGGTGGATTCGGTTGGGTTAAATAGCCCCTGTTTACCGATAATACGAGACGTGAGTGCGAAGTCAAAACAAGGGAAATAACTTCTGATCACAAGTGCTATTTAGCTTTTACGTATGATTTAGGCTATTATTGCTTGTTGAGTTGAACTCATTTCTATTGTATTGGACAGTTTCCTTGGTTCCACGAAAGACGCAAAAAGTTACAGTTAATTTTTTATCTGTAATAAAAATAGATTTAAATAAATAGATTTCGACAATTTAAAAAAACCCACTCGATTTGATCAATATTACAATACGCAATAATCGAGTCAAAATAGCATTATCTCCCTTGTTTATAACATTTACGATACACTATCTCCGAGTTAGAATCAAGTTATCTCTCTTGTTTATAACTATACGCATTGTCGAAATTAATATTTTTTAACTACTCAAGTGACATATGTCTGATCATTTTCCCATACATCAAATGTAGGTCTTATGACGCAACATTTTATTCACTGTATCTTCATTACATATAATTCCTGCATCATAAAGTTTTATTGTGAGGACATAAGGTGTGTAATTTGTATACACACTAGGGTTTAGACAGAGAAATTCTGTCCTGGCAAAATGATGGATACACCTTTGCAAGTGTGAGAATGTGAGAGTACCGTGTCTATAAGACTATGCAATCTCCGAGTTAGGATGGACTCAATCCACTTAAAACGTATCTATCATCGCTTCCGGTTTCTGTTATGTCGCGTAGAGGATCAAATGAAACCCACTATGGAGTCACGTGCGAATAATCACGTAGAAGTGTCATGTTCAACCAATCGAAAATGCGGCTTACGCGAAACTCTTTGAAAGTCTTGCGAGTGGTAAAGTGATGTAAAGATTATACACATTGTAATCCATAGACATATCTGAACACATAAAACAAGAAAAATTTGATGCAAAGCATCAATTCGCCGCCAAAGATATTTCAAAGGAAGTTTGGGAATAAATGAATGCAAGCTTTCAGTTACTTAATATCTATTACGACAAAAAGTCCCACCAGATAACATTTTCGTGAAAATAGAGTCAACAGAACTAATTTAACGGCGATTTCCCGTCAACTAACACCAAGTTCACAGATAGTAGTGAGAAATGGAGTGGTCATCATGTTCCTGGTCAAATTCATCCAGTGTAATCATTCATTTTAGTAGTGTTTATATAGCAATTGACATCAGCGATGTAGCAATGTCTATATATGTAAAAGTTTACAAAATGACAGTTGCAGTAATTTTCACTGTTCTGCATAATGGTTGTCAACAATGGTGAAGAACTTGGATTTTTTTTAAGAAAATGTATTAAATATTAGTATATATCAAGAATATAAAACGTAATTTTAGAAAAACATTTATGGAATAATTCAGAATTATTTTTTTTAAAACAAGTCCATATTCCAGTCTGTTTCGTTCATTGTTGGCCTAGCCGGCTAGAGTGGTTCGATCTTGTTTAACATGATAATTCTGACTTTATCCATTATTACACAAAACTCGTGTTAAAAGTAACATTTTATTATATGTAGACTTTAACATGTACTACATGTACTACAGTTTTTATGTCGAAATAAAAGTAAAAATGGTGTGCTTCGGTAATTAAGGTCTGTTTCGGTAAATCGTCCGACCCGTTTTCACTTTGTTGTTCTCCCAATCATCAATATTTCATACGACACATTTCGTTTTCGGTGTTATATTTATTCCGTTTTGCACAAACGAAATCATTTTAAATGATAAAAAACATTTTGTTCCAAATTTCCGTCGTCCACTAAACTTATATAATAGGATATCATGCTCTTATCAAAATCAAAAGCAATCACGTAATGATTGCTCCCATCATTTCGACTAATGTCTCCCACTTATCGTTATTTCAAAAATACGAATCGCGGTATTATACCTTAATTGCATTAAAAAAAAATTAGATGCTGATTATTTATGAAACAAACCAACATCACTTTCATATCTGAAATTTAATAGCGTTTTTGCCTCAAATAAAATTACTACGTCATTACTTCCGCGTTCAAAGAAACTAACAGCTCCTTCCATATACTACTTCCTAACTTAATTTGAAATATATTCGCCGCCTCCTGGCGGCGAATAATAAGGGATTCCTTTTATAACCCTGGATAGAATCAAATCAGCAAAGATGCTCCAAATGAATTCTGCAGACTGACGATTTCTTCGTGATGAAAATGAGTTACATCTCTTGACTATTTGATAAAATTTCAAGATCTTGTAAGCTGTATTAGTACACACACCTCGAGAGTTCAGAATAGATAATTTTAGCTGTTTGGGGATAAAGGTAAATTAGAAGTCAAGTTTGAATAACAAATAAAGTGAAAAAAGCATTGATTTCCATGGATTTTAAGAAACAAGCAGTGGATCGTCCTCACAACAATCTACAAACACAGTGAATATCTGACACAAAGGATTCATGGGAAATTGGGAAAGCCAGATATGAGATCAGGTACCACGGAAAGAGTAAGCCAACATCCTTTACCTAACGGTTGTCTTCTTCTTACCTTGTTTGTAATGTTATCGTTTTTCGTATTTGCCTGTTCGAAAGAGCTCTCAGAATATTCAGTGGGGTAATAATATTCCCTTCCTTCAACCTAAAAGATACACAATAACTAAACTGTATATGAAGACCTTAGAAATAAATTGGGGGAATATTTCACCAAAGGTCAGGTCTTGATATTATAGCAGAACAGTTTTAACCTCCAACAAATCAAACAGACAAATGGATCATACCTCTGTATCAAAGTAAGAATATAAAATTTCCATATACCAAAGTATAAATCTTCAGAGTGTCAAAGATACAACATACAAATTTGGTGAATATTGGACAAACACGGACTTCTGAAAATCCAGAGGTAGGATCAGGAGTCATGCAGGAGCAAGCACACCATGCTAAAATGAATCACTTTAAAATTTAAGAAAAGATTACTACAAAACGATTGAATTTCTACATGAACGTTAATGTATAAACAATCTATACATCATACATCGAAATTATCGATTTAAATAGAAATAATTACTAAAGTGTTAAAACAGGTGTATATGTTGCCTATGCGTGTATATATTTGTGTAATCACGTGATATATTGTATCTATCGTTGTCAATCACAAAGTAATTGGTTATCGATTGCTTACTGCGGGTAATGACGTTAAGAGCAAATAGTGTTACCATGTATGCAACCTGTGTTTTTCAGACGAACTTTGAATTTGAATTTTGAATGGTGTTTTACGCCACACTCAACAATTTTTTCAGTTATATAGTGGTGGCCACTTTTTCATGGTGGAGGAGAGAACCCGTTTATAATATACCCAGGAAGAGATCACTGGCATTCCACAAGTAAACTGGCAAACTTTCTCACAATAATCAGCTTAGGTTCCAGTGGAGCTCAAACCTGCGCTGACCAGAAGTGAAAGGCTTCATGGTTCAAAAAGCTATGCTCTAACCACTCGCCAACGGTGGCCTCTTTGTCAGACGAATGTTATGTATTTGAAGCTATCACATATTCTTTGTTATTAGAGAAAAAAAACAGAAATCATAAGAGACAATTTGGATCAAATAGAGTAGTCTGCCCCTTCAGATCATTGTGTCATTGTCACAATTCCAGATACTTTCCGATACTGTTCAATATGTTTCGGAAAGCGTTGTTTTGTAAGAACGGATTAAAGGTAGCTAGCTAGCATATCTAGATATTCGTAAGACGGTGAACTGCCAAATCAGACATTTAAGGCAAAACCTCATTTACCATCAAGAACATTGGTCAAGATTCATTGTTTTTCCTTCTGGTGTTTTGCGGACTAAGTTTGTCTGTTTCATAATATGTTTCATAAGGTTCCATCTTTACATATCGTGAAATGTTTTTAATTCGTTAAATTTTCGAATATTTCGTCTAAACATGATGATACTGAACTTTTTAAAGAGATCTCGTTAACATAGAAATACATATTTTCGAAATTTAAAAGAAGATGTCTTATATAAAACAATATACGGATTAGGTGAAAAAACTAAATATACTCAGATCTTTGAATATCCAGAAGTGGGATCAGGTGCCAAGAAGGGGTAAGCCTCCCCTGTCGGCCGGTCGTGAGTCCACATACAAATTTAAATGAAATAACTGAGGCATGAATCTTTGTCATAATTGGGTAAGTCGATTCAACAACGACTATCGAACAGCAAATTCATCAATAACTCGGTGAAATACTTACCGTAAAATTTGCATAGTGTTGAAATTAAACGCGATTCCTCAAACTTTTTGTGACAGTAGTTTATCATCATATAGTTTGCCTTAACATTTCAAATGTTGTATACATTCAGGTATCGGATCATTTGCACTGTTAACATCATTTAAATTCAATTTTTTTTTTCTAAAGCTAAGATAGTCATTTTTAACAGTGGTTACTCTTAGACGGATTTCGGCTATAGTTTTAGAGATATTATTTGACCTTGTATAATACCACTTTGTCTTTAGAAAATACACATAACTTTTAAATTGGAGCTCAACTGATGAAGTCTAATTGACAGAAACGATATCGTCTTGAGCATTATAACTTTGGTAGTATGTTTATAATTGATATACAAAAAAAGGGATATTACTACTTAAATTTGGAAAAATGACAGCGGGAAAGCCGGAATCATCATATTTGCCGTATATTTAGTTATTAATTTCCCGAATGTGTCTATAGTAAGTAAAATATCGAAATAGGTAGCTTCTGTGATTGATTCTGGAATGTCTTTTATTTTTAGTCCGGGATGTATTGCTTTGACATATGTATGGAAATTGTCATTATTAATTGACAAAATTTCGTTGATATATCTAAATGTCAAATTAAAGGCCACGGTTGTCTTTGTTTCTTTTGATTCAAAAGCTTCTGAATAAAGTCTGCTTTATATGAAATTGAAGTAAGATACCTGTGAATCGTTCTAAAAAATAGCTAATATGAATCCGTTTACAAAGTCTCTGAAAGAATTTGATAAAATATACTTTAAACTTTATAGTATACATCCTTGATTTATAGATATACTACAAACGTTAATCTGGCATGCACTCAATCCTTTATCATTTTGAAACGGACTACAGTTGTGCAAGACATACGGAGCTATATATATGCCTTTCAATGGCCATTTCTCCATTTTTCAACAATAAAAAACGCTATTTAACTTTGTAAACATGTGGTTTTCGCAATAATAATGTAAATACCAGTCAAGGAATTATCATATTCATAGATCGTAATTTTTCTTAAAATAGAATTATCTTTTATTTAAAAATTATGTTTCAAAGCACATAGGCAATCATTTTTATTTATTTTTCTACTCACCCCTGTTTCCGAGTTGAAAATGAGTCTTGGTCTATTCTGGTATGGAATTCCTTGTTTTCGTCGAATGGTGGCCAACACATCAAGAGCAGGGCCTAGCACCACCTGTAATACGTTTATCATTTGTAACAAATATATTTAAATAAAAACTTGAGTGCCGTTTTTATCAGTATATTTAGATATAAACTTAAATATCATTTGTAAAAATATATTTAAATATATAGGAACTCTACATCTGTTCTAAATTTGGGCTGAACTGATGAAGTCATAATCACACAAACGATCGTCTTATGTATTTGTTCTTACCTTTTTGTGCAAAATCAAAACTTTGGTATTATGTTGATAATATATATATAAGCTTGACTAGCATTTGTAACAGTATATATTGATAATATAAGCTTGAGTAGCATTTGTAACAGTATATTCGGATATATAATCTTTAGTATCATCTATAATGAGATACTCGGATATAAGCTTGAGCATCACTGGTAACACTATATTCGGATATATATATATATCATCTATAATGATATATTCGGATATATAACTTTGAGTAACCTTTGTTGCAATATATTCGGATATAAGCTTGAGTAGCATTTGTAACAATATACTCAAATACTGTATACCTATGTTTTTCGCCATTTTACGACAGAAAATATATTCAACCGTCTTAACGTTTACCTAAATAACTATAGTCTGATTATTGGCATGAATTGTCATGCCTCAGTTATTTAGCTGGGAAATGTTGCATCTCAATTTAAAAGGCGAAAATGACGAATTTTTCGAGTTATACAGTAAAATCCTGAGTATAATTTAATAATTTAAAATGTTCTTTGATTAAACGTATGATTTTCAGTTGATACGAAACAATTGTCTTGGGCCTTTGCTCTGGCCTCCTTTTCACAAAACTATAAGTTTGGTATTGTGTTTATAATACCAAACATAATTACATCAATTAAAAATGTATTTAGAGTTTTATCTGGCTGTGTTTTATATAGTTCGTATATGGAACTCGCAAATGTTTTGGACAGCATAGCTTTGTATCTTAAGTTTTGATGCATTTTTTAAAATGATAAATAAATGCAATAAATGATATTTTGATTGGAAAATGCTAAATGAAAAGAAATTAAATTCAATGAAAGAGTGCATTTAAACCTAGGCCGAAATTCTACCCCGATTTTAAGTTACTTGTTTTGGTAAAATTAGGCCTGTTTATAAAAAACAGTAACTTAAATTCGTACCAGAAATTCTATTTAGTGCGTGCGTGTATGCATAAGTGCATGCATGTGTATACAAGCTAAAGCTACATTTCTGCTAAATAAAAGTAAATAGGGAAACAATCATTTCACATATTTTCATAGATAAAGCATTTACAAATCTCGGTAGATATCATATTCACTCTTTATATAAAACATAAAACAATCTATCAATATTTTACAACTATCAACAAGCAGTAAGATAGAATGTGATTTATTTCTAATAAACGACGCAAAATTTCCGTTCATAAGGTATGATAATCTAGCAACAAGCAAACAAATAAAAAAAGAAATAAAACTGACAAAATAAAACGCAGTATGTGTACAATAATTATTACTATAGTTTGTAGCGGAGCCGACCTGGCTCGGTCGGTAGCGCGCTCGACTCTTGATTGTGAGTTAGAGTCCAGTTGGCAGCAGGTTGGTTTCCTGTCCTTCGGATGAGACAGTGAGGTTCCGTGTCACAGTAGGTGTCGGCACGTTAAAGAACCTTCACTGCTCAAAAGTGCCGAGCATAGGCCAAAATTTTAAGCCCTTCACCGGCATATGGTGACGTCTTCATACGAGTCTCCGTACAAATGAAAGATTCTTGAGTGGGACGTTTAACAACAATAAACAAACAACAAAACAGTTTGTAGCCGGATGTTAAGGTTCCAAGCTTGTAAACAAAATAGATATTTTGTTTTATAAGCTCGGTATACAAAAAATTCAGATACTAAAGTATTTATCTTCAGTATGTCCAGAATATATATAGAAATCTGGTAAAACCGGACAAACACGGACCTCTGGGACGAGGTGCCACGGGGGAGCAAGCATCCGATGCTAAATCTAAACTATACTTTAAAGAACGCTAATTGCCCCTCAAAGTTTTAAGGGGGGGTACAAAATGTTCGAAATCTTACGTACGACAAACACCGTTTCAACATAAACGGTCATAAAAGGGCACCTGTGTGAAGCTAGAGGTGAAACAAAATTAATATTTTTAACTTGTATCACCAGAAGCAGCGCAATAAGTGTGTAAATAAGGAAACTGTGAACTATTCAAACATTTAAATAATATGTGGAAAAGATTGTAAAAAACATCAATTAAAATTTATACGCATGCATTAAGAAGCAAAATTAAAAATAGACATATAAATATGTATACCTTGTTGACCTCGGGGGCATTTTCAGACTATTTTTGAAGAAATATAACAATTGTATATCACGGGTTAAAAATATTATTACAAATATTTAAAATCATAAATCAAATAATCCTATTGTGATACTATAGGCTACATATTTATTCTTAGACTTTTCTCAAATAAGAGAGCAAAGAATATAAGGCATTAGTATTTTATGTATGGATTTTACATGAAATTTTATAAATCAATTCTTTTAATCGAATTGTTATTTCTATCTTAATAAGTAATGCTATTTTTATTCAATGATTTTCAAATGAAAATATGTATACTTCTCTCTCTCTCTCTCTCTCTCTCTCTCTCTCTCTCTCTCTCTCTCTCTCTCTCTCTCTCTCTCTCTCTCTCTATTATATATATATATATATATATATGTGTGTGTGTGTGTGTGTGTGTGTGTGTGTGTGTGTGTGTGTGTGTATGTGTTGAAATAAGTAATGGCAGTTCGATGCAAAAGAAATCGTTATCTTAACAGTTTTAACATCTATATTAGATAACAAAAGATCTCCCTTGTGCTTAAGTATGTGTTAGTGTGATGTTCTTTTATACTTTCTTTATTTTATACCGTTTGTCGTTCGACTAAGATATTTCATATGAATTAGGGACACCGAAGTGAAAGAGGAGAAAGCAAATTCCAGAGAAAGGAAATCCACAAACATTATGAATATTGTATATATGAGAGCCTGTGAGAAATCTGAAAAACACGGAACTCTGAAATTACTGAGATGGGATCAGGTGACATGGAGTGATTAGCATTGTTTGCCGACCTGGCACACCCACCTTGAATCCATAATAAATTCCAAGATCAAAATATTGAAAACAATTACTGGATTATTCCGGTATATCTAGAAAGATTTCCTGTCCTGTAAATAAATTTGATACAGGGCATAAGCACGGCCCAACTTGATAACCACTCCCAATAACTCAGAAGAATAGGGTTTCTCAGACATTCATAACATTCAGTCTACAATCCTCGTCAGATACTAGCCTGATCGATAAGACTTCAAATCAAGGTCACAGGTCACGTGTCACAGTAAGTTTGTAACTCAAAGGACCAATCAAAAGCACAGATCAAAATTTATCGTAACTTTCCAATTATGGTTCGTGATGTTTTCAGAATTTTCTCTGGAAAATACTCACCATTTTGTTTGAAGATCTCTCCTCCAGAAATACGTCGGAAATGCTACAATTTTTACAGGAATCCGATGATAAAGATCCAACACCCAAACTAGGTTCAAAGGGACTCCGGGGTCGTTGAATTTCCGGGGATTTCTCAGAAGGTTCCTTTTCATAAGAATGTTTCAAAATTTTATGTTTTGCATTCCGTGTTGTTTGGACTCCAATGAATTTTGACGATTTTAGCATGTTCGTACGTGAAGACAGCATGGAAAAATTTTGAGGCGGATCCCGTCTTTAAAGACCAAGTTGCATCTGCAAAAAGAAAATAATAATAATAATAATAATAATAATAATAATAATAATAATAATAATAATAATAATCGGAACATTGATTCAAGAAACGACATCGTCTCCATCCGTTTTAAGCCTGTATCCATGACAATTACTGAAAAATACATTTACCTCTAATTTGATGACGAGAAAGTGAGGCAGAAAGAGAGGAAAAGCAAAAAGAGGCGAGAGAAGACAAACTCTACATTTACCTGGTATTCAAGTGTATGAATAATGATTTAGATGTCAAAACAAGAAAGTATCTTGTACTACAATAAAATTAATTCCCTAGATAAATGTATCTTTAAGATTATTATCTGTAATCATTCAACGGAACAATCATTCAAACAGATAGTTAGATGGATAGATGCAGCAATTATTGTATAAATGACAAGACAAATGTTGACACAGGATAGAAAGCAATCCATTTAGTAAATCTCTTATCATCTGGCATCAAATCAAATGTTACAATATACAGTAATTTCGCAGAATCATTTCCAACCGTCATCAATCGCGCCCTACAAAATCAGTGATGCGTAATATGCATATATATATATATATATATATATATATATATATATATATATATATATATATATATATATATATATATAGTGATTTTATCTCGTGTCAAAACCCAAAGTCATTCAAGCAGATCGATAACGTGCAATAGAGTATAATCAGGCATGATACTAGAAACTAAATCCAAAGATGACAACAATATTATTTGATCAGTTCTTGTTTTACACTAAGTTCAAAATATTTTCAATCAAATGATATTGGCAATTTTTAATAATGGATGAGAAAAGAAATCCCGGATGTCATGTACTTTGGAAAATACCACTGACCTTCCGCCAGTAAACTGGGAAAGGTTTTAATATTATCATCTTAAATTCCAGTGTTAAGGAGAGGTGCAAGCCTACATGGTTTTAATCGCAGTGCTCAGAAAACTCAGTAATCAGGAAGCAATAACAACAATATTGACCTTGGATACTAAGTGCTTTTTTATGACAAATGCCATTAGATAACCTTATGGCTTAGTAGATATACGTGTATACTGATGACTAGGTTGAGTACGCGAAGTCAATTGTAATACACGTATTAAAAGATGATGCTGGAATGATGATCGAACTTAGATTAAACGTAAAACAAGCACATGTAGACATGTTGACAACGTAACTTTGCGACGAACGAGGGCACATCAGGTTTTCCATCTTCAGTTCATTTCACATATTTAAGAAAACATTTCTTTATCGCTTGTGTATGGTGTTTATGTTTGCCCAATTTTCCGATATGCTAGACCCTGTTCAGCATGTGATCATTTCATATGCAAGGGTAAACTACATATAAATGTGTTTGTCATATGGCAACTTGCAATTCGCAAAAATTACGGTCGTTATCGTTCTGTTGTTTGTCGTTTCTATTATCCTCTGTTTCACTACCAGTCAGCTTAAAGTACTTTCACGCTAATAGTTAACGGATTGTGGTTATACCCCCCGTTTTGATGTCTAGATTTGACTGTGGTCGATGGGTGTGGTCTTTCGACATGTGATCCCTTTCCTTCAACATCTTATCCCACCCGTGGACATTCAAGAGAACTACGTTACTTGATTTTGCATCATAACGCCGCTCATTTATGAGTCACATAACTTTACTTCATAACGCCGCTTATGTATGAGTCACTTGAATTCACATCATAATGCTGCTCATTCATGAGTAACTTTGCTTCACATCATAACTTCGCTCATTCATGAGTCGCTTGACTTCAAATCATAACACTGCTCATTGAAGGTTCACGTGACTTCACATCACTTATGAGTCTGGCACTTGACCTCACATTATAATGCTGCTTACTTATGAGTCACATGACTTCACATAACGCCGCTTAATTATGAGTCACATGACTTCACATCATAACGCCGCTTCATAATAAGTCACATGACTTCACATCATAACGCCGCTCACTTGTGAGTCACTTTACTTCACATCATAACGCCGCTCACTTAATAGTCACTTGACTTCACATTAAAACTGCGCTCACCTTATTGGGGCATTAGCTGTTGCTTTGGTTTTTTTTCAAAAAATGTTCCACTCTTTTGCACTACTTATATTGATATACAGTGATAAAACGAGGTACACACAGGCATAAAAATTCTTAAATCCCTATACATTTTGTGAAAATTGCTTGAGAAACCCAGGTTGGCACTTTTTTAATTGAAATTCATTAAAAGAACCTTACTATTTCAGTATTTGTATACGAATATCACATTGGACCTGACCTTATTTTCACAAAATTTACAGGAATATAAGATTTTTACATTTGTATAGCTCTTATTTTGTTATTGTACACCAAGTACAAGAAGTGAAAATTTGTAAACATAGCTAATGTCCTTTTAATAAATTGCTTGACTTTAAATATGAGGAAACTCACATTAAAGATTGTCTTGACATTGATTGAAATATGACTCACAGCAATTAATTAGTTCACTTGGGTTTAATACGAATTCTGGAAATCCTACATACACACGTAGCTCACTTTCAAAGGACGAGATCCTTCAAAATCACGTGTCCGTATTACACTCATTTGATATACCTACAACGGAGACCGATTTCGAACTACCACATTTATACTGGATACCTAAACTTCATAAAAAACCCATATAAGCAAAGATACATAGCAGGATCCAGCAAATGTTCTACCAAACCTTTATCTTTACTCCTTACCAAGATATTGACAGCTGTTAAGGAGAAACTTCAACAATACTGTACAGTTGCTTATTCCAGAAGCGGTGTAAATCAGATGTGGATACTTAAAAATTCTAAACAGCTTTTAGAAAATTTGAAGGCACACAATTTTTCTCGAATTCACAGTATCAAAACTTATGATTTCTCAACTCTTTACACTACTATTCCACATAAAAAATTAAAAGAAAGACTTTTTAGCATCATAGACAACTGTTTTTTCACTAAAGGTGGTACCCGAAAATTTAAATATCTAGTGATTGGCTATCAGGATACTTATTTCGTCAAACACCACTCTGATTCTACACATAAGTATACTGAAGTTGATATAAAAAACATGCTGGAATTTCTAATAGGCAATATATTTGTAATGTTCGGAGACGTGGTCTTTCAACAAACTGTCGGCATTCCTATGGGAACCAATTGTGCTCCTTTATTGGCCGACCTGTTCCTTTATTCATACGAAGCAGATTTCATTCAGAAACTGCTGAATCAAAAGAAGAAAAAGTTAGCGGTGTCCTTTAATTTGACATTTAGATATATCGACGACGTTTTGTCAATTAATAATGACAATTTTCATACATATGTCAATGCGATATATCCCAGCGAACTAGAAATTAAAGATACAACAGAATCAAGTACACACGCTTCATACTTAGACATTTTACTTAATATAAACACAGACGGGAAATTAGCAACTAAGCTATACGATAAACGCGACGATTTCGGCTTTCCCATCGTAAATTTTCCACATTTAAGTAGTAATATCCCTCAGTCACCTGCATATGGAGTTTATATTTCACAAACGATCCGATATGCCAGGGCATGCACAACATATGAAGATTTCATATACAGAGGTAAACTACTCACTGACAAATTATTGACACATGGATATCGAAAACCGCGTTTAATGTCAACGTTCCGCAAATTTTATGGTCAGTATAATAGTCTTGTTTGCGACTACTCTGTTTCACTAAGTGAAATGTTGAGTTGCCTTTTCGTTGGCGGTTGTTGACACGTCTGTACCAATTGTGATGAGGATACACTCCTCACGTGTTTCATTGGACTTGACTGTGGACTCACGGCGGGTGTGACCGGTCAACAGGGGATGCTTACTCCTCCATGGCACCTGATCCCACCTCTTGGTTTCCAGAGGTCCGTGTTTGTCCATTTTTACCGGATTTGTATGTATGTCCTGGACATCCTATTGATTTATACTTTGGTATCTGAGATTTTTATATTCACTCTATACGAAATAAGGGATTTCTCACGTCACACAAATACAGGCCCAAAACTATGGGTTAGTTAACGTCATGAAAATTGGGTCACGTACAAACAGTGCCCACAACAATATGTATTTATTAGGACTTAAAAAGACAACAGTATTTACAACAATGAGTTATTTGACGTTATAACACAATCGGTTGCGTAAACGACAAAAATTAATTGATGCCATATGACAATGTCCTTTATAAAAAGAGCAATTTGATGTCATATAATAACAGGCCGCCGTACAACAAGAGTTATTTAACGTCATAAGACAAAATTTCGTACAACAATGAGTTACTTGACGTTATAACATAATCGGGTGCGAACAACAAAAGTTATTTTACGTCATATGACAATGCCCTTTAAAACAAGATCCATTTGATGTCATATTAGAACAGACCGCCGTACAACAAGTTATTTAACGTCATAAGACAACATCCCATACAACAATAAGTTATTTGACGCCATAATCGGGTGCGTACAACAAAAGTTTTTTTTAATTTTATTTCAATAAAACTTAAAAACTTGTGTATCAAAACTAAAAATATGAAAGTACACAATAACAATGTTTTAATCGAAATAAATTTGAAATTTCAAATTTTAGGTGACAATTTTCAAAATCTATCCCAGTCTAAAAAAAATGATAAATCATAATTTGTTACCTAGTCAAATACTTGATGTGATATGGCAAAGTAAGTAAATAATTTTTGTTTACCTTTCTTGCAAATTCATAACGGATGACTTTATCCTCCAGTGTCCCGACAAAGTAAAGGTTCAGCGAGTCTGGTTCAAACTTATCAGCTGAGTTTTTCATATTTAAACCCAGATATGTCCAATAATCGTTATCTCCTTGGAAACGCATCATGATCAATCGACAACATCTATATAAATATTAATACATTGAATACAATGCATTAGAACAATCAAATATGAAGAATTAAACTAATGGATTGCTTTAAATGCTTTTACGGCTTAGCATGCATGAAATAATCTATCGGCTTTACTGACGCATCTTCTACCTGACTTTTCTTCTTACAAATGGATTAAAGAAACCGGTAAGACAGGAAACAAAGTCAAATATGTTAAAAAAAATCCTGCTCTCCATTAATTTTTTATATAAGGATCTCTTACTCATTTCGACTTATAATTACCCTTTTAATGACCGGCTTAGAATTGAAGATAATCTTTGCCCTGACGTTACCTTCCGATAATAGTGTGAAGATAGCCATATAAAAAAATATATAACACGCTAAGAACTTAGTCTTGAGCCTAGAGTCATCAAGAAATATGATCAGAAAACCTTGATTTTGAAAGTTGACAGGTGTGATGTCAAATTTCGATATACGTAATACTCACTGGAGCTAGTCCGATGTCCATTTCACAAAGACGACAGAGCATGCGACTTGAGACTGTTTGAATGACAAAAAAAAAGTAGAAAAATAAGTAAACATTCGTTCAATCGTGTCTGTTTATACATAGGTTCAAAGAAAAGAAAAATACAGCCGTCGTAATACAGTGTATGCCCCGATGCGTAGAAAATGCGTAGCTGGGAGTTATGGGGTTAACTAAGAAATGGGACTCACTATCTACTACCGAAGCAATTTCTGAGTTTACGACTACCCAAAGATAGTTTAAAGTCCTGAGTCATTTTTGCGAGTGCCACTATTCATCTATGTAACTTAAAGATGTAAAGGTATTGGTCAACTATTAATGTTTCATTTCAGATAGTGTGGAGATGACTTTAGAAGGGAGTCAGGGTTTGGTTTGATAAAATGGTCCCAAGTAGTTTTGTCCCATGGTCAATGATATGTAAACCTAAAACTTACGTCTTTTTATATTAAAACGGGACAATGTACCGTAGGATAGACGACTTTTCGAATTTATTCACAGAAAATTGGTTTTGGTTTCTGGTTTTAACATGGTTTGAAACCTTTGAAACTAGCTTTGTTAAGCTTGAAAATATATAGTGAATGACAGGTTAGCATTTTAGAAATGACCAACATATTAGAAATTGCTATGTACTCAGATTAAGTTGTCCACTTTTACAGTATCTGAAATATCATCTAATCTTTATTGCAGCATAGTTTCAACACTTCATTAATAAAACAAGAGTCTCAAAGCAAATTCTTCACCTGCCCATTACTGCTGTGTCTTTACCGCAATCTTTGCATATTTTGCAAGTTTTTTATTTTATTTCAATAAAACTTAAAAGCTTGTGTATCAAAATTAAAAATATGAAAGCACACAATAATAATGTTTTAATCGAAATAAATTTTAAATTTTAAATTTTAGGTGACAATTTTCAAAATCTATGTCAGTCTAAAAAAAAATGATAAATCATAATTTGGTAGCTAGTCAAATACTTGATGTGATATGGCAAAGTAAGTAATTAAATTTTGTTTACCTTTCTTGTTAAGCTTGAAAATATACAGTGAATGACAGGTTAGCATTTTAGAAATGACCAACATATTAGAAATTGCTATGTACTCAGGTTAAGTTGTCCACTTTTACAGTATCTGAAATATCATCTAATCTTTATTGCAGCATAGTTTCAACACTTCATTAATAAAACAAGAGTCTCAAAGCAAATTCTTCACCTGTCCCATTACTGCTGTGTCTTTACGCAATATTTGCATATTTTGGACTGCGTGTAAACCACTGCAACCACCTCTAGAGATGGTTTGGTCGGTTTCCCGAACTAGTTTGAAACTGATAGTGATAAATGAGAAAACGGAACTAGTTTCAACCAGTTTGGTGCAATAAATGAACGGTTTACCAAACTATCTATACACCAGAACCAGTTTATTAACGATAAATTCTCCCTTAGTCGTTCTAACATATTTGTGGATAGTAATAGCAACTGTTGTTGTTGTTTTCACTGTAGGGGTGCTCGAAAATATAAATACCGATTAATTGGTGGTCTAGATACGTATTTTGGCCGACATCACTCTAGTTCTAATCACAGGTACACCGAGGTGGAACACTCTGGAATTTCTGAATGACACTATATTTATGGTCTTTTTTGACGAATTAGATATAATCATTATAATGACCCTGTTTGCAATTACTATGCTTCACTTAATGATATGTTCATCTACACTGAATGTGACAAAGGTTACTTAAAACTTAGGCCCAGTGTCACAGCAGGCGTGGAACGTAAAAGAACCATCACTGCATTGATGTCAGTTAATAGCGCAGGTTAATTATTGTAGCACTTTACCTGAAGATGTTGGCATCTCCATTTAAGTAACAAAGTTTTGTTGGGACGTAAAATCGATATATTATCTTACATTATTGTCACTGTAAAGGGGTTGTCGATATATCATCTTACATTATTTCCTAAGAAAAGGGGGTGTTGATATATTATCTCACATTATTGTCACTGTAAAGGGGTTGTCGATATATTACTTTACATTATTTGCTATTGAAAGTGGTTGTCGATATATTCATGATATTATCATACATTTTGCTATATAAAGGGGTTATCGATATATTATCTTCCACTATTGGCTATGTAAAGGGGTTATCGATATATCATATGACGTTATTTGCTAAGTAGAGGGGTTGTTTATATATTATCTTTCATTATTTGCTATGAAAAGGGGTCGTTTATATATTATCTTACATCAATTGGTTTTTAAAGGGGTTTTCGATATATTATCTTATATCATTGTCACTGTAAAGAGGTTATCCATATATTACGTTAAATTATTTGCTATATAAAGGGTTTATCGATATATTATTTTCCATTATTTGGTATGAAAAGGGGTTGTTGATATATTATCTTACATTATTGGCTATGTAAAGAGGTATTATTGTCACTGTAAAGGGGTTATCGATATATTATCTTCCAATATTTGCTATGTAAAGGAGGTATTGATATATTATTTTACATTATTTGCTATGTAAAGGTGTTGTTGATATATTATCTTATGTTATTTGCTAAGGGGTTGTTGAAACATTATCGTAATAATTTGCTATGTAAATGAGTTGTCGACATATTCATGATATTATCTAACATTATTTGCCATGTAAAGGGGTTTTCGATATATTCATGATATTATCCTACATTATTTGGTAAGTAAAGTGGTTGTCGATATCATATCTTATAAATATATCATTGTCAGTGTAAGGGGTGTTAATATATTATCTTAAAATGCAGAACATGTTAATGAACTATCTTCAATATATCATCTCACATTATTGTCAATGCAAGGGCATTGTTGATATAGTATCTTACATTACAAAAAATATCAATGGACTGTTATCAGTTCATCGGATTCAAGGGGGCGTAAAGGGCGAAGAAAATGTTTGAAACCTCTAGATCCACCCTGGCTTTGTCTGTATATTTTGAAATCCATTGCTTTTGACTACGTCTTGTTTTATTCCAGTTTCTCGCTAAAGTGTGTGCCCTACATATCGGTAAATAAATTTCTTTTGCGTTTCTCAGCATGTATGAATATGAAAAATGTATTTGTAAACAAAATTTGCATTGTATCAAAATGTATATAATATTCCCTTGAATTATTATCAGCTAGAGATATGAAAATATAATTATTGATGATATTCGGACATTATGTGAACGGCATCTTGAATTCTGGCACCACTCTCTCCAAAAAGAAAAAGAGAAAAGTTTACAGTCCATTGGCATGTCTCTTTGAAAATTCCTGGATCCGCCCCTGGCCATAATATTATCTTACATTGTAAGACATGTTAATGGACTGCCAGTATATTATCTTACACCATTGTTAGTGTAAAGACGTTGTCGATATATTATCTTATATGATTAGACATGTCATTTGACTACCAAAATATTATCTTACATTATAACACGTAAAAATAGACTACCAATATATTATCTCATATTATAACACATGTCAATTGACTGCCAATATATTATCTTACATTATAACACATTTAAATGGACTGCTAATTTATTATCTTATATTATAAGACATATCAATTGACTGCCAATATATTATCTTACATTATAACACATTTAAATGGACTGTCAATTATTATCTTATATTATAAGACATATCAATTGACTGCCAATATATCATCTTACATTATAACACATGTAAATGGACTGTCAATGTATTATCTTATATTATAAGACATGTCAGTTGACTGTCAATGTATTACCTTATATTATAAGACATATCAATTGACTGCCATTATATTATCTTACATTATAACACATGTAAATGGACTGCCAATGCATTATCTTACATTATAACACATGTCAGTTGACTGCCAATGTATTATCTTATATTACAAGACATATCAATTGACTCCCAATGTATTATCTTATATTATAACACATGTCAATTGACTGCCAATATATTATCTTACATTATAACACATTTAAATGGACTGTCAATGTATTATCTTATATTATAAGACATGTCAGTTGACTGCCAATGTATTATCTTATATTATAAGACATATCAATTGACTGCCAATATATCATCTTACATTCTAACACATGTAAATGGACTGCCAATGTATTATCTTATATCATAACACATAACATTTGACTGTCAATGTATTATCTTATATTATAAGACATAACAATTGACTGCCAATGTATTATCTTATATTATAAGACATATCAATTGACTGCCAATATATCATCTTACATTCTAACACATGTAAATGGACTGCCAATGTATTATCTTATATTATAACACATAACATTTGACTGTCAATGTATTATCTTATATTATAAGACATAACAATTGACTGCCAATGTATTATCTTATATTATAAGACATATCAATTGACTGCCAATATATCATCTTACATTCTAACACATGTAAATGGACTGCCAATGTATTATCTTATATTATAACACATAACATTTGACTGTCAATGTATTATCTTATATTATAAGACATAACAATTGACTGTCAATGTATTATCTTATATTATAACACATGTCAGTTGACTGTCAATGTATTATCTCATATTATAAGACATAATAGTTGACTGTCAATGTATTATTTTATATTATAACACATAACATTTGACTGTCAATGTATTATCTCATATTATAAGACATAACAATTGACTGCCAATGTATTATCTTATATTATAAACATATCAATTGACTGCCAATATATTATCTTGCATCATTGTCAATGTAAAGGGATGTTTGATATATTAGTTTAATATTAATTTAAGACTGAAAATGCTGCAATGTTCGGTCTCGGGCTGAACCACAAGTAAATGTCAGTGTGTAAGTTATTAATGAAGACATCGTTTTATTGTGTCTTTATATTTTACTGGGACGATTCATACGCAAATGAATTTAAATAAAACAAAGCAATTCAACAATTAACACAAATAAATATTATATAAATTCAGTCTGCATTTGAAAAAAAAAACGTTTATGATACCGCATGTCGGTAAAATATATAACAGCTTCCTGTGTTTATTACTTCACAGTTTTCAAATAAATAAATGAATAAATGAATAAATAAATAAATAAATAAATTTAAAAAATAATAATAAATAAATAAATAAATAAATAAATAAATAAACAAATAAACCACGATTCTTTTTTCTATTGTATTCACTGTGTCTTCCGTAGTCTGACATTAATTCATATCATTAAAACATACTGCAGTCGTCATCTCATATACATGTACATACTTTAATTAATGTTTAGTAATGAAACATCTTAGAGTTTTCACTGAATACGGGCGAGGTCGTGCGGATCATCACGTCCTATATTTACTTATTTACAGTGTCTCTACTGTTTCCGCTTCTGTGTATCGCCTACAACATTAACAAAATAAAGTGTAGCAAAATTAGTTTTCTTCCAATTATGTTAACATTTTTCCGAATTAGTTCTTATGGTAAAAAGTTAACGGATTTATCCATACAATTCAACTTTCTATCGTAATTCTTCCGTAAATAAAGTTTGAAGTGATATAAGCGACCTCGCCACATCTGACAGTGACGAATCCCAAATTACGTTCGAATATTCGCAGGGAAATAATTGGGTATGTTTTATCTTATATCTCTTTGATACAATATGAAAATTATGTTTTTCAAATTCTTTAAATACTGCCCGAAAATAGTCTGTTACAAAAAATAGAAAGGCGATAATACTGCAATATGTAAAAGCCGGTGCGGTTGGGAGTAGGCATTAACAAAATAACACCCACACATTGACATTCTCTTTCCATATTTCGTCGCGTCGTTAAGTTTACAACCAAATTAAATTCCGAGCGTCTGTTTCTATTTATGTAATTTTAAAATGTGAATGAATTTTTGTTTACTGATTTAGGCATGCAATACTTAATCAGGGAGTAAAAATGCCAAGAATAGGATTTAATTAGAATTCATGATCAGCTCTGAATGGTTTCCTCTGCATATGCTGGATATACCGTATTTGACCTAAAAAGGGCGCCGGGCACAGGTAATTGGAGTACAGGGCGCCTTTATATTGACATTTTTTCTTTCATGATGCACATTTTGATTACGTTGCCAAAAATGGTAAAATACTCCGCTCTGCAAAGTTATCTGCAATGTATTGGCTCTATAGCTGTTTGTACTGAGTTAATTACTTTGTAATCAGCCCGATATATTAATAGGGGAAAAGAAACAATGTAGCAAAATTTGTTACTCACTAAGTCACTTACTGTCAAATCAAGATTTACTGTTTGAACTGCGAGATCAGGAAACAGGCATTACGACTACGAGTGATACATGCCTAACACAGATGCTTCATTGAAACTGACAATTTGGACAATTTCTTTGATTTAATGTGATCTCTGACATTCAAAGTGTAAAACTGGTACTATGCAAGATTTTGGTAATTGCAGCAGATGGTTTAAAATGACAGCAGTAGACGAAATGGGAAGTTTGAATGATAACACTTCTCTTGAAATCCCGAACCCAAATTCAGTTTTATAAAGTTACGGAGTAAACAAATAATTGGACGAGTTTCATATTTCTTTGTAGAAAAAAATATGATAAGTATTATTTTTACGATAGTGAATACATTTTAATTGACAGGTATTTAAAAAATAAAAATAAAACGTAGCTATGACTGGTCTCATTTCGTTTGTTGATGAACGTCAATGGCGATCTCCCTGCATTAAAGAAATCACCGATAGAATCCAAAGTATTGCTTACAAGGTAGTTAAAAGGTGTTCTTTTGCAGTTTTGAGGGTATAGTTGATATTTATTTCACTAAAAAGAAAAAAGTACGATGATGTCGGGCAGTAATCTAAATTAATTAAAAATAAAAAGGTAATTTTTTTTTAAACAGTCAATAGATCTACATGAAAAAAATATCCAGGGGTTCCCTTATTAGAGCAGGCGCCATTTCAAGGACAAATACGGTACATGTATTGATGTAGGCTAGGATATGCGCTTATCTCAGAAGCCAAGGAGGTAGTACCTAGTAGCTATTCATGCAACCATCAATCATGTACCTGTAAACTCAAAAATTCTTATAACACAACCGCCATGCATGATAACGTGAAAAGTTTATTCACACCACCATCATGCACTTTTAATTAACTAAAATAAAAAATTCAGTGAGAAACCACAAACATGAGGACAACATGAAAGTCATGCCAATAGGTAAATAGGACTATGTGTATATAGACTTCCAGAATTTGTGCAGGATGGTAGTGTGAAAAGATTTCCAGAATTTGTGCACAATGTTTGTCATTTGTGCGAATAGACTCAACCCACAATACATCAATTTACATGATGGTATTACAGGCCTTTTTCTGTCAGTTTTGGGAAAATGCCATTAGCAACACTATTGGGAATTTTAATGTGAATATGTGTCATATTGGGAAAAATTGTGTACACACATGGAAATCTAAATGCATTTTTTAAATGCATTTCCCTTTACATTATTATTTTTTACTTTACATTACGGTAATGAGCTTTACATCAAATTCGGAATTTTTTCATCAAATTGGGAAAAAAAATATGCATTTTGCATTGGGAATGAGACCGAATTTCGGCTCCGTGGATACTATAGAAAAAGCCCTGTATCACAAATAGATTTTCTAAATCTGTAAACAATGGTTATGTGAAAAGACTCTCAGGTTGCTACTTGCTTTGGCTTGATTTAATGAGTGATATGTCTATGTGAATTAAAGCGATATAAGCTGTCACAATGATTATTTTTGTCCCCTGACAAATAGTCGAGAATATGATAAAATATGCGTTCAAATACATTATCAAACATGTAAAACTTTGTGAAAGATCTTCTTTTCGAAGTTATTTGTTTTATTAGAATTTAAGTTTTCCCGTACCTTAAAAAATCCAGCTGTATTTCCGTATGCAAAGACCTTTCAGATAAACTCTTTCGCCATATCAAATGTACTTCCTAATTCGGTCAGGGAATCTCGGTCCTTTACGTGCTCAGACTATGTTAAAGTCGGCCGATTTTTATGTGTTTTATATTTATTTTTTAAATACAGGACGTGATTTTTATTGGAAAGTGCACGTATTATGTAAGATATATGCTTTTCAACTCTATTTTAAATATCCCAAGAAAATCAGATGAATGTATGAATAAATATATCAGGTCACTAAAAGATTTTTTTCCGATCTTTAATGTTACACTGAATGCTGACATTGACAAAATCAAAACAATATAACTGTGAAAAGTATGTGTACCTCATGTTTTAAAATCGTGCCGCCATTTCCGGTGGAGCTGGGCAGTTCATGATCATATGTGTCAAGAATGATAAAGCCGAGAATGCAATGGGATGAGTTAAAAATGGGTCGAGATCACCCGATGTACCTGGCATGTGGGCAATTTCAGAAACGAATGTTTTGAAATGACGAAAAAGACAAACTTTGTCTGATTTAGGTATGAAATGATGATGTACAAAAATACCGGTAAACGCAAAGGGTAATAAGAATAGAATGTATATTAACTGCAAATAGCACATGTTTATTGGTCACTCGGTAATCTTCGTAAAAAATTACTGAAAGTTAATTTGCAATGCTCAAAGTATGAGGGACAAAAAATAACTGATATTATGGGTTACGTTTGGCAAGATTGTTGCAGTTTTACACATGCATTTGTTATTCTAACCACCAGATGGTCTCTTTGGAATATATATGAGATAGAATATCACATAAAATGGGCATGTAAACTTTTTCACCTACGACAGCTCATATCACTTTAAGTCCGTGCCACTTGTCTCTGTGACTCTAGTGTTTGTGTCTTTCTTGAGTGGTTCGTGTTTCCAACAGTGTTTTAAGTGCCACTACACTTGTACAATCCAAAGAAGGTATCAAATGCACATCCTATCTAGATCATTACCCACCATCTAGGCATAGAGCTGTTTAGACAACAGATAAAACATCACTTCTGATAATTCTGACTAAGCATTACTTTATTGGAAGAACTTGTTTAATACGAAGATCCACCTGTCACTTTTGACGATCCTTCAAAATCTCTGTCCGTAAACCTCTTACCTACAAAGAGACCTACCAAATTTCTTGATCAGATACCCCACAAAGATTACATTGCAGGCAGATGGGATCTGGTCTCTCAAGACAGGTTCCACTGTACAGTTGCCAGCGGTGCCTACATGTTTTGACACATTTAAAATTTATCACTTCTCGAATTCACTGTATCAAAACTACATACTCTTTACATGTCCAAATAAAATATTAAAAGAAAGACTTTTGAACACAACTTTTTTTATGGAAGTGAGTAAGGCACTTATTTATATTATTTACACATAAAATATACTGATTTTATGCTGGAATTTCTAACAAATATATTTAAACATGTTAAACTGTGGACACATCTAATTACCGTTAAACAGCAACAAACAAACACTGAATCAAAAGAAGAAAAAGTTAGCTGGACATAAGGATATCCTTGACAATTTTCATACTATTTAAATGGATATATCCTAGAAATTAAAGATACAAATACACTTCCTCCCACATTTTCTTACACGGGAAATTTCACACTATTAAAAACTTCCCACATTTTTTTCCCTAGTAGATTTGTAGATCCAATATGCCAGGGCGTGCACAACATATTTAAATGTAGCACTGACAAATTGACACAAATCGCCGCGTTTAATGCAGTATGGTATAATAGTCAACTACATGTATGTAATTGAAATGTTGAGTATCGTTATCAGATGTCTATACAAATTTTGACCGGATACATTCCCCTTGTTTATTGCTTGTATTACATTGTGACCAAATGGCACCTGACACACTGTAACCGTTTTTGGTCCATTTTTACCGGATTTTGTATCTATGTGAACCCTTTATTGACCTATCTGAAATTTTTTATACGATAATTTAAATTTTAGGAAATTGAAATCAAGCTTTTGCGAACATTGAAAAACTTATACACCTGTCTTGTACCTATTTTTGTAGATGGGGTGGTCCTACTGTACCATGTCAACATTTTGACACATCTAAAATACAATGTAGCCTAATGAGAGTAATCAACGTTTTATGGAAGTGAGTAAGCACGAATCATTTTATAAAAAACGTTTTTCCTGTGCAGCATTGTCCATGTACTATGAATTCCTATTTTATTGTCCCACCTATTCACATTCTTTAAAACTTGATAATGTTTCAAGTAGTTTCTGATCAATATACTAAATGTAGATTTCAAATTGATAGAAACCATGGCTAACTGTATATATGTATATCTTTTTTGATCCCCACACATAAAATCCGAAATATCAGTCTTGTAATTGGAGATGGTCAGGTAATAAAATCTAGATACACTACAATAACTTGTCACCATACATAAGAGGTACAGTTGTGAACACAGAGCTTGTCATAACTTGTTATTGTAACACATCTGCTGATATATACAAATAATAAAAATTGAGTTATTAGACACCTACTGTACAATGTATGTCCACTAGATTTTGTAATTTTCATCTAGATCTACAATAACATAGTTGTCAGCCACATCTGTGATGGTAAAAATGACACCTACATATACTAGACTTTATTTCACTGACATGTTTCACGTTAAAGCTAAAAAGACCAGAAAAAACAAAAGTACTTTTTAACCATCCCCTATTAAAGCCTAATTAATGATCTGCCATTTGTGATTAAGATCTTTGGAGGAACTTTAAGTTCCAGAAGAAATTATGGAATGTCACTGAAATTTTACCAGAAGCAGAAATGTTAAATAATATCTGGGTGAGGGTTAGCAAAAGTTATCACTACTACAAGGGTTGAACACACTTTTTTATGACACAGATTTGTTTGGAACAAGCACACTCAATATTTTATCTTTCAGTAAGTATAGATCCAGTGTATTCAAATTTAGTGTGTTCAAAACACAAAATTTAAATTGCATTTGATACTTTCTGCATAAAATACCGGTACCGATATGCAAATATTCCGCTTGTCTGGAGCACTGCTCTAAGTTTATCTAGATACGTTGTACATCCTTAAGTGAAATACATATGTAGACTCGATCATTCTCTAAATCACAACAGTTCGATACCCATGCTTTTGATACACAACAGTATTTTACAATCAAAAAAATGAATCATATCAAAATCTATCTAATGTGGATGTGTCATTTATAAAAGTTGAATTTTATGATCCTCAGGGCAGGGATTTTGTAAGTAGTGGTATTGTGCACGTGGTTGACAATAGATTTTGAGGGGACAATAGGTTTCTTCTGTGTCCTCACATCAGGTATCTGTAAGCCCATTTGGCTAAGGGTTTGGCTAAAGTTTTGTTTTGCCCACCATTCACTTGATAATAGTTTTACAGGTATTGGGCACGTATTGATGCATCAATTCACTCAGAATATTTATTTAGAATTTTTGTTTTTTCTGTTGTAGTATGGATTTAAGTGGAAAGTTGATTATTAAAGCACAGCTTGGTGATGATATTAGGAGAATACCCATACACAATGAGGATATTACATACGATGAACTCGTATTGATGATGCAGAGAGTGTTTCGCGGTCGTCTTAATAATAATGATGACATCGTAATTAAGTACAAAGATGAAGGTAATACGAATACGTGATCATTTTAAATTTTCATTTAGTTACGTTCACAAATGTATTAATATTTTAACCTGTACCAGATCATAGTACAGAAATGAAATTAGATTAAATAATCTTGGTCTAAATTTTATTTCAAGAAGTTGGCTCATTGTTGTTTTATTTTTCTAAAATCAGAAATTTGTCTGAATTTCCTATAAAAAAAAACAATTAGAATAATGACTCTTGACTGACCCAATTCTCAGAATGTAGGTCAAGGCACATGTCAGCAATAATTTTTCAATGATGGCCACAGCTATCTTACAAATGAAAATAAATTCATCACTACTTTCTTTTTGTTAATTTAATTTTAAGATTTGAAACTATTAACATCCATTTTCATTTTTCATGATTGCCATATTTTTATTTTTTTTTTTATTATTTTTTTTTTCAGATCAGGATTTAATTACAATCTTTGATGACTCAGATCTGTCTTTTGCAATTCAGTGTAGCAGAATTCTGAAAATAACGCTTTTTGGTAAGTACTGTATGACGTTTTTGGTAAGTACTGTATGCAGTTTTCGGTAAATACTATATGCAGTTTTTGCCAAGTACTGTAAAAGTGAGCCGGCCTGGCTCAGTCGGTAGCGCGCTCGACTCTGGATTGTGAGGTCGTGAGTTCGAGTCCCGCCGGCGACAGGTTGGTTTCCTGTCTTTCGGATGAGACAGTAAAAACTGGAGGTCCCGTGTCCCAGTAGGTGTCGGCACGTTAAAGAACCCTCACTGCTTAATAGCCGTAAGTGCCGAGCATAGGCCAAAATTTGAAGCCCTTCACCAGCATTTGGTGACGTCTCCATATGAGTGAAATATTCTTTGAGTTAAACAACAATAAACAAACAAACAAACTGTAAAAGTTTTTGGTAAGTACTGTATGCAGTTTTTGGTAAGTACTACTGTATGTTTTTGGTAAGTACTGTATGAATGGTGTGATTCTGTAACAAATATCTTAAACAGATCTTACACATGCTTACTAGTAAACTACAAATTTGAACAGAGATACACACAATTTATGTATTCATTAGTATATTTCAAATATAAAAAGAATAGTTATCTCTCTCTCTCACTCTCTCTCTCTGTCTCTCTCTCTCTGTCTCTCTGTCTCTCTCTCTCTCTCTCTCATTCATGTGTATATGCATCTACTCTGGTTCTATATCTGTGAGACGCTTTCTCTTATAGTTAACGGTCAGCCAAAACCACTGGAATGTGACGAGTTAAAGCATATTAAAAAAGAATTACAACAAATGAGAGACCGAGTCATCCATCTACTGGACAGACTGGAACCCACACAAGAAATTTCTAGTACAGCTGAGAATACAGTTACATCCGTAAAAGGTACAAACAATGTCAAACGATCTCGTTTGTGTTTCAATTCTGAAATGACGAAGGCTCATGGTGATCTGTTTGCAGTCACTCTTAACTCATCAGTCCCTAAATAACAGTGGACTCTTCTGTAAATTGATGACTTAGACCAGTCCAAATATGTCTTGAGGGGGGAATAAGTCAATGTAGTGTGTTGCTTCATCTGTCTATTTTGTGTAGTGGGTTAATTTTCCATATTACTGATGTGATTAAGTCAACAGACATGATAGATTTCGACCAAACATGAGTGGGAGTATCCCGAGGGGAGAGCGCTTTATAAAAAGGGAGTGCCCTTTCTGGGAGCATAAAATATGTAGCGCCTTTGGCTGAAGACTTGGAAGATTGTAATGAACCTTCAGGACTCTTTGTAGTGATTATTTGAGGTTTTAGCTGAACACATTTTTATGCGCAATCTTTACAGTCAATTTTGCCATGAAATCAATTTTTGTTTTGACATGTCAGCTTCTCGCATTTCAGAAAATAATATAAATGCCAAAGTTATAGTTTTGCAAAAGGGCAGAAACAAATGCTCAAGATGATTATTTCTTTCAATACGACTTCATCAGTTGAGCGCTAATTTAAAGTACCATCGATGTAGAGTTCTGAAACAGAAAGTGGTCATACAAGACCAAACAATAAACCTAATTCCTAAATCCTTCTAAGAGTAGCTACTGTAAAAAGATGACTTCCGGTATCTTAGCTTAGAGGAGTTTCGAATTTAAACAATGCTATCCAATCATTATATCACTTTATTATAAGACAAGCAGTGATTTACGAAATCTAAAAATAGGTAAATGCATCCAGTACATATATCAATTTCTTTCAGAAGAACCAATGGTTACAGAGAGTGGTCGTCAACCAGAATTATCACCAGGAAACAAACCGGCAAATGTGGCTCAAAGTAAAGAGTTTGATCCTTTTTCTGCCCAGCGGTCAGTAGAGGAAAGTCAACAAAACAAAGTCATGAGTTCTTTTGGACTAGGTGAGTTACAGAGAATATTGCTTGTCAGATTCTGATCTTGGGGATTTTACAGAAATGTACGATATTTTATTTTTCTAGTTATGACTTGATGGATTCACTCATGTTGCCTTCTACACTCAACCTGAACCAAGACTTAGACCTGTCAAGTCCAGCACCTCTACGCTCAAACTTGGCTCAGACTTAAAAATGTCCAGTCTAGCCCTTCTACACTCAATCGTAACACAGCCTTAGAAATGTCCAGTCTAGCCCCTTTACACTCAGCCTTAACTCCGACTTAGAAGTGTCCAGTATAACCCTTCTACACTCAATCGTAACACAGCCTTAGAAATGTCCAGTCTAGCCCCTTTACACTCAACCTTAACTCTGACTTAGAAGTGTCATATCTAGCCCTTCTACCCACAACCTTAACTCTGACTTAGAAGTGTCCAGTATAGCCCTTCTACCCACAACCTTAACTCTGACTTAGAAGTGTCCAGTATAGCCCTTCTACCCACAACCTTAACTCTGACTTAGAAGTGTCCAGTATAGCCCTTCTACCCACAACCTTAATGCTGACTTAGAAGTGTCCAGTATAGCCCTTCAACCCACAACCTTACCTCTGACTTAGAAGTGTCCAGTATAGCCCTTCTACACATAACCTTAACTCTGACTTAGAAGTGTCAAATCTATCCCTTCTACACACAACCCTTAGCTCAAGTTTAAAAATGTCTAGTCCTTGTTCAACAAATTATTCTTAGGTTTTGAAGTGTACAGACCAGATTTTAGGCTTGAAGTGTTATCCTACTGCCTCACATATGAGTTAAGGTTGTTTGATTATCTAAACCTTGTGAACAATTTAGGAGCTGTTTTCTCTAGACAGTTTAACTTCTTTTTTCATCCCTTTAATGTGAATGGATTTTTTTTCAGTCTAGACTGCAAGATATAGAACACATTTGAATATAGGCTAGAAAAATCAATGTCTTTGTGTTTCTCTGTTCGCCAAAGCAATGGAAGGCATGTCACATTTAAAAGCCCTAAAGGGCACTGGCATTAGTTCATAGCATTAGTCTTTGTTTCTGGTTCTTCACCAGTAGTAACTGATATCACTATCTGAACGAATGTCAGGAAAGATAAGGTACATAGAACTAGTGGGGGGAGGGGGAGGGGGGGGGGCTTCAAATGACAAAGGGTATGGTTTTATACAAATGACTCATTAATTAAAAACAGATTGACTTTTTGTAAGCAAAGGTTATAAGTTGTTAGGTACATTTTGAGAATTATTGTGACAAAGTTTCAAAGTCATGGGGCCAAAGGTCATAGGCACCCATGTAAACAGAAAATATGAGTTGCATAATACGTCGTTTTGTGAGATCCTTCGACAGACCTATCTCATCACTGCGTGACCTAAATCTAGGCATATTTTGGACAAAATGGCAGTTACATACAGTAGTCCTCATATCACTTGATAAATAGTAATAAAGTTCAGGTCAAAAGTTCAGATCAATACAAAAGTTTCAACAATTAAAATTTTTATTTTCATTCTACTACTTCCTACAAAATAATACGCTTCGGTCCTGGGTTCATTATATTTATTGGTAAACAGTTCAAATGAAATGTCGTCCAGTCAAGGATATTTATCTGGATTATTTTTCTTTCTGGAATCCGATTAACAACATTGCACCATGTATTAGCACTTACGTCTTTAATTTCTTATTATTCACCCCTTACCTTTGTTAACTTCGTATTTCCCGCGACAAAAGTGCCTAGAATTTGTGAGAAGTCACATGATCAATCCAATGTATTTTCTGAACCATTCCGGATCACGGAATCGACGTATTAATCAAATTTGCCAGGTGAGTCCTTAAGGCCCCTTGGTCCTTGTGTTCTTTGTAGAGTGTAAATTTAAAGTCTTTCATCTGATGTTGTGATTATGAAAAAAATATATATTTCAAATATAATTCATGTTTTATATGTTTATCTTAAAACAGGACAAGAAAGATCTGGTACCCCTGACAGCATATCAAGTGCTGGCTCATCAAACAACATTAATAGACCACAACAACAACAACAGCAGCAGCAGCAGCCACAAGGTGTACAACAGACCCCCACTTCACAACCCACCCATCCATCTGCATTCACACCTGCCACACAAAGCAGCCAAGCAGCTCCTCAGCAAATGCCTGGTTTCCAGCCCTCTTCTTCTCCATCACCTCAGCAAGCCCAGCCACAACCCCAGCAGTCACAGCAACATCCAGGCCAACCAGGATACCCTCAACAACAACAACAACAACAAATGCCATACCAAGGACAACCACAGCCACAGCCACAGCCTCAATTTAGCCAGTCTGCACAAGGTAAAAGAAATTGCTTTTGAGTATTTTTCACAGTGCAGTTATGTCCCTTCGTACCCAAGTAAATATTCATGTGACATTTTTATATGAACTAGTGACTGAGACTGAGTCAAACCAGTAACATGTATATGTATGTATATACATGATGTCATCGTCATGTACAATATCACCCAGGGGTCAACAGTCATGAAAATTTCCTCTTGTTCTGCAGGACAAGAAGAATTGAAATCTACCCATCCAAATGCATAAATGACTTGACTGTCTGTAAGGATAAGACAAGGATTGATCAAGTTTAACAGGTTCAAAGATATTATATTGTTAAATATATATATGATGCAACTATTTTTTTAAACAAGTTTTATTTTTATTGAATTAATTTTTGTCGTCAACATCTACTTGTCTGATAGCAAAATGGACTTGTCCCAGACAAAGCTGATTGTTAAGCCCAGTCACTGATTGGAACTATGAAAAATGAAAAAAAAAAATTTCAGCATTAAAATGGAAGTAATTGTATGTTGACAGTTCAACCATTTGTAGGTGTTAAATTTAGTATACTTTTGTAAATTAGGTTTCCCGACACCGTCAGCTGCACCTTTGCCACAGCCGCCACTTCCACAGCCACAACAACAGCAGAGAGGATTCCCAGGACAACCAACATCATCTCAGCAACAACCGAGTCCAGGAATACCTGGTCAGCCGGCGTACAGTGGTCAACAAGGTTTACCAGGACAGCAAGCCAGTGGACAATTTGGTGGATACCAGTACAGTGCACAGGGAATGCCACAACCCGGTCCACAGCAATCCCAGGCTGCTGCCGCTGCTGCTGCACCCTGGAACCAACAGCAGGTACCATCTTTACATTCTGTGAATTTATAATGTGCATCAGCAATCAATAAAATTTATCATGTCCTGCAAAGCAAATGGTTCAGAAATCAGCATGTCTGAAAACAAAATGTAATTTGTTAAAAAAATTTAATGTATTACATATGGAAGTCGTATTATAATGATCCGTAAAATTGTCTTTTGACATTTTTTTTTTTTATTGTAAGTACTAGACATACATGTATCAAGGGACCATTGTGGCCAAGAGTTTAGAGCATCGCACTTTGAACCACGAAGTTTCTCACTGCTAGTCAGCACAAGATCCAGCAGGGAGATTTTTGTGAGAAAGTTTGCTAGTTTACTTGCAGAGGGCCTGTGGTCTCTTCCCAGGTACATTGTAACTTGGCTCTCACCTCCACCACTTAAGACTGGCCGCTACCTTATAACTGAAAAGAAAGCCCCATCCAAAATCAAATCTAAACCAGACATATATATACAGTAAAACCTGCTATAGCAGCCACCTCTATATAAGGATCACCTGTCTATAAAGGCCAGTTTTGAAAAGTCCCTTGACTGCATACTTCAACTAAATTGAACATGTGTATAAGGGTCACCTGCACATAAAGGCCGATATTTTCTGGTCCCTTGGGTGGCCCCTATATACAGGTTTTACTGTATATATATTTTTTTTTTTTTAGCTCACTTGAAACGAACATTCATCTAAGCTTTTCCAATCCCTTGTTGTCTGCCATCTGTCTGGCTGTCCTTTTGTTTTTCAGAAATTACATGAATCATTTCAAATTCTTGTTATGATTGATTTTTCTCATTTAGGGACATTACCAAGGTTATGCTGGTCAGCCACAGCCAGGAAATATGCCAAATAGTTCTCCATCTGCGGCTCCAGGTACAGCTAGTCCGTCAAATCCCTATTCAAGAGGTACCGGTGGTTACGGATCCTATCCTAAACCATCACAAGGATACCCCACTGCTCCTCAAGGCTACAAATGAGAGTTACCACTTGAATAATTCAAAATTCAATTTAATTTTAATTCTTCTATATTAAAATTTCCGAAACTGGAACTTTTTTCATTGTTTTCAAAATCAGGACATCTAAGAAACACGACTGATGGCTGATGTAAATGCAAACTTTTTTCCTATTGTAATTGACAGTTGCTGTAACATTGAAATGGTCGAATGTCCATTTTAATTGATGATGTCATTGAAAATTGTCATCGCAAGATCAAAGACGGAAAAAGATATATATATATATATAACAGTTCCGTATAAAAGGAGGATTCATATATAACTATCCTCTGTGTGGAATAACAATACGTATAACACGTATCAAAATGCCATCTGTGTAGAATAGCAGGGAATATTAAATAACAATCAACTATATGGATTTACAATCTGTGTACAAATATAGTTAAGTCCACATAACCTGGCTGGACGGAGTCACATGAACCCTTTCTTGACCTGGACAAGTTTAAATTTTAGGTAATACATTGAAATTATTCTGTCACGCATAATCGTTCCAACTTGTCATTGTATGTACAGTTATCCATTTGGTAATAAATTGCAATTTTTTTTTTGTGAAGTCTGTCACAACCGAAAAGTGAGTATGATGGACCATATGATACATTGTAATCAACAGGTTACTTCGCCCTGCCAAGTAATGTGCACCGGACAATAGCAAACAAAAAATGCAATTTATTACCAAATAGATAACTGTACATACAATGACAATCTATCTAGAATAATGATCTAAATAGAACAACAGTCTATGGTATATCATATATATATGAAATAACAATCTGTATGAAATAACATTTATATAATTACCATCTGTGATGAAGCTTAACAATACATATGAAATAACAATTTGTATAAAGTATAAAATAACATTATATAATTACCACCTGTGAAGCATAACAATTCATATGAAATATAAATTTGTATAAAGTATAAAAATAACATATAGTTACCATCTGTGAAGCTTGACAATTAATATGAAATAACAATCTGTATGAAATAACATTATATAATTACTACCTGTGAAGCATAACAATTCATATGAAAATAATAATCTGTATGAAATAACATTATGTAATTACCAAAGCTTACAAAATTTGTATAAAATAGCATTATGCACTGGTAATTGCCATCTGTGAAGCATATGAAATCAGATGCTCAATTTAGCTGAAACATTAAGTGAAACTAGAAATATCTGTTTTTCTGGAGTCATTTGAGTGCTTATATATATATATATATATATATATATATATATATATATATATATATATATATATATATATATATATATATATATATATATATACATACAATATAGATAGATAGATAAACTTGAATTAAAGAACTTTAAGGAAACTGAAAGTTTCACAATTTAACAATTCTTTATATAGATAGCTAGATCAAATAATGTTTCCGGTTGATTGTCCATTTGTTGTGCAAGTTTTAATGACGTGAAATGTAAGGTGAAATGACATTAGAGTATGTATTTTATGGACAAGAATTGATATATAATAGTTTTATTACATGCAATATAAAATGAGCGTGTCAAAGAAGTGTTTGAAATCATTATGTATAAATACAGTGGAACATGTCTTGAAAGACTACCCCATTAGCCACTCCAATGTGGTGTCTCGAGACAAGTGGTCCCTTACTAAAGGTTTCATTTATAGGATTATTTAAATGAGTGGTTTTCAGAATGTGGTTTCACAAGACAGGTTTCATTGTATTTGTAGTAATTTGGTTCATTATATTTGAATTTCACTGCATATACAGTAGAACTTGTGTATAACAACCTCCATATGACACAGGAAAACCGGTCTTTATAGGGAGGTGGTCTTTATATAGAGGTTGATTCGTACGCAAATGGTACTATTGGGAACAGCAAAAAATGGCCTCTTTGACCAGGTGGTCTTTATATACAGGTGGTCACTAAAGCAGGTTTTACTGTATTTATGTATACATTATATTATATATATATATATATATAGTGGAACTTGTCTAAAGAGACCACCCACATCTGCCACTGAAATGTGGTTTTTCGTGACAGGTGGTCACACATAAGTGGTATCATATAAAGGATTATTTAGATAAGTAGTTATCAGAATGTGGTCTTTGTTGTGAGAGTGGTCTTTCAAGATGGGTTCCACTGTAATTTGCAGCAATTCATGTTATGTATAATGTGTCAATCTGAACTGATTTATTTTTTTCTCGAGATTTTCAATACATGCTTTAGTAGTTTATCATGTGTTGTGGCAGACATATCATTTGATGTATGGGACAGATAGAAACAATACAAAACTTGAAACGGACATCAAACATGTGAAAATGTGTTCATTGAAATTGATTTCCATGAAATGTACATATATATGTTTTGTTCTTTTGATTACTATGGACCTCTTCACAATAAAAGCGGTCATAATAATTCCACCTGCACACAAACACTTCCGGATGGCATCAAGAAGTTTTGTACCCTAAACAAATTGTACCCAACGAAAGACAAATCGTACACAAGATACCATTTGTCTTTCAATGGGTACAATTTGTCTTGGGTACGAAACGTTTTGGGTACGAAACATCTTAATGCTGTGCGGAAGTGTTTGTACATGTGCGCAAGTGAAATTACTAGGACCACAATCATCGTGAAAAAGTCTGTTATGATTTTCTTTTGAAAAGAAAATTGCCTCCGTATTTTGTCAGCATATTATTGTGTTTGTATGATATATAAAATGTTTGCAAATCTCTTTTTTTGTCATTATTGTCAAACTTAAGATAATTTTTTTCTATGAGATGACAGAATAAATTTGTTTATAACATTATTTAACATTTTTTTTATGATCAGAATATAATTTTGATTTTGAAGGAGACAGGGCGGCACTGACAAGAGCACACTCATCAAGTGTGCTATACATCAAGTGTGCTATAAAGAACAAAATTAAAGCATCGTAGCACATTAATTAGAAGTTAAGACTCTGCCTAAAACTTGTGCTGATAGTAGTTATTATACAAGAGTTTTTCTTCTGAATAGAAGTCATGATTGATGGTGTCTGTGATGTATACATGTGTGTATATGTGTGTCACTGTGTGTATATGTGTGTCACTGTGTGTGTGTATGTGTGTGTGCCTGTGTGTATGTGCCTGTGCGTGTGTGTGTTTAGCATGCATGTGTCTGTGTGATTTTTGTGTTTTAGGCTAAACAAGAACGTGTCCACTATTTATAATGCAGAAGATGATAACCTTTTCTCCCATGATTCCCATATTTATTATTTTTATGGGAAAGATTTCCTTTTCAGCCTCTAGGGTATTGACAAGCTACACATTCTATAAAGTCATGATGAAGTTTATGATGTAGGGCTTCTATGTGCTAAATGAGAATACAGTGCACATGTAACTTACGTCAGACTTTATTTGTGTACATATGTTAACATGTATTTGATACATGTGAGAAAATTACTGTATGTGTATTTAAATTAGCACACTCATATTTGATTGTTCTGAGGGGTGTAGACTTATTAGTGCAATCTTGAATTCATGTTATTAATTTTATTAGTTTTGTTGTGTATGCAGAATGACAGGATGAAGAAATTTTTAGCACTGCACATGAAATACCCCAATGATTTGAGCGTGAAAGGTGCTAATATTAGAATACCACCAAAATAAGTACGGTCATAAATTTGCTATAGATCACCATCAAGTCTCGTGGGTGGCATGTAAGTCTGTTCTTCAATCATTTAGCCTGAAAATATCAAAATGGCGAAATTACAGTAAATGAGATTGAAAATATCAATGTATACAGTATAGAGTTAGATATAACTTCATCAGCTTAATCAACACAAATAACCAAAAAGTCTATCCTTGGAATCTTCGGAGTTGTTCCATTCTGTACAGTTTTGTCAGAATACTTTTTACTCGGATCATGTGACATTACAGAAATGTGGCCTAGAACATTTTCGGTTTCAAAGTGTTTTATTGTTTACATTGACAACATTCAATGATATCTTGTTTCAGTTCATTTGAGACAGAATTTTTTTTAGATAAATGTTCTTTCTCGTTAAGATGACAAGTGTATTGTCATGCCCTTTCCTATAGGCTGCTTCTCAAATCTGGCTCCTCCCACTGACGCTGTATGTAATACAAATTCCAGGTCACCTATACGATAAACTGCTTAACCGGAAGTAATGTAGGGCATGTTTTTCTTTGAAGCTGCAGTATGATGAACTGTGACATAACGGAACAACTTAGAAAAGGTCTATTGGACTTTTTTATTGGCATGGGTTTGATATACTGTAAATTCAGAAATTTTGGTGGGACTTTTTTTTTAGGGGAACACCAGTTGTAAATTTATCCCGAATATTTTCCCGAATACAAGTGACCATTTCATCAATCTTCATTAACCAAACATTTGCAAAATAATGGTTATGACAAAACTGAATGCCAGTAATTGCTGTATCCTACACTCGCTTACAAAATATTGTTTTATTTTTATACATAATGTGTGTTAGTATCTTCTTTTCTCTATTGGTTACACCAACTGGGCTGATAATAAATGAGACCCCCAATTGACCTATCTCCAAATGCCGACATGACACCTTTTGGCAAACTTTCCTGTTATGACGTCACAATTAAATGGCCCTTCAAACACTTGTATGATTATGACACCACAATTGAATGACTATCAAAAAAACACGTGGACAGCCATGTGTCAGACACTTGGTGATAGGTCAGTCATAATTGACCTGTGTTGCTTTGTGCCTGTCGTGCTCATTTCGGTATCAGGTTTGAAAACTAAGCTAGAATTTTCACGAAAGAAGAGATCTCACAAAATGATAGGTAAATAAAATTCTTGCGAATAAATCTGGTGTAGTAGCCAATTCTTTCCCCATCTTAAAGTTTCCCCAGGGAGAAAATTGAACTGTTAAAGCGTCTTAAAATGATACAGTGGGAACCTGTCTTGAGAGACCTCTCCTTAAAAAATACCACCTGTATTCTAAGACCAGATTTTAAAAATCATTTGGTTAAATATAGATATATTTAATTTTTTTTTAAATATAATCATAATATTGCATATGTTATATTGTATTCAAAATGACATATATTCCAAACATAATAATATTCTAGAAATTATAAACTTTCTGTTATGTATTGTGGTGTTTTAAAAACTAATTTCCTGAAGAATTGTGCCATTGCTGTAAGTATGCTCATGTTTAATGACTTAAATGACGCATATCTACCAGTCAGTTTTGAAATGTAATTGGGGGGAGAGGAGTTCTGTTACAACACGGACATATAATACAGGTAATGCTAATAAAGTTTGTTAAAAATAGTAAAATTCCAAAAAAGTTTTTCATAGTTATAACAACAATAAAAAAAAAATAGTGATTTTTATACCAAAATATGTGAAAAACTTTGGAACTAATATTTCTTTCTGTGTAACAAAAACTGAAAACAGTTTTGATGTCTTTAAATTTAAGTTTTTGTTTATTTGTTATTCATTTTCTATTTGCCATGACTGTAATATTTGAATAGCCTACATTACCAATGGTAATTTTTTACCATATGTAGGGTAATGTCTGAGATGTGATGCCATAGCAGCATGAAACTAGATACACATACAGTCAAATTGTTCTATAAAGGCCCCTCAAAAGAACTGGCAAAAGTAGCCACTATAAACAGGTGGCCATAAAAAAGAGGTTAATAAAAAAAAAAGGTTAACAAAGGTTATATTTGAATGGCCTTAATTGGCAGGTGTCCTTTATACAGAGGTGGCCTTTAATGGAAGTTTGATTGTATTGTAGTATTACTGTACACATGTCTATAATCATAATGAATTTTTAGTACAGTATTGTTGTTAAGAAAATTTTCTCTTCTTTTGGGAGAATACCTAGGTATTAGAAGACTCTATTTTAGTATACCCTCTACCCCCTCCCCCAACTCGCACTCACATGTATGTATGTATAATGGTTGATAGATCTGAGGAAGAGTCTGGTTAACTTGATATATCTAACACACTTCTGAGCACATGATCACAAGACAGTTATAAAGACTTATGTCAAAATTTCAATCTTCAAAATATACTTATTTACCACTTTTAACCCTTTCCCCCTAAGTATCTAAATGGTATGCTCTTTTCTTATGTCTTAGACCAGTCTATTATGGTCTGTAGGGTGGAAATGGGTTAAACTCAAGTTTTATGGATAAACACTGGTAATATTTATAATTTTGGAGTTGATGACATCCACAAAATTTTCATCCAGATTCCTAAAGTCTGGGATTTGACCCCAGTCTAAGGTCACTTCCTGATCCCAGGATCAGAGAGATGTTCTACTTAATCATTAACTCCTCGACCCCTGTAGCCACATTTGAACTCGCCCATTTTCAAAGAATGGTAAAGTCTAATGTCAGAGTTCAGGTGTGTGTGATTTAGAATCAAAATGTTATAGTAAATTTTCATGCAATGTGAACTTGTTCACCGTTATGTTATGACAGTAGACCATTCTATTTACTGATTTGGGTGAGTCTTAATCTGACCACAGGGGCTGATGAGGGAAGCAATATCTTCTGTTTGGAGTAAATACAAGTGTACACAATGATATTTTCTGGCGGTGTATATGTTATCATGTCTCGGTTAAAGTTTGTTTGTTGTTTTAATTTTTGCACATTGTTATGTTAAAGAAAAACTTTGTTAGGCATTTGACTTTAGAAAAATACTATGGTGCACATAACCAGCATTATACAAAGCCTAACTGTAAGGCTAGATCTCTGACATAACACCTTATTGAAAATGACTCTGATTTTTATTTTTCATTTTGGTTTTTTGTTTGTTTTTGTTTTTTTCGCAGCAGTCAAAGTTCTTTGGTGAAAATGAACATATTTACACTTACTTTTTTTTTCACCGATACACATATAAAACATTTCAGGTTGTTTAAGAAAACTTTTAGTTAGTTGAAAAAAAATAAATAATTGAAACACTTTTTGATTGGTTCATTTATGTCATGTGATCGAAGCACTTCTGTATCTCTTTTATCCCTATTCTGGGCATGGTTCTTCCAGTGTAATACGTACTTGGGAAAGGACCTGAGTTTTGTTAAAAACAAATATTGAAGAACAATAATACATGTATTTATTGAAATATCAAATGTTGACTTTCATATAAGTTAGAAATGCAGGTCTTTAAGGATTTGTTCTTTAAAAAGGGTTTTATATACGGCTGTATTGGTCCCAGGATAAATGGGAAAAAGGACACATTCTCATCATCATGGGAATGAGTTTTTCAAAAATTCTTTTACAAATCACTTTATCATCATTTCATACTGCTTACAATTCCTGAAATTTTATTTTAACCCATTCACCCCTATAGACACATTTGGACTGGTGTAAGTCATTGATTTACAGAAGAGTCCATTGTTTTTTAGGGGTTGATGAGTTAAGTATCTTTAGTAAATGAATGATAAAAACAAAAACAAGAGATATATATATATATATATATATATATATATATATATATATATATATATATATATATATATATATATATATATATATATATATAGTACAACTTAATTTTATTTCATAAATTTTCTTGGTACAGGCCATGGATATGAGTTGACTTCTCCAATAGGGGTATGAGTTCATTTTCCAGAATGATTTTCTTGGGTATAAGTTGACCTATGTTGGTAAGAGTTGACTTCTTTGATTTGGGTACGAGTTGGTCAGGGTATAAGTTGAGTAGAGATCCATGTATGTTGGTAAGAGTTGACTTCTTTGATTTGGGTACGAGTTGGTCAGGGTACAAGTTGAGTGTAGATCCATGTAAGTATACATTTATACCAAGTGTAAAATATTATAGCCAAGGGGACTGCTTGGACTACATTTGTGTATTATACACTGCGATGGTTTCATGATTCCATCAAGAAAATCCTAAATGAAATTAGCATTGATTAACGTGACTCTTTGAACCTAATGATGCATGTTGTGTCAGGAACGGCAGGTTTTCAGGGGAGGTAACCCAAATCTTCAGAATGTTTTCTGAAAGAAGATTAAAATTTTGTATGGGTAAGGTATGTATTGCAAATATAATGCCTACTTATACATCAAAGTTTTTGTGTGACCACAAACTTTCCAAATTTTGTTCACTCGGCTTAATACCGGTATATGCATGCTCACTAGACACGCACACCCACCCACACACACACACACATGAATATCAGGGATGATATTAAAGTTGATTTTTTTCTTTGTTTGGATTGTTCACTGTTTTACTTTAGATATATAAACTAATTTATATGTCATTAAATCAGTGGCAAAATGAAAAAGAATATGGTCTGAATGAATTACGGTATATATTGTTGGACTCAGTTCAGTTATAGATTCTAATATTTTTATCTTTAACATGACAGTCTAGCTACTTTGGCAGGTTTGTTTTTATATAAATTAAGGTGTAGAGGGGGGTTTGGCTGCTATCTAAATAATTAATTTATAATACATGTACATGTATAGTAGAACCTGTCTTGTGAGACCACCGTCATTACAGACCACCTGTCTTGAAAGGCTTCATTCATAAATAACTCCCTATTTATGACCTCTCTTGAGAGACCACTTGTCTTGAGAGAGCATATTTTCATGGCAGATGGGGGTCTTCTCTCAAAACAGGTTCTACTGTACATGTATATACAATTACAGCAGATTTATTCAGAAAATGATTTTGACAATTATCTGTACAAGTTATACACAAGTTTTTATTGTAAAATTTGAGAACTACTTTTGGTCCGTGACTAGGAAAATCTGGGGGCCTTTTTTTTTTCTTTTTTTTTTTCTACATTTCTCTCTCCAGTCTGTCAGTCCATTCAGTTTTGTTTAAAGATCTGAAATTGCTCAGCATGATTGATTTAATACTATTTTTTATTTATTTATTTTCCCTTGACATAAGAACATGCTTTTACAACCTACTATAGTATTACATTCACGTGATAATATTTTAACAGGTAGGCGACCTGTAGGCTATTGTTTTATCAATATTCTCAGAATGCTTGTATCAAAATTCTTCAAAATTATTTCTATCTCTGGTATCATTTTTTTTTGTACATGTTTAAATTAAGAGAAAAACTAGATATATACATTCAAAACTTTAGATCGGATGAAACTGACGACATGTTGATGTATATGTCTTGTAGTACATTTGTATGCTGGTAGTGTAGGTGTGATTGTTAAGTGTTGCTATGTTTGTCTTAAAATAAACATATACAAAACACATCTTTGTAGTTTATCTTGCATTTGAGACCTCTTGCTTGTGGCTCATAATGTAGAGCATTCACCGCATAAGAAGTTTCCAAGTTCAAATCTTCGATGTATATAATTACACCTCTGCGACATGGATTTTTGACGATCTAAGGACCCTTCCAAATGATCTGATGTTAATGGAGATGTTATGAATAAAAATGTCAAATTCATTATATTCAATATATAAGTAGGCACCATATACATCAAAGATATAGCATATTATTAAAACTCTGACAAATCTCACAAAATCTGTTCAAATTTGGTGATCTGTGTTGTTAAGCCTCATATAAGTTGAAGAATAGTCAAAATGTTATAGAATGATTAATTTTATTTCATTTATATTGATTTTAATTTTATTAGACAACACCCTATGCTACAAGCACCTGTGCACAGGTCAAAGTTCATTGCCTTTCAGTTGTAGCTGCAGGATGTCAACAGAGGACAAATAATAAAAATAGAAATACACAAAAAATAAAAGCCAAAAAATTAACTTACTCTCGATAATATATTTTTTCAACTATTGAATGAATTAAAATTCAATTTTAAAACACGTCTAAATTTAATTAGAAAATAGAAATACACAAAAAATTAAAGCCAAAAAATTAACACATTATTGATTCCAATAAAATTACTCTTGTTTCAATAAATATAATTTTGTAACTATTGATTAAATTAAAATTCAATTTTAAAACACGTCTTTATATGATTATTTCAACAACAAAAAATCATTAGAATTTAAAATTTGATGGTGTAGGCCTATACATGTATTACTCGTAGGAATTTTACCTTTGTTCCGTATTTCGCTGTCCGTTTCCGATTTTAATATTATACATTTCAAAGGGAAGCAACTGGCGGGAAAATGAAAACATCTATTTACATCGAAGATACAAAAATAGTTGTTATTAACAGTAAACTGAAAAACATTGTCCATGTGTACAAAGACAGAAATCTAGAGGTACAGAGTAACTGTCTGTCTATTTTTAATAGCATCTCTAATCGTCAAACTTATCGTGCATGCATATATAATTAATCAGCAGTGGACTATTCATTGATTCAACTTTCAATTCAACCAAAGCATTTCAATTTTCATGACTTGATCATGATGACATGAATGAATCAAATGCACCATCACCATGTCATTCAGTGATGGTGGTGTATTGTAGGCCTAGTATATTAGATCTAAAACATGCAAACCTGGGAAATTATTTAAGATATCTTAAGACATCTGTCGGCAATAATTTTAGAAACTTGAACGCAAATGGACAAAAAAGTGGAGTACTCTACAAACTTTAGGAAGTATTTGCATTATTAAGTAAACAATTTACTATTTTATTGTATTTTTATTCTATTTCAAAATCGTTTTAGTGATTTTAGAACGATTTATGATCTAAAAGTAGATAATTTTTTTTTATAGGGACTTAAAAATTTCAGCCATCCGTTTGTATGGATGTTTCCGGATCCTACGCCCATGGTCGGCTATGATATGGACGTGGTTCTACAACAGGATTCTTTATTTATTTAGTTAGTTTTCTGTTTATTTATTATAATTAATTTTATCATTTATTTTTAATTTTATCAAATCCATTAACAAAATCAAATAACTAGATATAGATAAAAATGACATAAATGTATGCGGGACAAATGCATACTAGGTTCCGTGCCGTAGATCCCAACTCAAGACTGGAATCTTTTCTTGTACATTGTTACACTTAAATAATATTGTATCGAAAATAATACATCGGATATGAATGTTTGTGCTATGTATTACCAGTTTATTAACTAAATATAGTCTAACAACTCGGTAATACCAGCGATTTATAAAGCTAATTTATATATCGCTAATAATACATTGAAAATCTGTATAGTACTCTAGCATAGTCTAGAGTACTCTAGCATACTCTAATTAGTCTGACCGCAAAAATTTGAATGTTTATGTAAAGTTTCAAACATGAAATTACAAAGTACATACCCTAGCCTAAATTGCAGTTTGTAGCAGCTGGCAATTTGTTTGCGTGAATGAAATGAGTACGTCATGTGTGTTGCTAAAATATGCACCAAACTGAAAAATCCTGTATAATTTTCAGAATGGGGTTTAGTATTTTGACACTATCAAAAGTTGCATAATTAAAAATCGATAAAGATTTCAATTCATCCCTTTATCATGGCACCCTGCTTTGAAGTTGAAGTCTTCAGTCAGCACACTGCAAGCTGTGTTCATTGGGGATGTGACATTCAGGTGACAGTCTTTGAAGTTGGGAAGGTTTTGGAAAAAGTGTTATACATGAACATGTATATATACAAAAATACACTCAGTTTTAAGAATTTTAAAATTGTTTTATAATCACTGTTTACAAAGTAAGGATATGACAGTACGGTATATATGATAATATTATAGGCATCTACTACGTGTAAATGCATGAGGTGTATTTTATTTATGTCCATGTTTTGTAATGAAACTGATTCACAGAGGTTTTTGCGTGTCTGGAAACATTGATGAGAAAGCGAATTTAAAATGAAAGCAAAAATTACAGCCTACATTTGTAAAAATTTAAAATACAGACATACATGTACATGGGACTGTGGTAATTTAGGGCAAATTTAAGATGAGGTGAACATGTATGCTTTCTGTCGTAAAAATGGCTAAAAATAACCAGGCACAAAGCTTTCCAGGCATACAGTATGTATACCGGTAATTTTCGCCTTTTTTAATTTTGTAGATCATAGTCCAAGCCCCGGATGAAGTACTGGACATTTGCCTTACACGGTCATCAGACACACCAGAGTTATGGGCCTTGTATCTAGTGACTAAGTTTGATCTATACAGAGTGACAGAGTCTCACGTCAAAGACATACAAGAGAAAGCATCACATGAACAGAGGTAAAAGTCCAATAAGTGAATTTTCAACTATACGATTCTCCCAGACTTATCACCTCCTGTTTTAATGCCAAACTCGCATATCGCCACCATTTCTGGAAGAACAAATTTCCTCCTCTAGAATTCTCCGTTATAATGCCAAATCCTCATACTGTCATCCTCCACTGATTCTCCAATACAAAAGCCGAAAGGTGTTTTTTGCATGTCAAGTGCCTCGACTGTATCGCCAGAACAGGGGTCTTTTTTCTACATGTATTTTGTAGTGGTTACAATGTACATGCCAAGGAAATGGTTCTTTGATCACTGATGAAAAATAATGTTATGAGTTTCAATATTTCATGTTATTTTTTTTTCTTGAAAAAAAAGGGGAAAACATTTCATACAGTGTATTGTTCTATCATGGTTATGTGGATCTCAGCAAAATCACACACAAGGTGTAAAGTTTGAATACGGTTAACTTAGGTTACAGCGTAGTATTTGTAACAGAGACCATTTGCATGTATATATGCGGAATGAGAAAGAGAGTCTGAGCTACTGTCATAGAAGTACAGAAAGGTCAATTGTAATTTTCAGGTACAATATATGTAATATATTTCTTATCCAGGTCAGGCCACAAAATAACAGAAATCATCGTAAACCATTTACAGGTTAGGCTAAAAGGAATGACTGTAACCTGCCCGTTACGATAGCAATAATGAATACTTTAAAATGAAATACATCAAGAATGAAAAAGAAGTTACATGATTTGTATTTGTCATAACCTCCATGTAGCCTGAATGATCGCTTTCATGTTATTTTGTGGTCTGTAGATAATAAGCCTGTGATGAGCAACGTGACTCTTGGGTTTCATTTATCTCCGAATGTTTACGTATGTATACTGTATACGTGTACCTGGAAATTTTTACTTCCTTTTAATTTTTACAATTTTCATCCTTAAATATAGATAACTCATTCAGATGAGAGCCCAAAGGGCAAATTTAAAATGAAAGTGAAATTTTCATTTTAAATACATATAATTAAAGCACTGACATACATGTACATGTACATTTCTTCCATGAGACCCTGGTGATTTAGGGCAAATTTAAGATGGAGTGAATATATGTGCTTTATGTCGCAATAAGATAAAAATTTCCAGGTACATATATACAGCATACATGTAATGTTCCTTACCTGTGAAACCAGATTAACTATAGGTTTCGTCTGCAACTATCCATCTTTCCATTCATTCATCATGATGTCTGATTAAGATTTTGATAAAAGTTAAATGTAATTGCTTTCCGTTAATCATTTAATAATGGTTTCAAATGTAAGGGAAATGTATGTAGTTTTGATATATCAAAACTTACAAAAAATGCTTGTTTCATTTTAGGGAAAAGCCAGTAAATCATGAAATATTCAGTGACTTGTTTGCATCTGAATCTGATGATGATCCGGTTTTCATAAAATGCAGTGACTCGACGGAACCCGTGCTGGTACTTGAGAAATCGCACCAGGTTCACACCTCACACAACCCAATAATAGGAATCTGTGTCGCCTGTTCATATGTCTTCATGGCATGTGAAGAAAATGAACTCTGTGTAATTTACTTGTATTCTGAAATTGAAATCATTCAAAATCGGAGGGAAGCAAACATTATCTGTATTTATCATGTGCCCGGTATTTCATCCACGCAGAAGGAAAACAGTTATGCCATGTTTAAGCTGTTTGTGATTACCTGTGAGCTGATACAGATAAAGAATCAGAAATCTTCCAATACATTAGAAATTTCATCCGACCTTTTTAAATGTCTGTTTGAACAAGACTCAATTTTACTTAATTCTCCGATATTGTTAGCTTGTACACCTGAGGGATCTGCTTTTTATTCACCTATCAAATCAACAGACTCCGCACAGTCTCCACGTATTGGACTAGATCTAAAACTTCTGTGTCCAACAAGCCAACCAATCGTAAACCTCGTAACAATTGATGTTGACATAAAGACAGATTCCCCCGAAAATTATAATTCAGATACTGATATTATTCCTGAGAAAGAAAGTTTACCATTGCTTGTTTGTCGAGATGGGAAGTGTTTAGGTATTATCCTTGATAAAGACAATGGTGCACAGTTTGTATCCATGGTTATACCAGGTCCAATCATTGATTTTGCAGTACAGGAGAACAGAATTTATTCTTCCATAGGAAATGATTTATTTTATTTTACGATTTCCATTCGAATAGAAGCTAATGAGGAAATAAAGATGGAGGCATCAAAACCAGTCACATTGCAGTATGCTAACATATCTATAATCACATGTCTTAGAAATCCAGGTGACCTGACAGGTAAGAACAGGAAACAGATCTACAGAGAAAAGATACACTAGTATACAGAGAGTAAAAGAAGTTTAATTGGCTAATTGCAGGTAGTTATACAGAAGCAGTCTGAAACAAAATCTAAAAAAATATGTTTTGATTTTGAGTTTTACGCCACACTCAACAATTTTTCAGTTATATGATGGCGGTCAGTTTTTAAAGATGACCTGCTTACAATGTACCTGGGAAGAGACCACCAGCCTTCCACATGTAAACTTGTCTCACAAAAATCAGCTTAGGTTCTGGGGCTCAAGCCTGCACTGACCTGAAGTGAGAGACTTCATAGTTCAAGCATGATGCTCTAACCACTTGGCTGTGGAGGCCCCATGTATTTGGAAGAACACAATGGTCGAAGCCTTTGTCTGTAATCGCATATTGTGTGGATGTGTGTTATACAGATATGCCTTGTGTGTAAAGTGTGGAAATCTTAAACTTTTCAAAACCCTAAGACCAATTTACAATACCTGTATTGTGCAATAATTAATAAATCGGTTCTGTCCAGTCAATTCCTTTTCCAAAACATAGCTCGAAAACATGCAAGATAACTTTGCAAAACTTCCTGTGTACATCACCCTTGATACCTGGTGCAGTAGTACAATTTGCTATTGTGGAATTTTCATTTTCAATATTATTCCTGTTACTATTGAATCAAGTAGAATTACCATAGAATTAAATTGCTCTGTAAACCAACATTCTGTGGTACATGTATTTAAGTTTCAATCTCTTGTACATTTTTTTTTGTAGGAAATGAATGCATCCTGCTCTGTAAAACAACCAATGGAGATATCAAGTTTATTGATCCAGAAAAAAGGTCAAGGTCACCATCAGCTCCTCAAAGTCAAAGTAATGCTGGTCAGAGGATAAAAGATCTTTTGGTTTCCATAGAGAATTGCAACATAAGAAGACAGAGCTTAAAGGCTCTGCAACAGAAACAACGGCTATTTTTATCACAACTAAATATAGCGGCATATCTAAAGTTCATATGTGAATCCCAGGTTGAAAACAGGGAACCAATCACTGAATGCCGGCTTAGAGTTACCACCCCTGAATCTGGCCTCATTCGGGACACTGTATTGTGTTGTCATTTGACCAATAGAAGCCAGGTTACTCTGTCATGTGATTGGAAGGTCATGGTAAAAATTCAACAGACTGGAAATGAAGACGTTAACAGTTTGGGCACATCCACATGTGCAAAATTAATGAATGATTTTAAAGCCGATGAAAATCTCCTCATAAAATGTAGACTGCCCAGCGAGAATATACTAATTCCTTACCATGTGACCGTGTACTTGTGTTTACAATTTCCAGAAGAACTTGCAGCTGATGCTAACATAGACCCAGTCGTTACTGTTTTGATTCATACACGGACAGTTGACATTTTACATTTTATGTATGAGGAAAAATATTTCAAAGCCTGTAATCGTCATAAATTACCTGACTCAAGGGAGATAATTCAAGAGCTGGCAACGTGTCGTTCAGTAGCAGAGTCATTAATGACGGAGTCTGTGGTTGCTAATCCAGTCAAACAAGAGCAGTGTAGCATAGTGCTTAACACAGAGTATCCCTGTCGGCATAGTCAGCAGGAAAGCATCATGGGAAAAGAAAACGGTATAGATTATTTTATGTATCAAGATTTACGAAAGGTGTCCACTTAATGGTTTTGTGATACAGATACAGTAGAACCTCCAAAATTCTGGGTCAAGGGTCTGGAGAATTGGGAAAATATACAACATTTTTACCAAAAAAGAAAAGCTTAATTTGAGGCATTTGAGGACCAGTAGCTAGCCATGATGTTACTTCCTCTTTAGTACATGTAAAATGTATGTACTACCATGACAATATTTATTTTCCCTCTGTTCGAGAAAAATGTCCAACAGCAGAATATAGATCTAAAAAAAATCTCACAAAATTGTGTTCTATAACCGAAATCATCGGGCCATAGCTGACTACCTGTCCTAGCTGGGTACTGAAGTCCAACCAGTTACAGGTACATGTACAATACCAATGATAATGATCATGTATACCTTACACAATCTGTGAAGTTCAGGATCATGGTCAGGTTATTAAAAATACGATTTCCGATTTCATTATTTCCAGAAAATTCTCTCATCAGGTGTATGAAAAACACCGGAATTTGAGAGTGAGAGAACGTAATGAAATTTGGTCGCAAAAATTTTTGTGATTAAGACTACAATTGAAACATATCATATCCACAAATCTGTTATTTTCTTTCTTTTATTTTACAGCTGATTTAAGCATTTTGCAATACATCTTGAGATCCTGTCCTGAAACCATAACTCTGACGTCCAGTTCGGTTTCTTTGGTCAACTTTGTTGGTCATGAAATCCACCTGTCAGCAGAAAAGGTGAAAGGGAATGGCACAGCTGATGGAAAAGGAATAAATAACTTTAAGATTTACATTTCAACAAATACAACATCGTTAGCAGCAGCTGTGAGACAATCAATTCTACAGAGTTTACAGGTATCATTAAGATTTATATTTTAACCCATTTACCCCTAAAAATGCATTTAGACTGGTCTCAGTCATTGATTTTCAGATGAGTCCATTGTTTTTCAGGGGTTGATGAGTTAATTACAGTAAAGGTAGAAATATTCCAATATTCTGTAAATCACTTTACCCATATTTTGTGAGAAATTTAATATTTGCGTAAATTCATGATGAGTCTTGTTAGCAATTCAAAATATCTAGCAAATATTTGCAAAAATCAGGGTCAGAGCTGCTGTTAGGGACTATATGCAGGTGTCTACACATTATTTTAAATTTTATTTTTTTCTACATCAAATAAAAAATTTTGCATCTAGAAATGCTGAAAACTGACCACCTGCCACATTAAATGCTTTCAATTCTACATTATGTAGCTGCACCCCTGAAAGTTTATGTTTATAAGCCACTGTCTAATTTGGGGGAGAATCCTGAAAAAGTCCTTGAATTTTGGAGTATTCCTTGAAATTTAGGGTAGTCTTTAAATTTTGGGAGAGTAAAACATGTACTTGAAAGGTCCTTCAAATTTTGAGTTGTCTTGAAAAGTCCTTGAGGATGTTTATCTTAAAAAAAAAACTTAAAAGGCCCTTGAAAAAAATATTTATGCAGCATATACTGTATATATGGAAATTTTGCCCCCCCCCCCCCCCCCCCCCCCGGGTTATTTTCCCCCTTAAAAACAGAAAATATATTCACCTCGCCTTAAATTTGCCCTAAATCACCATAGTCTCATGGATGACATGTATGTTTGTGCTTCAGTTATTTAGCTTGAAAATTTTGCTTTCATTTTAAATTCGCCCTCTCATCTGAGGGCGAAAAATACCGAAAATAAAACAGGAGCAAAAATTTACAGGTGTACAGTAATCAAATGGATCAGGGATGAGAATTCTCCTCCTGTTTGAGGAATTCCTCCTTTTTCAAAATTTTGCTGCAATTTTAAATCTTTTCTTTTTAAATATTTTCCCCCATGAAACCCTTACAAATGAGCCATTCTCCTTCTTTTTCACTCTATGGATTCACATTGCTGAATATATATGTCAGTTACTTGTACAACTACTAACAATGAATCAACACCAGTCTTAAACATCAACACTTTGTGACTTAATCGATAACTGGTGACATTTTCTTATCTATGACAAAATTCGGAAAGGTATTTAATTATATATTTACAACGACCAAATAAAGTGAATACACATGTATTTTCCATTGAGTTGACATTACAAATTATCTTTTGTATTTTTTTTTCAGGCACTAAAACTCGATCATTCAGGCCAATGGGTGCAAAGAAAAGTTCTATAAATGAAAGAAAATAATCAACCAATACAGGTTATCTTAATTCAATTATCTGTTTATAAAACAAAAAGCAAAAATTTATTTGAATGTCATGCTCCGATCTACTGTATTAGCCTCCACCAGGACTCTCTGTACTGTCTGTCCGGTCCATAACTTCTTTATGCCTTACCAGAATATATTCATGCTTCACATACAAGTTGTTCATGTAAAGCCGGTGTCATGATCTTGACTCAAGGTCATATCTCAAAGGTCAAGGTTACTAGCAGTCTTCAGTTTATTCGTGACAGGCGTATTATGTACCATTTAAGGTACTCTTGTTAAAATAACTTCTCCCTATAGTCTTTCACATCTTACTAATAAATATTTGTTGAAGAGGTGACTGTATGCCTTCCTTCAGAGCTGCAGCATCAGAGAGTCTAGCCCCCAAACCCTTCTGTAACAATTTTTCCATTTTCCAAGAATAATACAGCTTTTTTGAGTTTAACATATTCCATTAAGCCTTATTTAAGTAAAAAAGTTGTAATGGAAAATCCAGGTAGTTACCATCAATTAAAAGAAAAGAAGAATGTGTCTGAGGACGACTCAATGCCCAAATTCAAACTCTGTCTGCATCTTTTAGTTCATAGCACTGTTTATGAGTTTCAGAATAACTAAAGTTAAGAGTGTGGAATTGAAAATCGGGCAGACAGAAGGACGGTCAAGGCTAGCACTTGATGTCCCTTTTGCCTAGCAGTGTGGGCATAAAAAAATGTTTCAAATATCTTTTACATCTGTAAGATATTTCCTGTTCCACATTGTGTATGACAACATTGGCAAAATAGTACATACATGTATACTGCTATCGTTTATTTACAGGAGCATTTACGAGTCTTACAGAATCAGACGGATATGGACATGGCTGATAAGTCAGGAGAACCGCAAGATGTGCTGAAAGTTTATCGGCATCTGAGAGATTTGCCAATTTGATTTATAAAAATCCACATGATGTACCTTATGTTATCTGAAAGATTTGGGAATGTGACTTTTTACTCTCCCACGGTTCACAGATTTATTTTTGGTTTATTGTTGTTTAACGCCCCTCTCATATTCTCAGAATATTTCACTCATATGGAGACGTCACCAAATGCCATTGAAAGGCTTCAAATTTTGGCCTATGCTCGGCACTTAAGGCCATTGAGCAGTGAGGGTTCTTTAATGTGCAGACACCTACTGTGACACAGGACCTCGGCTTATTGTCCCATCCGTAAGACAGGAAACCAACCTGTCCCCGGCTGGACTCGAACTCACGACCTCATGATCAAGAGTTGAGCGTGCTACTGACTGAGCCAGGCCGACTCCACAGATTTATCTTCCTATCTCGTGGGTAAGATAACCCTGTTTACCCCTAGGGTACTGACAAGCTAAAATCACTATGACATCACAATACAGTTCTATATTCAAGGTTTCTATGTAATGAGAATGCATTGCACAGCCAGATTTAAAGTACAGTAAAACCTGCTATAGCGGCCACCTCTATATAAGGATCACCTGTCTATAAAGGCCAGTTTTGAAAAGTCCCTTGACTGCATACTTCAACTAAATTGAACCTGTGTATAAGGGTCACCTGCACATAAAGGCCAATATTTTCTGGTCCCTTGGGTGGCCCCTATATACAGGTTTTACTGTATTTGAGTAAATGGGAATAAAATCTGAATTATCTCAAAAGCTGTGCAAAATTTTTCTACACGTAAGAGTCTGGGGGCCCGTTTTACGAAAGGTCGTAAGTTGTAAATCCAAAGTCTTAGTCCTAATTGTCATGGAACTGACCGATCAGCTCTGCGTTGCCATGGTAGTTAGAACTAAAAGTTAGGATTTAGGACTTACGAACTTTCCTAAAACAAGCTCCAGTTACTGAATTCTCGCTAAACATCGAAGAATTTGACTCATTGAAGTTCGACTAATCAGAGTTCCACAGTATGTACGTTTTTCTTTTCTGATACAAATCCATCCTCTGAATTATACCATCAACAATATTAAAGGCATACAAGCTGTCAAAATACATCTTTTTGTTTGTATGGAAAGGTTTAAATATTTGACATTTTAAACAAATAAAATGATCTTTAAAAAATCCGAGCAAAAAACTTGTAAAAATGTATTTGTGAAAAGAAATTGAATGTGAATAATGACCAAGTTAACATTTGTATCCTTACATGGAAGACGGGAATATCAATTGTCGGCATATTTCTTTCATTCTAGGCAATATATATATATATATATGCATGATATGTTAAATTTTTCTAGGACAATATATCTTTTTAACCTTTTTGATCAAAGTTTTGGTAAAATCGCTTTCTTTTTATCAAAATGACAGCCTGTATGCCTTTGAGTGCTAGTTCACAATGAAAACATCAACAAGAAGAATGAATAGCAATTAAAAATATTTTTATTGAACTTATAACATTATTATAATATTGTAACCACAATATTGTAATAAAAATAAAAATGGCAAAAGTGTCCAGAACTTTATCTTCAGTACAATATAAAGAAATTTGTTGTATTTCCGCCATAACCACAATGTACAAAAAAAGCTTGGCTTCAGACATTTTGAAATTATCTAGATTCTTAAAGGAAAAGAATATTGTAATTGTTTTGTTTCATCAGGGTACTTTGATATTTTGGTTTGTTCAAAATCTGTTCCTTTTTTCTTCATAGAAAACGACTTTAAAACAGTGTAAAATCTTAACAGGACATTATTATAAAAGTTGTTATAAAAGTTTGCCCTGATACGAGCCCGTGTTCCGAGGCCCTTCTGCACCTCGGACTAAAGACTAAGGGATCAAAGATTATCATACCCCAAATCCACAGGTTAGTTACTAAATACTGCTAATGATAAAATATTGTTGACAATAAGAATTAAAGCAAATTGTGAAAATACAGTAAGTCTACTCAATATATTGATAGACAAACATGTAAACAAAAAATTCCAAAAAAAAAATTATTTCTTGACCAATTGTAAGCACAAGTACTTGTATATTATTAGTGATTTTTACTACTAATCAATTTAAAAAAAAAAAAAAAACAGCCAGTACTTTTACTTTAGCCATCAAATCTAGCTTGTTAAAAACTGTCCGTGTCCAGGAAAGCTTGAAGCTGCACCGACTACCGATGGTATAAGACAAGTATAGAAGGGGAAGATCTTATCATAAGAACGGGTATTTTGTGGCACTATACAAGCAGATATACAAATTGTTATAAAGCTTTTATTATACTGGAAATTAAGAATGACTGTTGGTCAAGAAATAAGGAATGCAAGTAAGTGACTAGTTATTCAAACGCGCTGATAAAATATAAACGCATGCAATTAAAATAATTATGCTCAGGCCATTGAAATTTATGAATAAATAATACGAAAAAAAAAAAGTAAATACTGTCAGTTTTTAAAAGACGGAATATACATGTATTATATTTATGTAGATATGACTTCTATATATATCACCTATGAACAAGTTACATGTATTCTTTAACAAATTCATAAGTCATTTGAAATTTTATTTTAACTGACAGTAAATTTTTTTAAAAAGTTTAGTCATTCAAAAAGATAACAATTTTCAAATGACCATAATTATATAAATTTCAAAATACTAATTTGGTCGTACATGTATGTTAAATTATTTTATTGCAAAATGTGGATATTGATCTAAATTGGGAAAAAAAAAATATTTGTCATTTTAAAAGATGTGAAATGTCATAAGAATTTGATAATAGGCATGTAAACTTGAGCTTTTTTTTCATTTTTGCAAAAAATGGTTTGAATCAAATAACCATGAAAAAAAAAAGAAAGTTAAATATGGTGTTGTTAACTTAATTGCTATAATACATTTATCCATGCAATAGATATATAAAAGTATTATTTAATGTTAAATTCATAATTAACAATGTTGATTGATGGGACCATAGTTAAAGCTTTCAGAAATGGCAAGTTAACTGGTTTTGATGCGACATGGATTTGCAACGATTTTGAAATACAAATGAACACGATGAAACACATTGAATATTCAACAAATCTGGATCCATCTACAGATATGCCCAAAAATATACCTCAATGGCGACATAAAGTTAGCACATGTGAGGTATTTAAACTTCTCTTTCACAACATTGATTGACATCAAACTTGGCGTGTGTAATGCTTTAAAAAATGTACTGTAGGCTGGACTCAACAAAATTATTTCTTGGATCCACTCCATTTATTGAATAATTTGTGTCTGAGAAATGAACAGTGTGTTTGATGATGAAAATGTGGGCTACATTAGAGAGCATAAACACTCGCTGGAATGATAATAAACAACAGAATAAATACATGTAATTTCTTACACAAAGTTGTTGGTCCTGGCATTCAATGTCTTGATTTTACAAAATTCTTTTCAAATTAATTAATGTACTCTAGATTTTGCTCCTTAAGAGCTTTTTGCATATATCTTTAGTTTTACAAAAAATAAAATACTATTTGAGGCATAAATACTTTTTGAAAAATTGCTGTAAATATAGGGACTATATTTTTTGTGAAAAGTATCTCTATTCTGAGTAATTTGGTTTTCATATTCATTCTGTTGGTTAACATGATCATGTGTGTACTGGGACTGCTTTTTAGACGTTGACATCATTGAGAGTGATCCAGCGTGCAAGGACAGACAACTCTGTGTAAGAAATTGTGAAACATGATTACAGGTGAAATAGACGTCACCGGTAGTTCACAAATGACTCGTCTTAAATCACAGTTCTCAATGAGCATGAGACTCAGGATGAAAATATGATACACAAATACATTGTATGGCAATATAAAACATGCAAGACCAGAGAGATTCTGGGTAAATTAACATGAAAGTAAAAAAATTATAAACAGAAATTTGAGTGAAAAAATGCTCTGAAATTCTAAGATTGGTATCATGTTGTATATGTACAAAAGTCAACATCTGGGCTCTAAGTCACCAAATTTACTCAATACTCAAGCTCGACTAACCTTTTAATGATTTTAAGATAAAAATACAGAATTTATGCCCCAACTGTACAATTTGTATATATTGCAAAAAAAATGTAAATAATGATGAAAGTTATTGCTCATTTGAATAAAACTTCAGAAATATCATACTAACTGAAATTGTATTTTTCAATTTTTTAATGGGGAAAATTGAAAATATAACCCCATGTTTTTGATGTGAATGAAAAATAAGATACAGTGTTTCCTATTTGGTTACATCCAGAACTTTTACTAACAACTACATGTATATGTACATTGTACATGTATAAGTATATACCGGTATTGCAGCCATAATAAGACATCATGAAAGTTGAGTATTGATTACATTTTGTGACTTCAGGCCCTTGGTATTTTAAAATTGCACCAACAGGCCATAGCCATATTATCATGGGAGCTACACATGTATACACAAATTTATTTTACAAATGCAAAATAAGATTACATGTATAAATATCAAATACAAAATAAAAACCAAACATCAAATATAATGTCCGATCCTCATAGAGAAAATTAGTATCATTTACTGGGATATTTTTGCTTTGCTAAATTCTAGCCACTCGTATATACCATGTGTTGGTCAAAATTGAAAAAAGTCATTATTTGCCATTTGTTGAAAAAAGTCCCATTTAAATTTGATCTACCCTTAAATCTCTGTGATGTAGTGTTGATCATTCTATGTGGCTAGGATTCCCCATTTACCATATTTATTCATTCTACAAATCAAACCATAAACCTGGGCCAAAATATCCAAATTTTCGGTTCATAACCCTGTTCACTCCAAGTATCTACATTATAAATGGTATGTTCTCTTTTATTGTGCAAGACAATCCTATTATGTTTTGTAGGGATGAGAAGGGTAAGAGTCTATGAACTTTGTCATTATAAATTATATAAATTCTTCACAATATCTCAAGATCTCCATCCCAAAAACAAACACTAATTACTTGATTTTACAACAAGACCTAGGACCTCTATTTATCTTCAGCGCCGTAAACGATGGGAATCGTAAAAGAATTTAAAATTTACCTTCATACATGTAGGTGAATATTGATATCTGTAATTCAACATTAAAGATTTCATACCCCTCTGAGGTTTTCTCTCATTTGAGACCGATTTGCCCATGAAATTAGGTGTTGGGGGGTGTAATGTTATCTCACCATGTATGGTGAATTAAACCCATTCTGGTAGCACTGGAACTTCTTCTTAAACATATTTTGAAATACTTTTCACATTTCACAATGTATACTATATAAGTGGAAATTTTAGCATGGCGCAAATTTAGCATTTCGTCCTAAAAATATGGTATATAATTTTAGCGATAAGTAATTTTAGTGATTTTATGATTTAAAAAAGATAACTGTTATCTACGATGAGAAATGAATTGTTAGTGATAATCAACTGAAGCGATCTCAACCACCTCGCTAATAATACCAAAGTTGAATCCATGATAAATTTCTGCTTATACGGTATTGCTACATTGTACTGTCAAATATTGATATTTTTTTATTAAAAATATATTTGTATATTTTAAAATAAATATCCAACTGTATGACTTTATTTGAGAAGTTTCAAAAATATATAGAAAAACCTTCATTAAATTTTACATGAAATATATGCAATAACATACATATTTAATACTTTTTTATATTTGACCCTTTTCACATACAAGTAACAGCGGTCCTACAAGTACAATTTTGGATGGCAAAATGATACACTTTCCCATTCAATGAAAATGTTGTCATGGTGACTGGTTGTCACCTAAACATCAATTTGCGGGAATCTGTATTATTTTGCTGTCCAATATTACGGGAAGAAAAATGCATGAAAAGGATCTCTATCATATGTGTTATGGATTTCATATATAAGGTAATACAAAGCATACACCAATGAGATTGCTTCAGTTACTATATAAGGTAAGAAGATAAAAGAAATCTCTAAAGTAAAGTAATCAGTGATGTCATAATAATTACCCTTGCACGTATTATCAAGGGACACAACTCTGTAACTATTTCAAAAGATTACACCTTGTGTCTACTTTGCAAATTCTGATGCATACATTACAACAGTAATATAGTGTTTGGTTATTCATAATTTTATAGAAATTTCCAAATGAAGTTTACTCCAGTTTTTATTCAGATATCATAATTTAATGCCTGCCCAGCCATCACTTTTCAAGATGAATTTTGAAAGTAGACAAAAAATTATAAGAGTTTAAAAATATTTGAAGGAATGAAGCTGAAAAGTGAACATTTTATAATACATGTAAAAATATAAAAAGTAAAACATAAAAAACTATAACATATTCTGTAAAGCAAATTATTTTTATGCAAGTAATTAAATTTAGATGATGTCATAATATTGTTCAAATGAGGATTCTACTATTTACTAGAGGGCAGCATTACAAAATGTGAATATTTCAAACTTCTCTACTGTATATCATCTTCATATATCACCCACAGAAACACTGAATGGTAAAAATATGGTTCTAAAGATTGATAGTCAAGGTCTCAGTAGGCTCAATTGACCAATTGCCAAGTGTCCTACACATGGCTGTCCATATGCTTTTTTGACGTCATTTGATTGTGATGTTATAATCACACAAGTATTTGACGGGCCATTTAATTGTGATATCTTAATGGAAAAGTTTGCCAAAAGGTGTCATGTCGGGTATTTGGCAATACATGTAGGTCAATTGCAAGGTCAGTGGTACCATAATGGTTCTGTAGGCACTGATTGACCCTCAAAATGCCACATACTGTACATTTTCGTTGAGTATTTAATGTCATTATTTTCGTGGGTAACCAAATAACAAAAATAGATCTATGACAAAGTCTTTGATATCTCAAAATCAACCGAATTTAATGTCAATTAATTTTATTTTCAAAGAAAAACCATGAAAAAAAAAATGATTTTACAGTATATAAAGGATCAGATTTGGAGCTAGTGTGGTCAAAGAATTAACAAGTTCGGAAAAAAATCACACCAGTCCTCATTCAAATTACAGAATAGACCTTGAAGACTAATAAATATAGCTGATGCAAGAAATAAGTTTTTTCCCAGTATTCATAAAATCCATAAATACCTGATGAATCTGGTTAAAAACTTTCTAAAAATTGACTGTTCATGGATTGTGTAAAAAATATTTTGTTAAGTGACAAACATTCTTTTTGTAGAAGTTAGAAAATAGGAAATTTCAATTTGTACAGATATATTTGTTTAGTTTAAAAAACAAAATATTGACCCTGAAATGAAAAATGTACAAGCATCTGATTCAAATACATGTAATTTGTAATAATTGTGGCAGGAAAAATAAATAATTGAAACAGTGAAAAATAAATACCTGGCATTTTATTTTACATGTATCACTGTTTTAAATATAAATGTTACATTAAAAATAGAAGCTCTGCTTTCCCGTAACTTTTTTTTACCAAGCAATTTCCGGGGGTAATTACCGGTACTTGTCGCTGACCTTGACCTTGATGACAATGGATGTTGCCAAAACTACCATCAGGGGAATTTCATTTTTTGGATTTAAGGAGAGATTCTTGACCTTAGGGCTGTCATTGATGAGAAATTCTATATTGATTTATATCGATAAGTAAAAAGTATCGATAAATCGAATAATTTGGTACTTCTATAAAATGCATTCAGAATAAATAGATTCTTTATAATAATTAGGGTGTTTTATTGTGTATTTGACTATCTGAAGATGAAAAAGGCAATCATTACAAGGAAAATATTGTTTATGTGAACAAATTAAACAATTAGAATGAAATGTAACATAGTTCAAGAACATGAAGTAAAATGAATGGAAAATTCTTGAAACTGTATAAGAAAAAACATCCTGTTAAATGCATTATGAAATGTATCGATACTCAAGAAATGTATTGATTATTGTATCAATTCAATTTTTAAATCGATACATCGATATCGAGTCTATCAATGACAGCCCTACTTGACCTTATACAAAAAATCACATTTAAACTCATTGACCCCTGTAGCTATATTTGGACTCATCCATTTAAAAGAATGGTGAAGTCCACTGTCAGAATTCAAGAATGTAAAATTTAGAATCCAAATTTTACAAGAATGTGACATGCACAATTAACTTGTTCACCCCTTATTTATGACAGTAGATCATTCTTTTTTTTTTATTTGGGTGAGTCTAAATGTGATAATAGGGTTTGATTAGTTAACACATTTATTAAACTTACAAAGGTGCCCTATATGAATGACTAAAATATATGATATTGGTATGTAAAATAATAAAAACATGTACTAAAAATGTAAAATTGCTGTTTACAACAGGTAAAAAGAAATTGCAAATGCACCAGAACTAATACATGATGTAAATGTATGTAATAAAAGTTCACATTAGAGAAAAACATGTCACATTTAATCAAATTATACAAGTCCTTGATGTCATACATGTACATGTATAAATGGCAGCTAAAGTGTGCCTCTAACAACGAAAAAAAAAAATCTGACACCGTCACAATCACACAAACCTTAGACTTCACAACGACTTTATCAATTCTTTATGTTGATGGATTAAACAATTGTTTTAACACTTTAGTTAGGCCATCATTAAAAAATTATAGGTTTGACTTTAGTTAGGCCATCATTAAAAAATTATAGGTTTGATGTGTAGTGACCATGGTGTATCAGGAGGTACATACGTGTATTATACAATTATGGACTTTTAAGCAGATATATATCACACCATATTCATCCACTTAAAAGTCCATATATGGTTTATCATATAAATATATAGATATATTATATAGATACATGTAAATAGTATAATAACCCTACAAGAAGAGTAACAATTACACTAATTCCAATTGTGTACAAGGGAATTTCCATATTCTATTTTTAGAAATGATATTCACTGGTTTTTCCATAGAATATGTAGATCAGATATATTTTCATAGGTAAAATACTGACTTATCCAATCAGAAACCATTTAAATGTACTTTTTATTTATATATCAAACTATGTATTTTTAATTTATATATTAAATTACAAAGTTATTTCTTATTTTCTTATATGAAAATCACACAAACTTCCCAAATTTTCACATGAAAATAAGAAATGTGAGAAAAAACAGCTTAAAATTTGGGGGTTTGGGTGATTTTTTAGGTTGGTTGATCGAATCACATCAAACAAATGTTTTTGTTTTTTTTTGCCTAAGATACAACCCTTGTGTTATTTTCATATTCTGCTTTAAAGCTTCAAACCTCGGGACAATTAAAACGAAACTTATTATGTCCTGTAAGTACATGTACTAGGTACTCTTTACAATGCGCCACTCGCTCCAAGTGGAATGAACAAAATCAAAAGAAATCCTACGAAAATGCTGACATAACTGATTAAAACGGCCCTTCTTGCCCTCTTCTGTGCCACTCCGTATAAACCTTTCCCATTGTAAAGTTTTGCTTTCCAAGCTTCACGATTGGCAAAAATTCCACTGCACAGACAAAACACGATGCTGATATACGACAAAATTAAAATCTGATTAAATGTTTTCCAAGGTCGCGGGGTCAAGTCGTCTTGTGGTACTTTCTTCAACTGTGGTTCTACCGTGACCGTGGTATCCCTGTATGGATTCTCAATGGTCGTCCTATATGCAGGCTCCATGTCAATGGGTTTTCCGCCATTACTTGCTTGAGAATTCTGATGACTTGCTGTCAGTAACGAGACGCCCACTTGGTCGGCTTCATCATTAGATTTAACTTGAGGGTGCTCTTGATTTTCGTGGAGAGGTTGTGTTTCCACGACAACCGAGTCATTTGCACTTGTGCATGCCATATCTCCTTCTCTCTAATAATCCTCCTTAATGTATTGTTATAAATTCTTCAGTGTTCTCTTATTCTTGAATGAATTTATTCTGCTTTTTTCTGTGACTAAAAAAATAAAAAATAAAAAAAATAAGTAAATATCCTGAAATACAAACAAAAGGAAGTATAATTACCATAAATAATTGTGTCCATTCAGACCCTGGGGTCAACAATAATGAAAATTTCCACTTGTCCTGCACGACAAGTAGTATTTAAATCTACAGTCAACTCTTGTAATAATGACCAGGTTGGCATCCAGTAAAATTACCATTACATCAAATATGCTGTTACGGGTATATATCAAATTTCCAGGCTTGGCACCAAAATAAGATTCCATAAACATCCTTTGTTGTTAAAACCCTATTAAATGTTAAATCTCAATTGAATATGATTGCAGACATTTTGAAATAAAAAAAAAATTACTGGTCAACCGGACCAGTGAATAAAAGAATTTCACTGGTCAAAAAAAAATTTTTATGGTCTGTACATATGTACACAATTGAAATGAAATGGAAAATTACTGGTCATTTGGACCAGTTATCAGATAGATTTCACTGGACTTTTGTAAAATTTACCGGTTTTTCTGGTAAGACCGGTGAATTTCAAAAACTCTGTGATTGATACAATTTCTCATTTTTTATGCTTTGCCATTATAACAATTGAGGTAAAATGCATGTTTGTTGCCGAAAATCACTGCCGGTGTCCGAAAGCAAATATACTGTTAAAGCATGGATGTAAATTTGTTCCCATGAAATTTCTGCCGTTAACTTAAAAATGGTGTTATAACAAGAGTTGTTCTACATTTGTAGTCTGAATGCAAAAATAATTTGTTCGAAAATCAAGTGTAACATATAACAAGGGCGTAGGATATGGGGGAGGGGGGACACGTGCCCCCCCCCCCTTTTGAAACTGGAGGGAAATGTATGTTTGTGCCCCCTTACTTTTTGACGTAATTTCTTTTATCACACAAATTTTTTTTTTAAATACTTGAGTTTTTTTAAGCAGTTGTTATAATTCTTGAATAATTGATTTTCCAGAATCTGTATTTATTATTACCAAGATTTTCATGTCTCGCTACACTCGGTCAAAACAATTGCATTATATATATATACTCTTCCTTCCCTGTTGCCCATCATTTCGGTAAAGAAATTTTCGTTTTCTTTTCCTCACTTTGTATGAAAATGAAAATTTATTTGTAAACTTGGCAAATTTTGCATTGTATCAAAATGTAAGTTATTACATGTATGTAGGCATACATGTACAAATGTAGGTACAGGGGCAACCAGGGGGTGCCCCACCCCACACTTTCTCACATATCAATTTTTTTTTATACATTATCAACACGTCTGGAATCCAGAAAAAGGCTTCCCAGAACTTTTAAAAATCAAAAATTTTCTGGACTCCCTCATCATGCTCATGCATTTGTGTTTGCTGATACTCAATTTATTTTTGATAAATGATACACACGTCAATTTAATGCAATATTTGACAGGAATTAAAACGAGTCGCAATGTGATAATTAACTCTCTGGGTTTTAATAATTGAACATATCTCGGAAGCATACCCTGGACCACAGGCTAGGGAAATGGTGATTTTTGTGTCTGGAAGCTAGAGGATACCTCATCAGGCTTCCAAATTAATCCATCATCAACATTTTTAATGATACCGGTATTCATTTTATGGAGGATTCTAGGCCAAAATTCTGTCCCGATTTTTGTAACTTTTTTGCTGATCCAACATTCTTTTGAGAAGGATAATCAAAGTGGTTTATTAGCAGATTGCTATGCCGAAAAAAGGGATTCCAAATTTTAATAAAAAGAAAAAGAAAGGTGCATAAAATCAGACCCTAATGAAAGAATGCCTCACAATTAATCCAACACGTATTTAAAAATATATGCAGTGATGAGGGAGACAGTGTCGCCTAAAGTTGATAAAATAGGTGTGAAACCTTTCATTTTTCAATAAAGAGTCGGAAAACTAAAGACAAATTTCCAAAATTTTTCGAGTCTCCCTCCGCTTGGCAACTTTATTTAACATTTACACCAGCCCCAAATTGAAATCATCACTCTACTATTGATGAAGTATGCATTGCATAAATAGTTTTAATTTAAGCTACAAGGTGAACATATATAATTATATATACATGTATATATATATATATCTTTGCCCTACCCCCCCCCCCCCCCGGTTCCGACGCCTATGTATATATATATATATATATATATATATAACTATATAATTTTGCCTAAAATAAATCAAAATTGGGGAAAATATAACAGATTTAGCATTGGAAATGTGTCATTTTACAGGATGTTGGACCCACATGTTGATGATATTAATCCCTGTCATATCAATATAAAGTTACTGCATGGTTTATTGTGGTCATCGTCATCATCATCATCATTATCATCTGTTTTTGGTCAGCTACAGATGATGTTTCATAAATTTTGACATACATGTGTACATGTATGCTATGATATGTATATATTCTTATGGAAATGGTACTTTAATGTAAAACAGGAGTCGACCTCATTTTTAATAAGCAGCTGTGCCAATGACACAAGATATGCCCATTATGTCAAATCTTTATTGAATTTAAAAAAATTAATTTCCATAACTCTCTAATTGCAAAAACCATAATTGTGTGAATCAAAGCCGTCAAAAACATGTAAAAAATTTATTTTCCGATTTCTAAGAAATTAACAACTTTTATCATACCTCTATGTAGAAAACTCAGATGCCATTAGTTTTTTAACTCATCAACCCCCTAAAAAACGATGGACTCTTCTGAAAATCAATGGTACAGACCAGTCCAAATGTGTCTTTAGGGTTGAATGGGTTAATCCATGCAGCAGTTCTGGAGATTTTTAAAGAAGGGTACCCCCTGAGGCCTCTTTTGCCCCACCCTGGATCCACCCCTTGGCCAATCTAGCCGAAATGAACAAAATTGATAGAATACTATGAATGCTTCCGTCCTATAAAGTTTCATCAAAATCCCTTTAGCAGTTTTGAAGAAGCTGACAGTGTGAAAAGTTACCCCCCCCCACCACCATGCCGACACGAAAAGTTTTATTTTCCAATTTTTACGAATTTAACAAATTTGAATTAAACATCTATTCAGATCACTATATACATGAAACTATATACATGAAACTATAAGAAAATTTTGCTATTAAACATTGCCTACAAAAACAGTTTCTCCTACCCGAACATGTTTGCTACTTTCACTTTTACTCTACCTATTATATCTTTATGTTAAAAAACATCCAAAAACATGAGAAATCCACTTAAAAGATAAAAAAAACTCCCATAAGGGGCAAACTGACAAGTTCGGCCCTGTTGACATTTTTGTAGATCTTTGAGTGCTGAACATTTTGCTTCTTTCATTTTTACTCTACCTATAATATTTTTCAAGATAATGTCAAAAAATATCCAAAAACATGAAAAATCCACTTAAAAGGGGAAATAATTCCCGTAAGGGGCAACCTGACAATTTTGGCCCTCCTGACTTTTTTGTAGATCTTTCTGTGCTGAACATTTTTGCTTCTTTCACTTTTACTCTAGCTATTATACTTTTCAAGATAATAGGACAAAACTGTCAAAAACATGAAAAAGTCACTTAAAAGGGAAAAAACTCCCATAAGGGGCAACCTGACAATTTCGGCCCTGTTGACATTTTTGTAGATCTTTGCATGCTGAACAGTTTTGCTTCTTTCACTTTTACTCTACCTATTATACTTTTCAAGATAATGTCAAAAAACATCCAAAAACATGAAAAATTCACAAAAAATGGAAATAACTCACATGAGTTGACCTGACAATCTCCACCAAAATGAAATAATAGTAGATTTTTGCAAGCCGCTAATTTTAAGGTAACGGTTTTTTCTCTAGCTTTAATAATTTTGGAGATACATGTATTAAATCAAAAATATCTGCTGACTCATTCGTTCTATATTTAGCCATGGCAGCCATGTTTGGTCCTAGCATCCTTTTCATTAGCAAACTTTATTCAGCTTTACATTGTTATACTTCCTGTGAAGTTTGGTTCAAATTGGTCCAATGGTTCTGGAGAAGTAGTCAAAAATGTTGAAAAGTTGTTTTTTCCATTTACTTAACTTCAACAGTGCCTGTGACCTTGACCTGTGACCCCATGACGTTGAATTTTTGTCAAAATGATCCTCAGGTAATTTCTAACAACTTTTTCATATATCTTTGTATACAAAAAGTCGATCAGTTTCGAGTTATTGAACAATTTGTAATACAAATATACCCTGTGATACTGAAGCGCCCCCCAGTGGCTCGTTTATGGACAGATTTCATTTTGGTTTGCAAACTTCGGGCCAGGTGAGCTAATAAAATAATAATTTAAAATTGGGGCAGAAATTGTTTTATCTATGTATCTGACTTTCTCTGTGACATATATACAAATGTCAATAGGATGCCAAAAGTGAGTGTAATTTTAATTTTTCTCTATATACTTTATATAAAACCACATTTTAAAAAAAAACACTATTTCATAGTCATTTCCAGTTCAATTTCAATAAAATTTTCACAATTAACTATTGATGCTTTGAAGATTCTGTGTTTGTTTTTATGTAAATTTCCATTGTTTCGTTTTAAAGTACTGAAAAGTTTCGCAGGATACAAAATTTTATTGTCTCTTTTCAAAATGTGTAAATAAGGAATTATGAAAAATAGAATTTAATTTTCTGTTAAAATTTCTGAATCTTGAAAACAGTTACTTTGAACATTATGAACGTATGCATAATGAAACAGTTAAATATATTTAGTATCATTGTATGGGATTTACCAAAATTGATTTAGAAATGTCTCAGTATGAATGTTTTTAAAATTTGCAGGTTTATATGAAATATAAAGAGAAAACTAAAAATTATACTCACTTTTGTCACTATACTGTATATACATGTATTAGGCGATATTCACAGAAGAAACGTAAACAAAACAATTAAGTAAACAAAGGGAATTAGCAGACGTGCACGCATCAGCTGACATCAATTACTTACCGTTCCTGCGTTAGTGCTTTTCGCCGCTTCCCCTAAATATAATTCCCCATTATCTTACTCTTAACTTTCAGTTATTATAATGTAGACCTATAAAGATTGAAATGCAACACCGTGGGCTTAAAAATAGATTTTTACATGAAACTGATTCAGAAATGATTCATGATGTAAATAATAACAATGGCCACAAAGTGTGAGCAAAGTGCCTTCTGCAGAGATACAAAATCGATTTTCAATCTGTTAGCCTATTCATAATATTTTTGCGATTATTTTCATATGGATCCTATAGTTTAGGTCTCGTATCACTTGTATAACAATTTATTCTGTGAAATACGAAATAAATTGGATGTTAATAAGTAATATAAGCAAACTAATTATCACTTACCTAGCACTCCGACATGTTCGGCGCTAATTAAACAATAATAACAACAAGGTGCGTCAGTTGAGGAGAAAAAAAACTAAACCGGAAACGGAAGCTTTACAACTTATGAATCACAGTCCCGCCTTCACGCGACACCCACGTGTTCGCCTATTCAATTTTAGTTTTGTAAAATATTTTATCACATGTATCAGGGTTCGAAATCAGTACTGGTCTGCTTCTGTGGCCGGTAACTAATAGGACTGGTTAGTAGATTTATCATATGCACTGGCCCCATTGCCCAGTAAAACAAGTAAAGATACTGTAGTAAAGTGAAAGTGCTGTTTTCAATAATCGCAGCGATAGATCTAGATCTATATATACTTTAAAAAATAAAATAAAACAGTTTAGGGTTTATGTATCGCTGATAATTGTTACAAATAGGGCTATGTAAATCTTACAAAATAATCCATCTCATCTTTATACAAACTGAAAATACCCCGGCCTTGTTCAATTTGTCCTCAGATCTTTTTTTTGTGTGTGTGGGCCTGTTGGCCTAGATGTCTTAATGGGGCTAGTAGACCTAGATTTCTTTATGCTGCTGGCCTTCTGGGCCATTTGAGAAAATATTTTAAATTCAAGCCCTGGGGGCTAGGGGTGGACTTAGCCCCCCCCCCCACTTTTTGACAAAGATAGACATAGGTGTTGAAAATTTGGGCTTAGCCCCCACACGTTTCTGGCGTGTGTGTGTGTGTTTTAAGTTGGTTTAGCCCCCACCCCCTTCCAATTTGCCTCCAACGCCTATGATATATATATACATATATATATATATATATATATATATATATATATATATATATATATATATATATATATATATATATTATAGGCGTCGGAACCGGGGGGGGGGGAAGCCACTTTTTTGCAAATATAGACATAGGACATAGACGTTTCTGGCGTGTGTATGTGTTTTAAGTTGGTTTAGCACCCTCCCCCTCCCCTCCCACTTTCAATTTGCTTCCGACGCTGATGTATATATATCGCTGTGCATACTAAGGATATATAGACATGCTGAAGAAACTAAAAAGTATATTAAATTACATGATTTTTATATGAATTAATTTCCATTAGTACACATTTACCCGATTATTCGTATATGTCACATGACAGCTTATTCGCGGTTCTGCACTGACATTCTTCAAAAGCTGTAGGCCAAATATGACAAACAAACAAAAAACTTGTTCATTAATCCTCCTCCTACATAATTATGTTGGATTTGTAAAGGCGCCAAGGCAATTATCTTATTTAATTGCGATTATGTAATCTGTCAAAGGATTAATTAAATTGACTCAACACCTGTCATTTTTTTTGTGCTCATAATTTTAATCATTTAATAGGCGGATCCAGTGGGGCCGGTCGCAACCCCCTTTGCATTTTCCGGTAAATAGATGTGAAGGCAAGAGAAAGTATTCACATGGAATTACCTCAGTGATGTAGGCCTATCACGGAAAATGGTCTAAGGGGCTTTTAGAAGTAATAATAATCAAAAAGCTGAAAATCAAACAAGAGAAAAAAGGACCCATTTTAATATACGGAAGATATGGCTAGATAATAAAACCACTCGGGGGCCGATATATCTGGGCCCAAAGTCACCAAATTTACTCAGTACTCAAGCTCTACTAACTTTTCATGATTTTAAGGCAAAAAAAAAAAATGCAATATTTATTCTGTAACTGTAGATGTTTGTATATTGATGGCATACAATTGTAAATAATGGTGAAAGTTATTGCTCATTTGAAGAAAACTTCAGAAATATTAAAATGTTTGAGTATTTACTAAAATTTTGAGTACCGTACGCAACGTATTTATTCATTTTTAACAGGAAAATCATAAGTGTGATGCAAAAATGTATATGTGGATCAGCGATATAAAAAGTTAATGTATAGATTTAAATATTAGCTTTATATATCGCTTATGTGGATGATGTAAAATAATATGTTTCTTATTCACTCAAATTCGGAAGTTTTACAAATGATTATGTTGGCAACAAAACTCGAGTATTGAGTCAATTTGTGACTTCGAGCCGTCGTAGGTAGGAACTCGCGGGTCAATCTATAGATTACCCGGATTTCCATAGAGAAATTAACAACATTTCTGTTGTTCGTCTCGTGAAAAGTGAACCCCGTAAATCATCTGATAAGGTCATTATGTAGCCTATGTTAAAATATCTAGATCTGTATGTTGACGATAAAATAGTTGGTTTTGAGATTTATTACAATTTGCGTCGGTTTTCAGTGCATTTAGCGAAATATCGCACCAACGCAATTTGTAAAACTTTATGGTTTAAAATTAATTCCACGTTGTCAACTGAAGTTACAAAATATTAAGAAATCCTAGATCTATCTTGTCACGTAGACTTTTAAATAGAGAAGTGTAAAGAGAAGTGTAAAGGTTTGTTACAAATTGCGTGGGTTTTGTCTTTGTTGAAAAATTGGCAATAACCATGTCTCTGCGATAACTTAAAAAAAAACATCGTAGTGGGTCAGAATCTATATTTTTCATTAAATTGGTCATAATTAATGTATCTTGACACGGCCATATCTATGGTCGCCCCTAAGCAAGGAATCAGATTACGTAGTTGAATTACAAATTGCAAAGCTTTCATCCAAATCACAGGTACTTGTGGACAGGACCATCTAAGTGTGCCTTGCCCATAACCGCTTGATTTTTAAATGTATTTAATTTTTTTTTTTCATCAAAACTTTTCAAAAAATTTTGGGATATACCAAGAAATATGGCCAACCATCAGACTTAAAGCCAAATGTGGTTACATCCTATATACCATAATTAGTTACATACCCTGTGTAACTAAATTTGGCCTAAGTCTGTTGGTTGGTCATATTTCTTCATAGGCGTCGGAAAATATTATATATATATATTTGTATATATATATTTTGCAAATATAGACATAGGACATAGACGTTTCTAGCGTGTGTATGTGTTTTAAGTTCGTTTAGCCCCCCCCCCCCCACTTTCAATTTGCTTCCAACGCTGATGTTCTTGATATATCCCAAAATTAATATGTTTTGATGAAAAAGAATAATAATAATAATAATAAAATAGACTAAAAATCAAGCGGTTATGGACAAGGCACACTTAGATGGTCCTGTCCACAAGTACCTGTGATCCAAAATGTGAGTGTTTAGAACATGTTATGATTTAGAATATCTGTAAATCCAAAAATTGATTTGTTGGAAAGTTTTCATTTTCTTGCAGAAGTTCTTTCTTCTCTTCCAATAATAGTGGCCACATACAGAGCCCCATTTGTTGACAAAGGATGCATCAATTTTCTTTTGCCAAATTTTGCGCATAACATACACATTGCTAAATTGTGCACACAATATAACTAAACGGTACGAAAAATACAACTAAACCATGCACACAATATACATTGTAACAAAACTGTGCACACAATATAACTAAACTGTGAAAACAATACAACTAAACTGTGCACACAATATAACCAAACTGTGAAAACAATACAACCAAACTATGTGCATAATATATTTGTTAAATTGTGTGCACAATATAAATTAATTGTGCACACGTTAGTAAAAAAAAATACTGTATTTATATTAGATATAAAATCCATAAGAATCCTAAATTTAATATGTATATCTGGATCCATAACAACACATTCACCCCTGAAGACACATTTGGGCTGGTCTGAGTCAATGATTTACAGAAGAGTCCATTGTTTTTCAGTGGCTGATGAGTTATTTTACACAGGTTGATTTGTTTCCATCAAATTCATTTCAATTTGCACTGGAAATTGCAATAAACTTTATAACCGACTTATGGGGAAAAATAGGTTTATTTAAATCAAAACATCTATGATGGAAATTTTACTGAGTAGATGCAACTACAATGTACATTGCATTTATATTTTGTTCTGTTTAAAATGTTTCTGGAAGTAAAATAGGTTGCTGAATTTCACTAGTAAAATAGGTCTATTTAGTATGAAATTATAAGTCATTCACACAGTATTACACATAAGGACCACCAATATTACACACTGGAGCGTTCAGAGAACCCAACTAATGCAAAGTTTTAATTTGAACTTTGACCCAGAGCAATGAAACAGGGGAATGACTCAGATTTGACTTTTACTAAAGTATGAGACTTTAAACTCAAGTCAGATATTGTTATTCAAGTTTGATATTATTACTCATGTTCAAGAATTTCACTCAGTTTTTAGACTTTTAATCAAGTCTTAATCAAGTCTGAGAATTTCATTCAAGTCTGAGAATTTAAACTCAAGTCTGAGAATTTTACTTAACCCCTGGCCCCAATATGGTAATTCTCAATTGTTATCGTTGAGTGTTCCAAATTGAGAAAAATTCTTAAACCTGTGTTTTTCTCTCGAATTAAGATGAGGGCTCTAGGAAAAGCAAACATCAGCAACATACACAGAAGATAAAATGGTTATATATTTTATTTCAACAAGCAATTTACATACCAACATGATATACAAAACAATATCCATAATACCGGTAATGGAATAATAAAAATTGAACTGCCTTCCACAATGCTTAAATCTCAAACCAAAAAACAAACAAATACAAATATAAAAGCTATGTATTTACTACGTTGTTGGCTAAATGTTATATAAGTGTACAAAATATCTACAACAATAATGGTAATACAGTGAAACCTGTATATAACGACCTCCTTAGGGACACAAGAAAACCAGCCTTTATAGGGAGGTAGTCTTTATATAGAGGTTGATTTGTACACAAATGGTACAATTAGGGACAGCAAAACATCGTCTTTATGACCAGGCGGTCTTTATCCACAGGGGGTTGGTAATGCAGATTTTACTGTATTTTCAAATATCAATTAACAAACAGTAATTAAAAATATGCTTTTCAAATGGAAATAGAATACAGTAAACGTGAAAATTTACGCATGGGGGTAATTTACGCTAAACACGCGATGAACAGTTTTTCGTGTAAATTTCCCCCAGTGTACATATCCCACAGTCGTGCTAAGAATCATCGTTTAATACAGGACTGGTTTCAGTAAGTTGTGACATCATGTAAAATACCCCATGCGTATGGTTTGCATAAGAAAATCGCGCAATTAATAACACGTGGACATATCCACGTTTACGTTAAAAGAGGGCACACTGTCAAATAAAGAGAAAAGTGAGTTTTTGTGAGTATACCTACCGGAGTAAGTTCCAGGGAAACCATTTTATAAAACGTTAATAGACTAGGTGTCATTACTATGGGGCATGTGATTATTTGATCAAGAACAAGGACTTGCGACTTAAAACAAGTCTTGACTTCACGATTTTGTTTAGGCGGTTGATAGTATTAAGTTACTGTTGTAATTGCCATATTTCATCTTTGTGAATAAACTTATAAAAAATGTTAATGAATTATAAAGATCTTACATGAAAACATTTAAAGAAAACTTAAGACAATTTAATTACCACCAATTAGGTCTACATGTATATCACATTGAAGATAAACAGAATAATCCTTCAAGGTGTAGCAGAGTAATTTGTTGAAATGCAGAATGAAGGAACTCTTATAGCTGTCCGAGTATCCTCTTCCCACGTCAAGGTTTTCCGATCAACTCTGTTACTCACACACTTTGACAGATTTGGCCTGTATATTGTGACTACACAGCCTCAATATCCATTGGCTGCAGGTACCGTTTCATGAGCTAATCAGAATTCCTCTAACAATTGATCACGCATGGACCACATGTACATGCACATAAACACAGAATAATTGGGACGTGCAAACTATGACACAAGACTTTTCATTGGCTAAAGTCAGGGGTCAGTGTTGGGTCAATCTAAGTGAATTTTTAGATCGGCGCTAGGTGTCTCCACCAGTGACTGCCAAGTATGAAATGTAAACTGTCAAGGTGTTTGAGGAACGATGTGGAACAGAAAACCTCCATTTGGGAAGATGTCCGAGTATATAGCTCTGGATTAATGCCCATGCATAATGAAAAACAGAGAGTAATCAAAGATTATAAAGCTCACCTCAAATAAACATACATGTACAGTTGGGTGACAAAAGTGAGTATAATTTTTATTTTTCTCTATATATTTCATACAAAACCACATTTTTTCAAAAAACTATTACACAACCATTTCCTGTTAAATTTCAATAAAATTTTCACTATCAACTTTTAATGTTTTGAAATTTCTGTGTTAGTTTAAATGTAAATTTCCATTGTTTCATTTTAAAGTACTGACGAGTTTTGCAGGATACAAAATTTTAATGTCTCTTTTCATTATGTGTAGATAGAGAATTATGACATATAGAATTGAATTTTCTGTTAAAATTCCAGAATCTTGAAAAACAGAAGGTTTGAAATATAACACTTTGAAATATTAAATCTGTATGTTACATCCCACATTTACCTGACCTTAACCATTCTTGGTCACAGCATTAAAGGTAATTTTTTTTAAAAAATCAGAATTTATTTACTATATAAAGCATGGCATGTGTTAAGAATCATAGGACGCTTAATTAAGCAATCCACTTGTTAAATGATGTGTAAGTTAAATGAAGTATGAACAGAAGAAGCAGGCACACTTGACCTCAACCAACCTCCTCCATCAGACGCTGACTGTGATAGCATAGATCCTCTTCAACACCGTAGAGGTGAGCTAAAACTAACAAGATCAGAAACACAGTACTTTTTATTAATAGTTTATCCAAGCATAGCACTAATTGGCATCTTCTCAACAACAAAAACCAACAACAAGGTAAAACGGTTATCAAAAACAGCAAAAAAGTAATCACAGCAAAACATAACAGGATCTCATTCCTGTATTACTTTGTAAAAATATTATGCTGTTATTATAAAACAGTAACAATTGTACACTTTTCACGTAACTGCCATCCTGTAACTTCGGATGGCAAAATGATACCTTTTGTCATAAAACTGACAATGTTGTCATGGTGACTGATTGTTCTTTGACATCATTTTGTGGGAACCTCTAAAGTTTTTGTCGTCCGATGTTATTGGACTGCAGTTCAAAATGAAAAGGGTCTACCTGACACTTTTCATAACTACTGTAGGTATAACCTATAAATGGCAAACAAAAACTAAATCAATGAAAAGTAACGACAACAAAAATCTAGATTACGGTACCTGGATTATAGTAAAAGAAAAAGATATTGACATTGACTAAATTGAAATCATGATAGCGTAAAAAATTTTCATTTTGTTCTTATACATGTACATTCGTTATTTTTTTAATATCATGATGCTGAAAATTATTTCCTGAGACTCGCACCAGATTCCATCGGGGAACATTTTTGATAACTGTGTTTATACATTTGAATTTGAATGGTGTTTTACACCCCAATGAACTTTTTTGAGTTTTTAGTGATGGAGCATAGAACCTGGTTACAATACCTGTATACATTTTTACCCTGGAAGACCACTGGCTTTTATAGCAAGTAAACTGGCAAACTTTCTCACGAAATCAGCTTAGGGTTATGGTGGGACTCGAACCCACACTGACTTGGGAGGTGAGGGACTTCCTGGTTTAAAGAGCAATACACTAACCATTCAGCAACGGAGACCCATTAAATATAGCACAAAGTAATGACAGAATTGAATACTGATCAGTCAAACTTGATCTGTAGGGACTAAACCCGAGAAAAAAATTTAAGTCAGGCCACAGTTGATATTTCGATAATTACAACTACCGACAGGATTTTGTTTAGAAAAAATGTACGTAATGTTATTTACAGTCAATTTAAATGAATTTAAGACTTCCGAAATTGACAGCAAAAAAATTCAGAACACAGAGTATTTTTTTAGCAAAATTCCTATGATACGACCGACACAAACATATACCTTCGGAAATGTAATCTGTTGTTTGTATTCAAAGGATGTGTTTTCAATGTTATTGTTAAATAGTCCCATAATTATAAGTTTATGCAGAATTTAAAAAAAAAGTTTATTCTATCCCTTAGATGCCTATAACAACATCAATCTCTATTTTTAGCTACAGTCAGTTAATGTGCTGGTTGCAATTTTTTTCTTTATATGAGCAAATTCTTTACAATGAAAAAAAGTCTCCTGGGAAAGAACATGGTACTATGGGTAGTTATAGAGAGGATTCACTTTAACCCTTTCACCCCTGAATATCAGAGAGGTATGGTCTTTTCTATTGTTTAAGACTAGTCTATTATGGTCTGTAGGGTTGAAAGGGTTAACATCACTACAAATACATATTTAGCAAAATAAAACAACAAACCGCCAAAAAAAAAAACACATGCAAAATCTTGTACACTGACTACATGGTTATTCATATTATGAAAAAAAAAGATGTAAAAAAGATAGTGAAATAGATAAAACTGCCGTAAACGCAAGAGGCATGAGCAATAAAAAATAAAAATTGATAAGAATTTTGTTATCATTCCCGGGTTATTCTATATCTGGACAGTATCTGTGATGCATGATTTACCTGTATAACTTTAAATGAACTAGCTAATATGTACTCTAAGGGGTGGGGGGGTTAAAAATAGATCAAGTTATCAGTATCTGATTAAGATGAACACTTAAAGGGGCATTAACAGTGATTTTGCCCCCCCCCCCTTATTATTTTGATTTTTTTCTACTTTTACTACTTGTACTTGACATACAATAACAAATAAGAGCTATACACAGGAATAAATAATCTTGAATTCCTTTATATTTTGTGAAAAAAAGATTAGGTTCAATGTGGTATTCATATACAAATAGTATGGTTGCCTTAATCAATTGCAATTGAAAAGGTGCCAGACCTGGGTTTCTCAAGCAATTTTCACAAACTATATAGGGATTTAAGAATTTCTATACCTGTGTATACCTCTCTTTTGTATTGTGTATCAATTTAAGTAGTAAAAAAGGAAAAAAAAGTAATTGAAAAAAACCCACAGCTACTGCCCCTTTAAAGTTCAAAAGTTTCAGAGAGATGATAGAGAAGTTTACACAATATACAAACACATTTACATGTACAGAAATACTCAAAATTTGTTCTAAATTAGAATTTTGCATTTTACATTCATCGTAGAAAACAGACAATAAGGAACACATGATGTTCTGTTTATGGTCACATAAAAAATAAAGTGTCCATCAATTTGCATAGTAAGTGTATATTATTATCTCAAAGTCAATTACTACTGAAAATAAGTATCAAGATGAACAGAAATTCAGTCAAGGTATTAAAAACAAAAAACTCAATTCTGATTTGAAAACTTAAAAAAAAAATTCTTTTTTGTTTTGTCAGTTTCAATCTCATAAATTTATGATTTGTGATAGAACATTTTGACAAATGGATTTCCATGTGCATATTTCTGGGTTAACTTATTCACCCCTAAAGACAAATTTGGACTGGTCTGTCAATGATTTATAGAAGAGTCCATTGTTTTTCAGGGGTTGATTTGATTTTAGTGTTTTTGACCTATTCTTGTTATATATTTTTCTAAATAGTAATCTTTTTATGTGATAGAATGTGAAATAAGTCCAAATAACAAAGCATTTTATTTTTTCAAAAGAAAAAAAAAATCTTGATTTAAAAGAATTATTCTCTCAATCACTTATCTAAGCCTGTTAAAAGCATTTCACTTTTCCGTAAAGGAAACGTTTTGAGTAAAAACAATTATTTTTTGAAACATGCAATCACTTCGAAGCCAATCAACATCTTACAAATCTGAATACACCACACTTTATAACTATATACCTGGAAATTTTCGCCCCCTGATTATTTTTGACAGAAAACCTATTCACCTGTCTTAATTTGCCCTAAATCACCTTAGTCACATGGATGACACGTATGTCCGTGCTTCAATTTATAGCTTGAAAATTTCACTTTTAAATACGCCCTCTTATTTAAGGCCAAAAATGTCAAAAATTAAAGGGGAACAAAATTTTCCAGATATAAAGTAACAACATCAAATATTCTCAGTTTCAATAGAGTATTCTCTAGAAGTGTCAGGCAATTCTCATGCTTTCTTTCCTAATGTCTCCTCATCTCTGTCTGAACCCAATCCTTTACACAGGAAAACATGTCGCCCTGTCAGTGAAATCCTGTCACACTGGCCTGGGTGAAAGTTTTTATGATGATGACTTGACACTATGAGCTAACTCTACAATGTTCTTGGCTTGCAATAATGACGGCATATCAATCATCCGATCTTTGTAGACAAATGCTCCCTGTTTAGAATAAAAATTGGACAAAATTTAGTGACACAATATCTGACACCAGTGCATCACATGATAAAGCAGTCGCATGATAAAACATCAGAATTTCATTTTCATGCAGCACTGAATGACCCCACTCCTCACAACATGTTAACAGTCATTGACTGTATACACCACTGCCTTCACTCTCCTCACAGTAAGTAACTCTCCTTGACCTTATACACCACTGCCTTCACACTCCTCACAGTAAGTAACTCTCCTTGACCTTATACACCACTGCCTTCACACTCCTCACAGTAAATAACTCTCCTTGACCTTATACACCACTGCCTTCACACTCCTCACAACAGGTAACAATCTATGACCTCATACACCTCATTTCTCACAGTATGTAACTGTCCTTGACCTTATACACCTCACTTTTCACTGTAAGTAACTGTCCTTGACCTTATACACCATTGCCTTCACACTCCTCACAACAGGTAACACCTCATACACCTCACTACTCACAGTAGGTAACAGTCCTTGACTTTATACACCTCACTCCTAACAATAGGTAACAATCCTTGACCTTATACACTTCATTTCTCACAGAAGGTAACAGTCCTTGACCTTCTACACCTCATTTCTTACAGAAGGTAACAGTCCTTGACCTTATACACCACTTCCTTTACACTCCTCACAATAGGTAATAATCCTTTACCTCATAGACCTCACTTCTCACAGTAGGTAACAGTCCTTGACCTTATACATCTAATTGCAGCCTAAATTTTGTAGGTTTTTATCTCAAATTCATAAAATTTGAGGTCAACAAACACGGTCACCTAAACAGAAATGATAATTCCTTTGAACTTGAGGTTTCATAAAAAGAATGCCACTATACAACCTACCTGTCCAGAGTTCTGATGCATTTTGAATGCATCAATTAGACCCCTGGCCCATTTGATCTGATCATCTGATGGAGAAAATGCCTCCTGGACAATCTGGACCTGGCCTGGGTGGATAACTTGCTTTCCTGTAAATCCCATTTGAGCTCCTTCCACGGAATTCTTTCTCAAACCTTCAAGATCTACAAATATATTCAAAATGATAAATTTTCCTTGAAGTATCAAATACAGTCAAACTTGCATTGAAATTTAAAGGTCACCTCTGTATAAAGGGCACCTCTGTATAAAGGGCACCTGCCTGTACCTAACACCTGGGCCAGGCACCATAATACTTGAGAATTTACTTAACTCGGAGAATATTCTCAACTTGGTCTGCTCAGCCAATCAAATTTCAGGATTAGCCAAACTTGAGTAAAATTTTGAGATTTAAGTAATTCCTATGTTTTATGGTGCCAGGCCCTGTGTATAACAGCTCATTTTGCCCGTTCCCTTGAGTTGCCTTTATGGACGAGTATGACTGTACTGGATCATTATAAACCCGAATAACAAGAGCTGTGCTGACAGAATAGAGAGACTTCATGGTTCAAAGCGCCACACAAACCACTCGGCTATGGAGGCCCCCATTTTCCTCAAATACAGACTTTTATTCAAAGAGATTGATCACAGAATCGTTTGTCAATTAGTTGTTAGATGTACACGTACTAAATGTGAAAGCAGAACAAGGAAATCAATAAAACACCAATAGTGGTCAATTCAAACTTCATGTAGCATAAATTCCTGCCTATTGCCTGCTTCACCATAAAGCCTGCAATGACCTAAACTCCATGTTCTAGAAAAAAGCATACTAGATAGCCTGCATCGCTAGATACCCTGCATCACTAGATTGCCAGTGGGTAATACACAGATCATATCACACTGTTCCACAGCAACTCAGAGGACACTGAGATAGATTAAGAGTAAGATAAACATTTGTGTGTTAATGTTTTATGGTGAAATCGGGTCTGAAAGAAATAAATGATAATTATTTACATGCTAATAAATCAAATATTACCTTGTCAAACATTGTATTATAAATATTTAATTCAAATCGAAGGAATAAAGATCCAGATAGCCCGCACCGACAGATTGTTTACAGGACCATATTTTCCTCGTATAAAAGATGTATGTAACTTGCGGGCACTACGCAGGAAATTACAGTATACAACATTCCTATTCACTTTTTAGACGTTTGTTGCCTCCAAATCTGGAGGTCCTGGTTCTAAATTTAATCCTATTTTGGGATTTTGAATGTCAATTTCACACAAAGTTGTCCTCTGTAAACCCATGTCATGATGCGAACTCACAATAAATATCAACCTTTTTCTAAAAAGTTGTCAGTTTCCTGTTTATGTCAGTTGTTTAAAATCAAACCTTAGAACATTGCATCGTTCCTTTCAGTTTCACTTTCAGTATCAACTGTTACAAAATTAAGCAAGAGTTTTATTTTCCCAAAATTACGCATAAATAAAATTCCGACAAACAAAACAGGATTTACAGTATTCAGTTCAACTTGGGTGAAAATACATGTTTATTATTGAAAGGAAAGACAATGGACCATTTGCTCAAAACCCAAAGGTGAGAATTTTACTCTACTTCAGCTAATACTACAATCTGATTGGCTGAGCAGACCAAGTTAAGAATATTCTTAGACTTAAGAATATCTTTAATTTTTGAGGGAGTGGGCCCTTACCTTTGTAGTCAACGTGTACCATATCTATCGCTTGTAAGCGATAAGCTTTAGCACAGGTGACAATTTTCTGTCTTGCATAGAGTAGTTCTTTGGCATCGACTGTCCTTGTTGCCCCTGAAAGATACATAAATACAGATAAACCTGCACTTAAACTTGCCTTTATATAATGGACACCCGTCTGACTCTTGTACATAAATGTTCTTGTCTCCATGTTTGCTTTAAAGGGGAATTAGCTGTTTTGGTTTTTTTTTTTAATTTCATTTTTTTATTCCTACTTAGATTGATATATAACAACAAAAAAGAGATATCAACAGGCATAAAAATTCTTTAATTCCTATATACTTTGGGAAAATTACTTGAGAGACCCAGTTTGGCAATTATTCACTTGCAATTGATTAATTCAACTTTATTATCTGTACAGCGCAGTGCTAAAAGTATTTGCAATTTTTCAAAATGGCGGACATAAACAACGATGCACAGCATGAAAATAAACATTAAATTGTATAATAAAAAACTGACTTACTTTTATCAACACATGGTGAGGTGACCTTTGGACTTAATGACAGCTAATGGTCAATGAGGAATAGATTCGTACAGCGATTTAATGTAGTTTTCATCAAAGGAATTCTAGATGTGTAAATCGTGTCAAACAATTCCTCGGGAGTTTTGATAGTTGGAGCTTGATATTACCAATTTTTTTTTTTAATTTGAGCCATAAATTCTAATTTTTTTTTAATGTCTGGTGATTGAGTTGGTTAAAAATTTGTGGGCATATCATTTTTTTGTTTGTATTGTTGAGTAATACAAGCTCTATGGACAGGGGTGTTGCCATCTTGAAAACGATAGAATTTATTAAGGAAATGTCAGACAATAACAAGTCAAATTTGATCTTCTAAAATGGAAATGTATTTATCAACATTAATATTTCCATTCGCCATGCCGAGTGTGCCTTTTAAAACTCTCCCCCGTCAAATTTTCTGTAATGAATAATCTAGTTTTGATCCCGTTTTGACAGCTTCCCCGGGGTCCGTTTCTTTTCAAAATTTGATTTCACCAGCTGACATATATTTTTTTCCAAATAGATCTAATTGCAGATTTAGGTATTTGTAAAATATTCTCAATAACTGATGCTTTTTGTCCTTCTAATTTCATTTCAATTATTATTTTTTTCACATCATCTGAGATTTCTGTTGGTTTCCTACTCACTGCGAATAACTGGTTTATTTGCATTACATTTCAGAGTGCAGACGATAAAAACTTATCGATGACGTCACTTCTGATGTCACGACACCTCTGTAGAAATTTGGATGGCCAACATGGCATATGATTAGATTTATCACCAATTTCCTGAGCAAAGCACACAGCAAAAACGCTGCCATTGCATAAAAATCGCGATTACTTTTGTCATAGCACTGTATATGCATACCACACTGGACCTGGCCTTATTTTCACAAAATATACAAGAATATAAGATTTTTATGCTCTTATTTGTTATTGTACATCAATTACAAGTAGAAAAAGTAGAACAAAATGAAAATGATTTTTTTTTGTAAACACAGCTTATGCCCCTTTAACCCATTTACCCCTGAAGAGACATTTGGACCAACCTAAATCTTTGATACAGAAGAGTCCATTGTTTTCCAGGAGTTGATGAGTTAAATTTGGCTCAAAATCATGCTGACTACAGACGATTTAAAAAGCATGACTGTAAACCTGGAAATATTTGCCCCTGTTTACTTTTGCTATTTTTTGCCTAAGATAAAAGAGTAAATTTGATCTCAAGGCAAAAATTTCAAGTTAAATAATTTAAGCATGGATGTACTTGCCATCAGCATAACTATGACAATTTAAGTAATTAGATTTTTAAATTTTTCCTGTGTCTGACATAATGAAGACATAAACAGGGTATCATATGCGGCGGAAATTATAGAGGCTACACCTCAAAAATAGTAATCCAAACTCATCATACCGCCAAAATTTAGGAAAACAAAAGGTGGCAGAAAAACAGGGGAGAACTGTACATTTTTTATTGAAAAAAAAAAAAATTGTTACTTGCATTTTTATAAATATTCTGATATAAGGGGAGTTGGAATTTAAGTATGCTTACACCCTGAATATTTTCAACTATAAAGTCAAATTCATATATACTGGTTGAGTTAAGTCTCCAAACCCTTTACTTGACCCGGAGGAGTTGAAATTTTAGGTATTGCAGTCTGCCACCATTAAAATTTTACTGACAAGCGTAGTGGTAATCATTCAAACTTGTCACTAGCAGGCCATCCAGTGGGGAATAAGGTGCATTTCTCATGAAGCTCGTCTTAACCGAAAAGTGAGTCAAATAATCTGTGTGATAATCAAAACGTTACCTCCATCCCTGCCAAATTACTGTATGTAAATTGGAGTATATATAATATATATATATAATATATATATATATATATCATATATATATATATATATATATATATCAGTGGTGTAGCTGGGTCCATAAAAGTGGGGAGGGGGACACAACTGTTCAAAGTAATGAAAATGGATTACAGGGGCAGATCCAGGAATTTTCTTTTCTTTTTTTTTGGGGGGGTGGGGTGGGGTGGGGGAACAAGACGCCATGTGCATGAAAATGGTGTGTTCTTTTGTGCAGTGGTGTAAGAATTTTCATATTCATACAAGCTGAGGAAAAGAAAACAAAAATTTCTTTACCGAAACGACGGGTAACAGCGAAGGAGGAGTATATATAATATAATATAATAGTTTTGTCCGAGCTTTGCAAGGTGCAAGGTGCAAGGTGCAAGGTGCAAAAAGTTTGGTAATAGTAAGTTCAGATTCCGGAAAATCAATTATTCAAGAATTATAACTACTGCTTTGAAAAAATCAAGTATTTAAATATATTTGACTATGTGATAAACGAAATCACATCAAAAGGGGAGGGCACAAACATACTTAAGTCCTCCCCCCAGTTTCAAAAGTGTGGGGGGCATATGCCCCGGTGATCCCCCTTGTCCTATGCCCTTGTATATATACCTATATCAGCACAAAAGTCATCAGATCCAAACACCACACCATCCAGAGTAAACAGCTTTTCTTTCATCTGTAAATCGAGTGCTTTGTTAAAAATATCTTTCAGGTTCATCAATCCCATGGCGCTCTCTACATAAGTAATTAGATATGGCCGTGTAGTTATTGGACGCTCGGTTAAACAGGCCTTCAGTCTCTGTGTGAACTGTAAAACAGGAGAAATATTTCATTTTGTAATTTGGCTTTCTGGGAGGGTGCATTCTGATTGGTTCTTTTCCCAGATTTTGATTTTTGTTTAAAATTATATTCACCTCATATGGCTCCCAGAGATATACAGTCAAGCTTGCACTAAAGGCAATCTCTGTATATAGACCACCTACATATAAATGCCATTCAAATATAACCTTTGTTAATGTTTTTATAGAGAATAAAGCTTTTTATAAAGGCCAACTGTTTATAGCGGAGACTTCTGCCTGTTCCCTTGAGTGGCCTTTATAGACAAGTTTGACTGTGTCCCATTTGTCACTTAAATCTTTGTTCTGATTTAGTCAGTGCATCAGATGTAATTTAAAAATTCAAAAAGCAATTTTTTTAACAGTCCTTTACCAAGAAATGATGTGGCTCCATGGTAGAGTGCTGGATTTGCAACTTTCAGTCAGTCAGTACCACCTCACTAATCAGACCACTTTCAGTCAGTCAGTACCACCTCACTAATCAGACCACTTTCAGTCAGTCAGTACCACCTCACTAATCAGACCACTTTCAGTCAGTCAGTACCACCTCACTAATCAGACCACTTTTAGTCAGTCAGTACCACCTCACTAATCAGACCACTTTCAGTCAGTCAGTATCACCTCACTAATCAGACCACTTACAGTCAGTCAGTTCACCTCACTAATCAGACCACTTTTAGTCAGTCAGTACCACCTCACTAATCAGACCACTTTCAGTCAGTCAGTACCACCTCACTAATCAGACCACTTTCAGTCAGTCAGTTTGGTGGTCTTAGTAGCCAGGTACTACTGTACATAATGTTACCATTAATATAATGGGATTTACAGTTTCCAGCATTAACTGTGAAAATTAAGAAGAAACGTACATCTTGAGCATTAAATCCTGCAAGACAACTACACAAACATATCCCATGGAAAATATTATCCATAGTTTGGATTCAAACAATGTGTTTTCAATGAAATTGATAAATTGTACTGTGTTTATCAGATTACATGTATGCAAAATTCAAATAAACTTTATCCTATTTATTGATTGCTTATAATAACATTAAACTCTATTTTTACACATTTTTCACAGCTAGTGAACGTGTCATTTACAACGTGTTTCTTTAAATGAGCAAATTTATTACAGCGGCGAAGTCTCCAAGGATTTTTTGTTGTATTGTTGTTCAACGTCCCACTCAAGAATCTTTCACTCATATGGAGATGTCACCAAATGCCGATGAAGGGCTTCAAATTTTAGCATATGTTCAGAACATACAGCCATTGAGCAGTTAGGGTTCTTTAATATGCTGACACCTACTGTGACACAGGACCTCAGTTTCTTGTCTCTAAGGAACGAAAATGGTCACTACAAAGAGGGTTCTCTGTATACAATGAACTGTTCATATAGCGAATTAGAATTTAGGTCCCTTACAGTTTTTTGTAATCGCTCATATTTTTTTGAATAGTTTCTGTACAAACATTTATTTCATTCTTACCCGTACTATTTCCTCTGGTCTATCAACCTTTGGCACCATGATTGTGTGTGGCATCGTTTTAGCTTTAAGTATAACCTTTAGATCCTCCTCCATAAGCCCACTGCTAACAGAGTTGACTCTAACAACACACTCGGTCTGTCCGAAATCAATCTCATCCAAAATCCTACTGATTGTCTGCCTGGCTTCTTCCTGAAAAAAAAAAAGATTTTAAATATGGCATTTTTATGTTAAACTTCCATGCATAATGACAAACAATGTTAACCCCATTCCTGTTTACAAATGTACGTGTAGTAATATGCACAAAAGCACATGTTTACAAACATTGTAATAGTATATATGGGAGAAAGATAATCAATCTTTATAGTCTGGTGATCCACTAACCTTCATGTCAAGTTTAATTGTGCTTGGCGACAAAAACTATAGACTAAAATCATGACTGGCCCCATTCATCTTTTAAAAGGAAACTATATTTCTATATAGCTCTATTCCATTCATAATTTGTCTGTGGCATCATTTTGCGGGAAAGGAGTTGCCCTTGTGAGATAATATGGACTCCCACAGAATGCTTTTTTCATGCATTTGTAAAACAGGAGCTGCACTCGCTTTCAAGGCATGTCATGTTAATATTTTACTTACACATGGCAAAGGAACATTGACATGCTAAAACTACATGTAAAACTGCCGATGAATGCTTTCATCCTCTCCATAGGCAATGCATGTACTTATGTTTTCTTATTTATTTAAATTAGTCTAACCCTGTAATGACCAGATGGATTGTTTTAAGAATTTGAACTGAAACATATTTACAGTGGAATCTCGTTATCCTGAAATTCAAGAGACCACACTTATTACGGTACTTTGTGATATCCGGAATTCAAGATAATAAAAATTTTAAGTACCAGTAACAAATCTAACCATCCATAAAAATCAGGACCTGGCCATTCAACTCTGACATAAACGGAATTTTGACTCATCTGATTTCGACATAACGAGATTCCATTTTTGTATTTGAAAATATGAAAAGAAATAAATTCGATGTAACCTTTCTGTTGAGTGCAACCCCATCCTCACAATCTAGCACAGCGCAATCCACATTCAGAGTGGTCACTTTTCTGATTTTTTTCTCATCGTTTCCTGGAACATACAAGACAGCTCGCCTGGGTGTATATTTCTTTTTTGTACTGACATCTTCCTTGGCATCTTCAGTAGCTGTATGAATGTTGGCTTCAAAAGAATAAAGTGCACTTAATTTATCAACAGCCCCCTGCAGTCACATTTAGATTCAATCAGATCAATAAATGGTATGGTCTACTGTCATAATTCAGGAGTGAACAAGTTGATATTGCATGTTAAATTATCATAAAATTTTGATTCTACATTACAGTCGATTCCACTTATTTACATACCTGATAATTGCATATCCCTGTCAATTGCATAAGAATTCAAAACACAAAACCATTTCCTATCTCATACATGTTAAATATTCCTTTTAATTGCATAGCTTAAACCTAGAATTCCTGTTAATTGTATAAAATATTCCTTAAAATGAGGGAAAATATACTGATTACAGTAAAAAGTTATGTGTGGACATACTATTTACATAGAAATGAGAATATACCAAACTAAATTTTATGAAAATTTGGCTTTTATTTCATTATTTTACCCTAATGCTTAATGAGATTCCATTACTAGTGTACCTAGGATGTTTATAATAGTATTATATATTTAACTGAAAGGACTAATTGAACATAAATCATCATTATTCGGTAAATACGTTATTCCTGTTAATTGCATATTCCTGTTAATTGCATATTCCTGTTATTTGCATAATTTTCTTTGACATTTTGGCTGTGCAATTAAGAGGAATCCACTGTATATAACCCTGAATTCTGACAGTGGACTGAACCATTGTTTGAAATGGGCAGGTTCAAAAGTGATTTCAGGTATTGATGTGTAAAATAATAAATAAATAAAATACAGTGAAACCTGTATATAGGGGCCACCCAAGGGACCAGAAAATATTGATCTTTATGTGCAGGTGACCCTTATACACAGAGACCAACAATTAAGTTGAAGTGATATGCAGTCAAGGAAGATGATAAAAACTGGCCTTTATAAAACAGGTTAATCCTTATATATAAGTGGCTGCTATAGCAGGTTTTACTCTGTACATAAACGTGAATTGTGAAGATGTATGAAATTCTTACTAACGAGATTCCATTTTTGTATCTTGAAAACTTTACAAATAAATTCGATGTAACACTGTTGAGTGCAGAGTATCCTCACAAAAAGCACAGGCAAAAAACATTAAGAGTGGTAACTCTGAAAAACAAAATGCTACTGCGTGAAAGATTCTACTGTAAGTTTTGCTGACTGGAATCAAAATCACTTGATTATTTTATACATTATTTGGGTTTTTGGAATTTCAAATGACAAAAATTTCAAAAAAAAAAAAAACCCTCAAAAACTTTACACTTTAGATACATGTAATATCTTTTTGACAGGACCTCGAACCAATGTCTCATATCATAACAGGCATGGCGAATTAAACAAGGCATCGCAGATGATATTATTCCCCTCGCGACAGAATCGTGATGATGAACGTGAATTATGAATTGAACAAGGGAAAAATTTAATTTTTTTACAAAGGGGAATAACTCTGCAAAAACGGAAGCAAGAGTTACGGTTCTTGCACACTGCACTCCGCCTCAATGTGGTCTTGATGTGTATGAAGTTTGAAGAAATTATCATGCATGGTTTGAGAGTTATGCTCCAGAAAAATATAGTACGTAAATGCGTAGGTACATACTTATGTACATATGTACGGGGTGATCCGTACATGTATATCCCCACAGCGAACCCTGACTGCTTTTACATTCGTCCGCTACAGGTCATAATATGTTGCATCTCATCTACATGCAACGTTATGTAATTTACTGAACATCTACAAGCAGGTGGTTAAACTATTTATAGAAAGAGACCAAAGCAAACCAGTCAAATTTGTCTATAAATGCCACTCAGGGGAACAGACAAAAGTAGCTGTTGTAGAAAGGTGGCCTTTATAAAGAGGTTTATTCATCATTTAAAAAAGTAAACAAAGGTAATGTTTGAATGGCCTTTATAGGCAGGTGCCCTTTGTACGAATGTGGCCTTTAATGCAAGTTTAACTGTACATGTTATGGAATAAGAACACACAAGATATATTATACTTTTTATTTCAGTGTATAAAATGCTAAATCAAGTACTTTACTTGAAATTAACATTGGGATAAGGTCTATAGGAGGAGAAATTAACATTGGGATAAGGTCAATAGGAGGAGAAATTAACATTGGGATAAGGTCAATAAGAGGAGAAATTAACATTGGGATAAGGTCAATAAGAGGAGAAATTAACATTGGGATAAGGTCAACAGGAGGAGAAATTAACATTGGATATAAGGTCAATAGGAGGAGAAATTAACATGCATTGTTATAAGAGTCAATAAGAGGAAAAATATAGTACGTAAATGGGATAAAGGTCAATACTTATGAGAAATTAACATTGGGATAAGGTCAATAGGAGGAGAAATTAACATTTACATAAGGTCAATAGGAGGAGAAATTAACATTGGGATAAGGTCAATAGGAGGAGAAATGTAAACATTACTGATAAGGTCAATAAGGAGGAGAAATTAACATTGGGATAAGGAGACCAAAAGCAGGAGAAATTAACATTGGGATAAAGGTCACTCAGGAGGAGAAAATTAACATTGGGATAAGGTCAATAGGAGGAGGCCTTTAACATTGGGATAAGGTCAATAGGAGGAGAAATAAACATTGGGATAAGGTCAATAAGAGGAGAAATTAACATTGGGATAAGGTCAATAGGAGGAGGAATTAACATTGGGATAAGGTCAATAGGAGGAGAAATTAACATTGGGATAAGGTCAATAAGAGGAGAAATTAACATTGGGATAAGGTCAATAGGAGGAGAAATTAACATTGGGATAAGGTCAATAAGAGGAGAAATTAACATTGGGATAAGGTCAACAGCAGGAGAAATTAACATTGGGATAAGGTCAACAGCAGGAGAAATTAACATTGGGATAAGGTCAATAGGAGAAGAATTCTCTACATGTACATGTAGATACATAATACAGTGAAACCTGTCTTGAAAGACCACCCCATCTGCACAGAAATGTGGTCTCTCAAGAGAGGTGGTTTTCAAAATGTGGTCTCTGAAGATGGGTGGTCTTTCACGATTCCACTGTTACCGTATACAACATTTATTTCGGTAATAGTAATGTTTTGATCAGTTTCAGTAACGGTAGTCTGTTTCAGTATATTATTGACCCTTACATGTAAATAACAGGTGATTTTGTATCAATATTCTGAACTTACATATCAATATCAGTCTTGATATTTTTTGTGACAAATGTGCATCAGGAACTTGTAGTCTTTTATTCGCAGCAACAGTGCACGGTACAAACTTCTGTTGTAAGCCTTTGGTAAATGTCCATCTCAAGCTGTTGGCAATGCTTTGCATATCCCTACTGAGCTAAATCTATTGTAAATAAATAAAAGTGTTCATTAACAATGCATACATGTACTTGGATGATTAACGCAAGTCAAAATTCTCTTGACAGCACCACATTAACCTGATGCTTTACCAGTCACTCTTCACAAAAATATATTCAAATCAAACATTTCTGAGATTTTTTCCTGGTCAAATGTTTGCTAGAACTACTTTTTTTTACATAGTAATCAAACTACTTTACCTCATTTTGCGACATTTTAAGTTGTTACCATTGTGAGATTGGATAGACTTTCACAATGAATGCTTTTTCCTGCATTTGTAAAACAAGAAGTTGCACACTCACTTTCAATTTCATGGTTTCAAGGCACTGACTTATATTACTTCATATTAGTTTTAATGGAGAAAATACAATGTATAGAAAGAATTAACATTGCAGATAAACTTTTACCTCAGACTCACCATTAGTGATAACTTAAAGTGGTCAACACACATTGATCATCAAAATCTCAAACCGTTCTAACTCCATCCTCGGATTTATTTGTTGAAATGTGAAATATTATTCTAAATCTCTTAAAGAAACAGCCTAATATCTTACTTGTCAGATCCATTCATAACTACACCTCTGTGGATTGGGACCCCTACCAGAGAAAGGACATAGACAGTCTAGAAGGGATTCAGCGACATGCTGCCCGCTTTGTTTATCATAATGACTACAGTAGATACAGCAGTGTATCACAAATGGAGGAACTCAAGTGGCAACCACTCCATGAGTGTAGACGGGACCAGCGCTTAATTCTTCTACATGTGTACATTGTATATAAGATGGCTAATAGCCTAGTGGCCATGACCACTAACTCGCTATTCCATGCTAAGACCATCAAGGAAGCAACATACCGTAAATTGGGATATTTTGGCATTGCTAAAATTTGCATGGCCACGTTGGCCATGCAATGAAGGGTTATTTTTTGGTCAGTGAAATTTTGACCATATATGTTTACATGTATATCATGTTTAAATTCTGTCTACCATCATATCTTGGTCTTGTCGTGTTGAACATTCCAGGTGTTTGAAATATCAAAATATTAAAAAGTACTGGTAGAATAAATAGAAATGATGACGCACATGGTACTTGATTAAGATTAACGTCCACACAGTGTAATTTTATAAAACCCTTGTTTGTTAATCTATAAAACATTTAAAAAAGTACCGATAGAAACATTATTGTGTACATATTCTGGACGGTTTAATTTTGGCCATTTTAATGGGTGACCAAATTGGCCAAAATCAAACAATGGCCAAAATATCCCAATTTACGGTAGTAGAATCCATCAAAGTGCTAAGATGCAACACCAATATACAGGTATATGAGAACTTGTTTGTTCCAAGAACCATCAAATATTGGAACACATTACCAGCAAACATTGTTAACATTGACAATATAGAACAGTTTACAGTTCCTCTTGTAACCATGCATGTTTGACTTAAAGTCACCAGTATAGCACACTCACTTCCTGAATAATTTTTTCTCAGAAGTGAGATAATTTCCAGAAACAATACAAATAGACATTGGAAAAATATTTCCTTTTTTTCTTGCTTTTGGACTTGGAGGGAAATTAATTTATTTCTGTGACTGTATTATCAATCTTAAATGACTGCACAAAAAAGAAATGTTCAGTTTTAAACTTCTAGAAACTCATTCACCCCTGTAGTCACATTTGAACTCGCCCATTTCAAAGAACTGTAAAACACAATGTCAGAATTTCCAAGTAGGTCTAATTTAGAATCCAAATTTCAAAATTAATTTACATTCAATATATTAACTTGTTCACCTCTAAACTATGGCGATAGACAAGACTACATTACTGTCTAGATTTTACTGATTCGGTAGAGCCTAAATATGATCACATGAGCTGATGAGTTAAAGAACAAAAGACCAAAAACGATGTTTGTTATGATCACTGCAACTGACTACAAACTCGAACCATGAAACGGACAAGTCACAAGGTAAACACAGGTCACACGTGCACCAACCTTTATCCGAAATACAGCTAATTTACAGGTAAACTCTGTTATACGTGTCGATCTTAATGCTGCAAATAGACGTATGAAAACAGGCAAAGTTTTGTAAATGGGTGACAGTTACACTTTCTCTCTTTTAAATGTGTAAACAATGACCTATCGAAAAAACCAGTGAACATAAACACAAGAGGGCGTCCGTACCGGAAATGGAAAAAAACTATTGGTCACGTGATACCATGAGCTATTTTAGGCAGACAGCGCAGTTTCAGTTTGCCAAAATTATAAATACATGGCATATCATTTGCAACAATGACACAGTCTGTGATAAAGGTAGGATATTATGCCCCGTTTTAATGGTTGCTGGCTTCATATTAATGTAACGATGTGTCTTAAGTATGTTTTTGAAGCGCATCTGCCGCATATTATATGATCATACGTTGACCTCTTGAGTCTTGCACAGCATCAGTTGCCGTGAGAATGGTGAGGTCAGCATTAGCTAATGCATTGCTAATTTAATATGCACATTAATCTTTGATCAAGTAAATTATGTCTTTTGTTGGATTAAGTATTGCGACAATTAACGGGTCATTTCAGTGTATATATCGGTTGCTAACGTCAGTGTGTGTACATACATTTCATAATAATGCAGGGAAAATACTGAAATGCTGTCATATTGAAAATTTGTAGCCTACATGGTGAATGTGTTATTCATACCATGTATTACCATTCATTGATCAAATCAGTGTTTTGAAGAAAAAAAAGATGTTTAATACTAAACTATGACCTGACTCACTGATTTTGTAGTGTTATGGGAATAGTAATTCTATGTCATTTATGTACAGGACAGGTAAAAATGAATTATCTTGCTAAACTACTTAACTTGAAATTGGATTACTGATATTAGATATGTTGAACAGAGTCAGGTAGAGTCTGGAGGCAAAAGTGCAACAAAAAAAAGAAAAAAGTAAGATAAAAGGGGAAGGGGAATTATCAATGAATGCTAATACAATATCATATATAAACAAATAAATAATCTCAATTAATTTGATCTGAATTGACATAAAATATAATTGTACACAGAAATTATGTATGAGAGATAAATTACATCTATAAATAAGACTACATCTGATCTCCATACTATCTTTCTACAGTAACTGGAATCAGAAAGGGACTGGTTTCAAAGTTTAAACACAATTACTTTTATACTTTTTCACCTTGTAAGCTAGGCTACATTATCTGTCAGATGTTCCTTGTGCATTCTCACATCTTCAAGGAAGAAATAACATCACCCTCAGTCAAAAACTTGGAGAAGTTATACATGTATTGTCAGAATCCGCATTAATAATTTTTACATTTGGTATAATGATCTTGTTTACAGTTACATGTACATGTAGATCTACAGTGTTTGCAAACTGAAATGTTTCAAGAGTTACATGTAGCCTACTTGTTTGGTACCGTGGTAGTATTTGAGTTGTGTGCATGTACATGTATTTCAATTGTGAAGAGGATTTATATTGTATTTCTCATTTGTTTTCATTTGAAGTTTACTATGGACTTGCCTAGGGTATGACAGGGCCATTAAGGTATACTTACTCCTCCCCAACACCTGATCCCACCTCTGGATATATCAAGCTCCATGTTTGTTCAATGTTTAACATAACTGTAAACTACATTCAGAACTTTTTGATGGTTTGTACTTTTTCTAATGAATTATCCTGTAATCTTAAGAATTGATTATCAGAAAGATTTTATAAAATCGGGGAAATAATTTCATTTTTCGCCATTTGACAACAAGACTCAATGAAGACAGGTGAACTTTCATGAGACTGGTCTTTCAAGATAAGTTCCAGTGTATAAACTATAAAACCCAGCATTATGTAAAATGTCATATCAAAGGTTTCTGTGATAATTTACAATGGAACCTTGCCTAAAGGACCACCTTTCATGGGTGACCACCTCGCATTTCAGATGTTAAGTTTATTTTAGTATTAAAGATAAATATCTAATAAGTACATGTACAGAACCACTTTAAAGAGATCACCTCACATATCAGACCACTCAGTTATATTATGTGGTTTAACAGCAAGGTTCCACTGTATATTGTTTGAAGGGGCTTTACATACATGTAGCTGAGTAACGATAGTGTTGAGCTCTAAAGTTAAACCATTAAATCTTTCATCCATAGTCAGCACAGATTAGAGCCCCGCTAGCGTTGGAACCTAAGCTTATTCTGTGAGCTTCACATATCAGACCACTCAGTTATATTATGTGGTTTTAACAGCAAGGTTCCACTGTATATTGTTTGAAGGGGCTTTACATACATGTAGCTGAGTAACGATAGTGTTGAGCTCTAAAGTTAAACCATTAAATCTTTCATCCATAGTCAGCACAGATTAGAGCCCCGCTAGCGTTGGAACCTAAGCTTATTCTGTGAGCTTGCAGAGGGCTGGTGTTCTCTTCCCTGGTACATTGTGACAGGGTTCTCAGACTCTTGGTGTGGCATAAGGAATTTGCATTTTGAAGATCATCTAGAGGAAAATCTTGATATATTGCTGTCCCTGTTGCAATTCAAATTCTCTGAGTCACAATGAAGGTGACATCATTTGGGAAATCATCTAAAAGAAAGTTTTGAAATATTCCCGTTGCTGTGGCAATATAAGTTCCCTGGGTCACATTGTGGATGACATTGTTTGGGAAATCATTTAAAAGAAAATTTTGAGATATTCCTGTTGCACAAATTCTCATGGTTGCACTGAGGATGACAACATTTGGGAGATAATTTAAAAAGAAAATTTTGCAATAATCCTGCCGCTGTGGCAGTGAAAATTTCCTGCATTACCCCAGGGATGACATCATTTGGGAGATAATTTTAAAGAATATCAGAGATACATGTACATTGTATTCCTGACAGTTAGTACTTGTACACTAGTTAGAACTGAAAACTGAATTCATTCAATTCCTTTTATAGTAGCATTACATGTACAATGTACATCATTTATTTCATTACCTCATCAACCCCTTAAAAAATGGATTCTTCTGTTAACCATTTACTTAGATCAGTCCAAATTTGTCTTTAGGGGAGAATGAGTTAAGAGTTATTGTACATTCAATCTTTCTATTCAGCTTAATAAATCCTGAATACTTCTTTTTCATGGCTCTGCTAACTAAAGTTGCTAATTTTGTCTCATAAAGCAACTTAACAACTTCTTCAAGCTGCCGAGTTGAAGGTTCCATGTTGAAAATTTGATGACATCATTGTTGACGTTATCATTCAGGAATGACGTTACAGATTTTCCCGTACTTTTCGAAAATAAAATTTTACCATGAAATTTATACCTATGCCAAATTTCACTTTCCTTTATTGTCAATTTATGGAATTATAAAGAAATGAAAGTGTGACATATATTATGGATCACTGTGTATATATATAGAAGATGAGTGAATTAAAGCCAATTGCACTGATTTTGTGATGTGTTGTGATAGCAGTCTGTATTCAGACTTCTTAAACAGTGTATGAATACAAATAAACAAAATCAATAACACTACACTTGGAGTGCTCAATGATTACATTCCAGTTCTTAAGGATTTTATGATTTTGGTATACTGTAGTTGTTTTGTTTTATCTGTTGAACAGTTTTTATAGGCCCATCAATTTTGACGGGACATATTATGGTATACTTTTGTCCGTTTGTACGTCGTCCACACTTCGCACGATAACTCAAAAATGCCTATACAGATTTCAATGAATTTTTGTTAGTCAGCTTCTTACCATAAGTGCAAGCTCCCTTTCGATTTTGATTAAATTCTGATTTTTCATTGCTGAGTTATGGTCCTTGGAAATACATAAATATTTGAAAAATAACAGTTTTCATAGTTTTTCTTTGTCATCTTCAACATAGTGAGTTGATATTTGATATTTGGTTATATCTTGATGATATACAGATCAAGTTCAAATTTGGTTCCAGTCGGATGATTTTGTGCAGAGTTATGGCCCCTTGACATAGTAAATTTTTAAAAAATATCCCTTTCTGCACCTTTTCTTTGCAATGCCTCTACATATTGATTTGATATTTGGTATATCAATATATATAAATGAGTTACAGATCAAGTTCAAATTTGGTTCCGGTTGGATGATTTTGTGTTATGGCCCCTGGACATAGTAAAAAATTTTAAAATATCCCTTTTTGCACCTTTTCTTTCCTTGGATGATTTTGTGCAGAGTTATGGCCCTTGGATTACAGTTGCAAGCAATAATACCTATATTAACAGCATATGAAGTTACAAATCGACTTGTACACCCTGGTGCGATATAGATTTTGATAAATTACTTTGGACAATTGTTTATGTCAATAAGTTCATGTTCCCTTTTAATTGTGATTTGTATAAACAAGCCAAATGGATTTATAATTCTCTGTTAATTAAACTTTTGAAAGAAATTTTACGATGCAGATTGGAAATGCTGACTGAATTTATATTGAAAACTGATCAAGTAACATGGTATTAAAAGTCTCATATTTCATTTCAAATGTAGACCTCAAGGTAGACGGGTGTATCATGCGCTCTGAAAGCACAGCTCTTTATTCAGCTATATGGCAGCCAGTTTTTAATTGTGGGGGAGAGAATCCAGTACAATGTACCCGAGAAGAGACCATTGTCCTTCCACAAGTAAACTGGCATTGGCAAACTTTCAGCTTTCAAAATCAGCTTAGGTTCCAGTGGGTCTCGAACCTGCACTGACCAGAATTAAGAGACTTCATGGTTTAAAGGGCGATGCTCTTATAACCACTCTGCCACGTAGGCCCCTGGTTTTGGTTTGTGATATCAGGTTTGCCACTGTGGGTACACATGTAATCAATGTATATACTTAACCATAGGCTTTTTCTTTTCAACAAATGGCTACGTAAAAAAAATTTGAGCTACAAAATATTCTTCAAATTTATCCATATTCTAAGTTACTAAATCTAAGACACTGAAAAAAAAAATAAGTTGAAATAAGTTAAATTACCTGCAAAGGAAATTCTTCCAGAATTCTTGGTTTAACCTGTGCAATTAAAAAATTAAAAAGAATATTTAACATATAATTAATAGGAAATGATTTTCTGTTTCGAGTTCTTATGGGGCCTCCGTGGGCGAGTGGTTAGAGCATTGCGCTTTAAATCACAAGGCCTCTCACCTCTGGTTCGAATCCCGCTAGGGTCATTTCGGATTAAGTGGGAAAGTTTGCCAGTTTTCTTGCGGAAGGTCGGTGGTCTTTACTCGGGTAACCGGGGTTTCTCCTCCACCAATAAAAAATGGACGCCATCATATGACTGAAAGATTGTTGAGTATGGCGTAAAACAAAAAATCAAATCAAATTAAATCGAGTTCTTATGCAGTTAACAGGAATATGTAATTATCAGGTATGCAAATAAGTGGAATTGACTATATATATATATATATATATATATATATATATATATATATATATATATATATATATATATATATATATATATATATATATTATATATGTAGTGTATGTACATGTATATATACAATGTGTGTGTGTTCATTTGATTGTGTACTTGATTATTTATCTAATTTTTATTCATTGAATTTAAATAGATAAAAAAAAAGACCAGTAGCTATTCAAACTGATATCTAAGATAAAATGAGAAAATATTTATAAGTGACAACTGCGTAGTTTCTATTTAGTACATAGATACTTACATGTACATGTAGTAAGTAGTTACATAAGGAGACATATGATACATGTAAAAAAAAAAGCTATAGTATTGTCTGAGTTAGATCTATACATGTAGATCTTGTATATTCTAAGAAGAGAATAATTCTACTTTTGCTGAATGCTTTAGAAGAAAAAACTTGAACACAAAGTAAGTCAGACTGTTCAACACTTTGTTAGTTTATAGTACATGTATGTATGTCAAGAATTATTCATGTATAGGGAGATGTCATCAGCTGTTTGAAGTTCCTCAAATTTTGACTTGTGTTTGATAGACGCCAGTGTAGCTAGGGTTTTATAACTCATTCAATTGGACTGATTGATTTGATTTATTGATTTACAGAAGAGTCCATTGCTTTTTAGGGGTTGATGAGTTGATGTGCAGTCTTAAAGTCTCATCCAAAAGACCTGTAACTTTCACTCATGACCTAGATAATGTCATTTGACCTACTTTTTAAAAACATTAACTTTGGCTGTATGAAATACATGTACATGTGTATGGAGTACATTGTAGAACTTTGATGTTTGATATATATGTGCATTGCTATTGTCAGCTCTTTAAGACGGTACAACGAACTTTGACTTTGTGTCCTAGATAATGTAATTTGATTTATTTACATGAATTTAAAAAAAAAAAAAAAAAAAAAAAAAAAAACCAACCTTGACTTTAGATCTAGTTAGAGTGTAGTTTTTTTACATGTATTTTGCATACAATGTACAATTATTATGATTATCTTGGCTGTGATTTTTTTTAAATATGAGGAGTTCAAAACTGATGTAAATTTAGATTTCTACTTCCAAGAATTCACTTCAACCCCAGACACAAAGACAGAAATAAGTGATGTGACGTTGGAGAATATCCTATTTTCATATTGAACTACGTGAATGATGAACACAAATTTGCAAATGGCAAAAGCTCTTGGAGGTTTAGAAAAATTTTGGGACTAATAATTTCTCTTTCAGTGGTGTATGATGGGGAGATATGGCCAGAGATGGGTAGATATAAGGTTATTGTCCGAATCTTTGGCAGAGCTACATGTAGTAACCTTTTGATTATCATACGGATGATTCTACTCACTTTTCAGTTATGACAAGCCGCACGGGAAAAACGTTTTATTTCTCACTGGATACTCTCTTATGTATGGTGAGAAATAAAAATGATCACTCGAGTCAGTTAATGTTATGCTTTATTACCGTACCTGAAATTTAGACTCGTCCAAGTCAAGAAGGAAGTTCACGAGACTCCACCCCACCAGGTTATGTAGATTTAACTATACACCGGCAGACCTCTCAGAGTGTGTTGATCTCTAAAATGATGTGTATGTGTAGTTTATATGTGTGACATAAACGTTACCAACCTTATGAAAACACTGTTCAGATCCTTCATTATTGTTCAACATATTACACATTGATCAAGTCCAGAAAAGTCAATATGTTGATAATTAATGTAGCTATATCTTAATAGCCATTTAAAGATGGAGGTTATTTTATTTTCATGCCGCAATTTCATTGTGGCATCTTCATTAAGTTGATGTGTTGAAACGTAACAATATTGACCTGAATTATTGATCCTCCTTGAGCAGGTACCGGAGCAGTCAGACCTCTGGTAAATTTCCTCTCTTTAGTCTGTACTATTTGGTCTCACTTTGTAAGTCTTACTTTGTAAGAATCATGCATTCAGTTCATCTCCAGATTAGTACAAAGTGCTTACTTTCATGCAATAGGTAATTTCTCCTGAGCTATGAGCCACATAAGGGATAAGACTAATAGATCTAGAATCTTACATTCAGTGTGTGAAATGGATAAGGAAATCTCCACTAGGTTGGTGGGAATCTGGTTTTCCAATCCAAGGATTTCTCCAGGATTGGACTTTCAGATTTTTACCATGAGGTTTGAGATTTCCCTTTCCACTCAACACACCCATGTTTGATTATTTCTTCTCTCATGATTAATTAAACACACGTTTATGAATGTAAATAAAACATGAATCAACTTTAAGATGTACACTGTATTTCATCACACAGATTTCCTATGTTATGAAATTCTTATTGTGAATCAATACATGTGGATAGAGGAAATTCTGGTTGGCAAATTATGTACACTGTATTCTATTACACAAAGATTTCCTATGTTTATGAAATTTATTGTGACTTCATAGCAGGTGGAAGAGAAATTCTGGGTTGCGCAAAATTTAATGTACACTGTATTCTCATCACACAAGATTTCCAATGTTATTAAATTATAAATTTATATTGCTGACATCATAGCGTGTGAGACCACTACCACAATCAACACTAAATAACCACAGATCTACAACAAAACGAAACCCCCCCCCAGTCCCAGAGACCCAGCCCAGAGAAAACCGCAGACACACCAAAGAGCACTCCCCCACCACCCCCCACCCCCCCCCCAGCCAAGCACACAGCCCCCCGCCCCAGAGACCCACCCACCCAGAGAACCCCCAGACCCCCCACCCCACCGAGAACCCCCCCAGAACGCCCACAGCTCCCCCCTGTGCCCCCCAGCCAGAGAAGCTCCGCAGAGCCCCCCCTCAGAGATCACACCCCACAGTCCTCCCAGCCCCTTTCCCCCCGCACCCCCCCCAGAGACCCCAGGATCCCCAGAGCCCCCACGCCCCCCACCCAGAGAACCGCCCCCAGACCAGCCCCCCCCCCCCACCCCCCCCCCAGAGAACCCTCCCCCCAGCCCCCCACAGTCCACCCCCGCCCCATCCACACACCCAGCACCCCCAGCCACCCCCAACCGAGAGCCACCCCCAGACCCCAGACATCCCCCCCAGCCCCCCCTCCAGACCACCCCCCTGCAACAGCCACCACAGAGACCCCCTATCTCCTACCCAGAGCCCCCCCCCAGCTGAGAACACACAACCATCCCCCAGCCAGAGCCCACCACCCCCCACCTCACCCCAACCAGAGAACCCACCCCACCAGACCCCCCGAGCCAGAGCCCCCCAGCATCGCTACCGCCCAACCCCCAGCCAGCCACCCCCCAGCTAGAGACCATCGCCTCCCCCCCCGCCCCCCACCCCCCCCCCCCAGAGAAGCCCCCCCCTCACAGCCCCATCCCACCCCCCAGCCCCCCACCCTCCCCCCAGAGAAACCCCTCCCCCCCCCCCCCAGCACCACATCCACCCACCACCCCCCAAACCCAGCCCTACCACCCCTCCCCCCTCCCCAGAGGGGGGGGCCACAGCACACTCCCACCCACCACTCCCAGCCGCACGTCCACCCCACAACCCACACCCCCCCCCCCACCCCCCAACATGCCCACCCCCCCCCCAGCCCCAGTGAACACTCCCCCAGCCCCGCCCCATGCCCAGCACCCCCCCAGCCCCTAGCACCCCCCCCCCCCACAAGCAGCAAGCACCCCCAGAGAGCACCACAGCCCCCCCCCCCACCCAGAGAAGCCAGAGCAGAGACCCCCCCAGCCCACAGCCCCACCCCCCCCCCCTCCCCCCCAGCCCACTCCCCTAGAGAACAGCACCCCCCCCCCTCCCCCATCCCAGCGAATGATGCCCCCACACCACTCCCCCACCCAAGAGAAACCCCCACATAGAGAACAACCCCCCCCCTCCCCCCCTTTGGTGGGAATCTGGTTTTCCAATCCAAGGATTTCTCCAGGATTGGACTTTCAGATTTTTACCATGAGGTTTGAGATTTCCCTTTCCACTCAACACACCCATGTTTGATTATTTTTCTCTCATGATTAATTAAACACATGTTTATGTATGTAAATAAAACATGAATCAACTTTAATGTACACTGTATTCTCATCACACAGATTTCCTATGTTATGAAATTCTATTGTGACATCATAACATGTGGATAGAGAAATTCTGGGTTGGCAAAATTAATGTACACTGTATTCTCATCACACAGATTTCCTATGTTATGAAATTCTATTGTGACATCATAGCATGTGGACAGAGAAATTCTGGGTTGGCAAAATTAATGTACACTGTATTCTCATCACACAGATTTCCTATGTTATTAAATTATAAATTTATATTGTGACATCATAGCGTGTGGACAGAGAAATCTGGCTTGGCAAAAGTAATGTACACTGTATTCTCACCACACAGACGTCCTGTGTTATAAAATTATATTGTGACATCATAGCGTGGTGACAGAGAAATTCTAGGTTGGCAAAATTAATGTACACTGTATTCTCACCACACAGAAGTTCTATGTTATAAAATTATATTGTGACATCTTAGCGTGTGGACAGAGAATTTCTGGTTTGGCAAAATTGCTGATATGCCTGTCCAAAGTGGAAGAATAATTATTAATTTCTCACTCATGCACCTGTCAGTACACAATCCTACATGAGTGATGTAAGAAGAATCGTTAGTATCATTGTCAATATCGTTAATATGTGTCTCTTCATATTGAAGAGTAATGCATGTATCCTTGAACAGTTGTACAACTATGGAAGCCCACAGGTGGCTTGAAAGAAATATACATGTACATGGTTTTTATCTAGTGACTGTCAAATGATTATATGGAAGCTGCTAGACACATATCCTTTTTATCAGGCATCCACCAAATAATTTTCCAGTGGCCACTTAAAATTTTAGTTATGGAGAAGTGGTTGCCATTTGCATTGATCACAATGAATCTACTGAATGAACAGTAGTTCTCATTCACCATGGGGATGAAGACATTTAGATATTGCAAAAACTATGTGCTATACATGTACTTAATTCATTCATCCATAAAGACACATTTGGACTGGTCTACTCTAAGTCATTGATTTACAGAAGAGTCCATTGTTATTCAGGGGTTGATGAGTTTGAGTGCTACATGTACTTTTCCATAGTGCATTAGAAACTTGTACATGTACATGTAGATTATTTTCTGATCAAAATAACAACTAATTAGGATGTAATTATGATTAATTCTACCACATCAAGACATACTGAAGGTCAGGTGTGTTTTTTTAATAAGAAATGAAAAATCCAGTAATTAATTAGTAACTAAATACATAGAAAAATATATGTTGTGGTTGATGTAAACTCTAACATTAATCCCAGCTTAAAAACTACAGAAGAGTCTTGTTTTGTTAGATGCTCAATATTTGATGCTGAGATCGGTGTTAGAGTGTATGCATGGAAGGAATTGTTCCATTGTATATAGTTTGCAGAAAGTTAAACTGAACAAATAGTACATGTACATGTATCCTAACTTATTCACCCCTAAAGACACATTTGGACTGGTCTAAGTCATTGATTTACAGAAGGGTCCATTGTTTTTCAGGGGTTGATGAGTTAAACTTGTTCATAATGCTCTGTACTTTTGCCACCAGGGTTTTTTAAGGTCACCTGAGGCAAAGCCCTATTGGTATCTTCTTGTTTTATTATGCCCCCTTTATAGAAGGAAGGCCATATTGCTTTTCCGGTTTTGGTTGGTAGGTCTGTACATATAGCCTAGGTCGGTTGATCCATACACCAACAGTTTCCGTTCATTTTCTCTGCAGTGGATTCACATATTGAAATGAAATTTTGCATACAGATACATAATGAGAATATCTAGGTCAAGTATTAATTCGTTACTATCAATCAATTTTTGACAGAGTTACGTCCCTTGAACTTTGAAAATTTCCAATAATTCACACTCTGCAATGGGTGTACATATTGAAATGAATTTGGCATACAGATACACATGAAAATATCCAGGTCAAGTTTTTATTTGGTAACCATCAAACAAATTTTGACAGAGTTATGCCCCTTGAACTTTGAATTTCCAATTATTCACAGTTTCTATTTATGGAAGAGGGAGCATAACTGATTAACAAACAGCTCTTGTTTTGAAAAATGTTTTACATCATAATTAACATGTACAATTATTCAGTTATATGGTGGCGACCAGTTTTTATTGGTGGAGGAGAGCACCTGGTTACAATATATGCGGGAAGAGACCACTTGCCTCATGTGAGCAAACTGGCAAAGTTTCTCACAAAAATCAGCTTAGGTTCCAGCGGGGCTCTAACCACTCCGCCACGGAGCAAGTTGTCTGTTGTCATATGCATGTTCCATTTATTTACAAATTTTCACCTTCTCAACAAAAGGTGGGCCAGTTGTAGCCAAACTTGGCAGGAAGTATCTTCATATGAAGCCGCACAATATTTACAAGTGCATGAAAAGGAGCTACATGTGGAATCCATAGGGGCTCCAAAAAGAGCCAAAACTTAATACATCCTTAACACATTGTTGTTTGTTTATTGTTGTTTAATGTCCCACTCAAGAATAATTCACTCATATGGAGACGTCACCAAATGCCGGTGAAGGGCTTCAAATTTTGGCCTATGCACGGCACTTACGGCCATTGAGCAGTGAGGGTTCTTTAACGTGCCGACATTACTGTGACACGGGACCTCCAGCTTTTACTTTCTCATCCGAAAGATAGGAAACCAACCTGTCACCGGCAGGACTCAAACTCACGACCTCATGATCCAGAGTCGAGCGCGCTACTGACTGAGCCAGGCTGGCTCCATCCTTAACACATTTGGACTAGTGTATGTAATTGATTTACAGAAGAGTCCATTGTTTTTCAGGTGTCATCATGCTTCCACTGTAATCATAAATTTGACTGAGGTAACTGTTAAGATCTATCAGGCTTCGTGTTATGTTTTTAGTTTTATATGCATGTAATTTAACTTCAAAATATATAATCATGACAAGGGGGTATCATTTTTGTCTTACAGACACGGCCTGCATTCCATGAAACATTACATTTGTACATTGGCGTAAACACTCAGAAAGTGGGGACTGACATTGCTCTAGTTTTTTTTTCTGTCTTGGATCATCAACTAAATTAAGAAACCACCTGTCATGTGACTTTTTGTATCTTCCCTTGAAAGGTCTCTTAATATAGATTAGACTGTACACTTCATACATTTGTGACATGTGTAGCAGAAATTTATGGAAGTTTGTCTGAAATGATTTATAAAACATTTTCTGATTTGTCATTAATAACTCATCTGTTGTTTTTCCCCAATCTGATGACTGAGATAAAAGCACGGAATAATCAATTCTGATATTTTAATACGGCTTCACTGATGTAGCATTTGAGAATTCTAGATATATATAGCCCATCATCACTCTGTAGAAAATGTCTTCAAAGTTAAAAAAAAAAAAAGAAAAAAAGAGAATGATACAATGACAATAACTGAAATATATATGTATATTGTATATGCTCAAGATACTTTAGGTCAAAGGTCAAACTGAGTGCTGGGACTTGATTCAAGTCTTTTATTGTCAGTACAAAAATTAAATTGATAAATGACATGTTAAGGTAGAATTGATCTTTTGAAATAGATTCTGCAGTAACGATCCTGCCGACATGCAGGCTTTATATGTTAGGATGTAGCTCTACAGCTATAAATGTACATGTACGTGTATCATTATATCATTTTTATTATCATCAATGAATACACTTTCTTGATTATTGATGAGTTTATTACAGATGAGAATGATGTTGGCGAAATGTACATGTAATTGATTTAACTATCTGTAGTATACAGAGATAAACATCAGTTGTATATGTATATATATGTATGTATACAATGGCCAGCAGTCACAAGATACACTTGTATAATCATCTCCATATTGTGTAAAAATTGTATTTGTGAGAACTTAAATTTGGAATTGATGGTATGGATTTAAACTAGTGCAGTACATGTACAATGTATGTGAAAGTTTCTGTGATTTGCGCTTGAGGACATAAACGTACAGGTATAAAGATTTTGATAGGATGACATGGTTTTGTCATGTGAATTATCATATACTGGATTTGAAGTTTAGGATAATTCCATCTGGGATAAATATTGGAGAGATATTGGCTGTGTAAAAGCATAAACAAAACCTAGCATAGGTCTTATATATATACATGTAAAATATATTATAGTCCTAACATGGATCTTATATACATGTATATCATACATGTAGAGATTAACAGTTATAAATCAAAGATGTATTTAATTATTCCAGGACATATGTGTACATGTATCTGATGGTATTTCTATTGAATGATGTACTTGTAAACTGTATAAATCTGTTAAAGCATTTACATGTACAGTGAGACTTGTATATAACGACCTTCTTAGGGACACAAGAAAACTGGTCTTTATAGGGAGGTGGTGTTTATATAGAGGTTTCTTTGTACACTAATGGTACTACTGGGGACAGCAAAAAACTGTATTTGTGACCAGGTGGTCTTTATATACAGGTGGTCGCTAAAGCAGGTTTTACTGTACATGTATACCATATTTGACCCAATAAGTGCTCAGGGTGCAAAAAATTGGGAAAAGGGGTGGGTGCTTATAGTTATATATTGGGACCAATAAATAGTTTAAATCAATGTCATATAAATGTAGTTAATTTTTTTATAAGTTACAATGGTAAATTTGTTGTGGTTTATTATTGAGGAAACCTATTGACATTTTTTTTGTTGCCTGCGGGAGGCCAGGGGGCCAGAGATAAACTGTTACTTTTGTTTTTCTGTCCATATCTCATAGTCACCTGACTAGAAAAGATTCTCAATCATGTGTTCAAAAAAGGTGAGTAAATCTGAACTATAGGGGGAGGAGCACTTATAGAGAGACATGGGTGCTTATTGGGTCAAATACGGTAGTCCAAATATAAAATGCGAAAAGATGAAATTTGTAGTAAAGGTGCCAACAAGATTTTGTGCTGACAACTATAGGTCTACCCAGGTAAAGTTGCTGGTTCTGCCAAAAACCAAAACAATACGGTCTATTTTCCAAAAAATACAGATGTACCAGTAAAACGTGACTTCATAGTCCATACATGTATATGGATTTCTGTAGCTCCAGTATTTTGTGTGGACGGGTAGTCTGTCTTCCTGTTATGGTCTAATTTACATTTGTGTTTGTAAACTTGCCAGTTTATCTTGGTTTGGTAGATCAGTACATGTACATTGTATTATGTTATGTAAACATTGATAAATCATACATATGTACTAATATACTTAAGTACATGTACATATATGTGAATTAGATAACCAGAACTTGCATTATATTTTATGTTCATGTATCTCCATTTAACCACTTCAAGTTATTGAGATGCTTTAGTGAGATACATGTAGAGGTGATGAATTCATACCTTATTGTACATGAAGTTGATTCCGTGTTCCCTTTTCAGTTTCATCTAAAAATTATATATACATATAATTTTGAATATACAGTGGAACTTGTCTTGAAAGGCCGTTCTCATGGATGACCTGCTGTCTTTTGAGACCACATCCTAAAAACAATATGGTTAGATAGATAATAATTTAGATAAAACTTCTTTTGAGAGACCACCTGTCTTGAAGACCACATTTCAGTGGTAGATGGGATGGTCTCTCTTGGCAATGTTCTCTCAAGACAGTTGCGCTCTCTTGACAGTGGTCTCCTAAACAGGTGATCTCTCTTGACAGTGTTTTCTCAAGACAGGTGATCTCTTTTGACACTGACAGTGTTCTCTCAAGATAAGCGATCTCTCTTGATACTGACAGTGGTCTCTCAAGACAGGTGGTCTCATGACTGGTTTTTCAAGACAGTTGATCTCTTTTGACAGTGTTCTGTCAAGACAGGTGATCTCTCTTGACTTTTTTCTCTCAAGATAGGTGATCTTTTTTCACTGTGTTCTCTCAAGATAGGTGATCTCTTTTTACAGTGTTCTCTCAAGACAGGTGATCTCTCTTGACATTGTTCTCTCAAGACAAATGATCTCTCATGACAGTGTTCTCTCAAGACAGTTGGTGTCTCCTGACAGTGATCTCTTAAGACAGTTGATCTCTTGACAGTATTCTCTCAAGACAGGTGATCTCTCATGACAATGTTCTCTTGAGACAGGTGATCTCTTATGACAGTGTTCTTTCAAGACAGGTGATCTCTTGACAGTGTTCTCTATAGACAGGTAATCTCTCTTGACAGTGGTTGCTTGAGACAGGTGATCTCTAATGACAGTGTTCTCTCTAGACAGATGGCCTTCTATGGCAGTGGTCTCTCAAGATAAGTGGTCTTCTACGACAGTGGTCTCTCAAAACAGGTGATCCCTTAAGACAGGTGATCTCTCGTGATAGTGTTTTTTTCAAGACAGGTGATTTCTCTTGACAGTGGTCTCTCAAGACAGGTGATCTCTCTTGACAGTGGTCTCTCAAGACAGGTGATTTCTCTTGACAGTGGTCTCTCAAGACAGGTGATCTCTCTTGACAGTGATCTCTCAAGACAGGTAATCTCTTTTGACAGTGATCTGTCATGACAAGTTTTACTGTACAACAGAACTTTTTGTTTTTGAACTGTTTTTCAACAGAATTGTAACTTACATGTATGCACCAATTTATCTTTACAGGTGATGGTTGCCCTATAGTATGATGATGTTGTGCCGTTTTGTGCACGCTAGTACTCCACGATGATTAAGGATAAGATTATAAGTTTGGTCAACCAGTACCTAGGGAAATATGTGGAAAATGTGGACCATGAAAATCTCAAGTACAGTATATTTAGAGGTAATGATAACTATTTATTTGTACTTTGGTCTCTTTATTTAAAGCTTGATTGCTTCCAGTGACTCGGTTGTCTCCCTTTGCAAACAGTAGGTCCAGGGTTCAATCACCAACACTTAGTCATGCCTAAGCTCACCAACCCCTGAAAAAACAATGGACTTTACTGTAAATCAATGATTTAGGCCAGTCCAAATGTGTCTTTAGGGGTGATAGAGTTAAATATATTGTGACAGTTTCTTTACCTTGTGCATGACAAAAAAAGATAAATGTTACAAGTAGAGTGCTACAAGTCTAACCTAGGACCTTTGACTTGCAAGATGAAAGCTCTAAGCCTGGAGCCACCATACATACATATTTAATCACCGTACCACAGCTGTGATACTGATTGGTAATCTATATCAGTTGTGTAGCAGGTTTGTGTATATGATATAGATTTTTATATGGACAAGGTCTTATAATATACAGGTATGTGACTATATCCTAACTATGGTTTTGATCAAATCAAGGAACGTTAATACATCTCTCCTTCATATGGTTATCGTATCTAATGTCAGCTGTTTCTGAATTACATTTATGCATGGATTGTTTTTGTTATTATATTTTTTTACAGGTACATTTAATGTATTGTAACACCTGTTTAAAATCACCCATGTGCATAACTACATGTGCACCTTATTTCTTAATTGTGTTGAGTTTCATAACCTTTGAAAGTCTCTCATACAATGTACATGTATATATACAGTTTTTTATATGAACCTAGCATAGCTAGACATAAACTGGTATGCATGTATACGTACATGTAAGTGGAGTGCCTAAATATTTTACCTGTAATATCTACTGATTTCCATCTTAGGTTTTCTGCAGAAATGCACAATACTTCAGATTTCAGTTTTGTTTGATTGACTCTTTTGACAGATATATCTATAAAACTGAACTTTGAACAGGTACATGTATGGGAGTGTTGGTCTAGTCACGGTAACTGTGAAATGTTTTAGATGCACCCTCATTGCATTGACGTTCATTTGTAAGTTCAAACTTTGTGAAACTTCAACTACATGTATGGCAGCTGATATCTACATTGCATACAAGTATATTTAATCTGATTTAGTTTTGATTACTGTTTTACATCACACTCGGTGGTGGCCAATTACAATGTACTCGGGAAGAGACCACCGACCTTCCACAAGTAAACTGGCAAACTTTCTCAAAAATATCAGGTTAGGTTCCAGTGGGGCTTTAACCTATTTTTTTTTACCTGGGCAAGTTTAAGGTTTAGGTGATAAAGCATAACATTAAAGTTACAATGGCTACAGTAATCGTTCCTACTTGTCACCATACATAAGAGAGTATCCAGTGAGGAATAAAACATCTTTTACGTGCAGTTTGTCATAACCAAAAAGTGAGTAGAATCATCCATATGATAATCAAATCTGCTCCGCCATCTTATGTGAATCGGACAATAATATAAACAATGTCCACCACTGACCAAATTAAACATGTACCACAATGATAATACAGACACTGACCAAAGGTGTACCACAATGATACTACAAACACTGACCAAACATGTACCACAATGATACTACAGACACTGACCAGACATGTACCACAATGATAATACCGACACTGATCAAACATGTACCACAATGATACTACTGACACTGACCAAACATGTACCACAATGATATGACAGACACTGACCGGACATGTACCACAATGATACTACAGACACTGACCAAACATGTACCACAATGATACTACTGACACTGACCAAACATGTACCACAATGATACAACAGACACTGACCAAACATGTACCACAATGATATGACAGACACTGACCAAACTTGTACCACAATGATACAACAGACACTAACCAAACATGTACCACAATGATACTACAGACACTAACCAAACATGTACCACAATGATACAACAGACACTGACCAAACATGTACCACAATGATATGACAGACACTGACCAAACGTGTACCACAATGATACTACAGACACTGACCAAACTTGTACCACAATGATATGACAGACACTGACCAAACGTGTACCACAATGATATGACAGACACTGACCAAACGTGTACCACAATGATATGACAGACACTGACCAAACATGTACCACAATGATATGACAGACACTGACCAAACGTGTACCACAATGATATGACAGACACTGACCAAACTTGTACCACAATGATAATACCGACACTGACCAAACGTGTACCGCAATGATACAACAGACACTGACCAAACATGTACCACAATGATACTACCGACACTGACCAAACGTGTACCACAATGATACAACAGACACTGACCAAACGTGTACCACAATGATACTACCGACACTGACCAAACGTGTACCACAATGATACTACAGACACTGACCAAACATGTACCACAATGATAATACAGACACTGACCAAACATGTACCACAATGATATGACAGACACTGATCGGACATGTACCACAATGATACTACAGACACTGACCAAACATGTACCACAATGATACTACTGACACTGACCAAACATGTACCACAATGATACTACAGACACTGACCAAACATGTACCACAATGATACTACAGACACTGACCAAACATGTACCACAATGATACTACAGACACTGACCAAACATGTACCACAATGATACTACAGACACTGACCAAACATGTACCACAATGATACTACAGACACTGACCAAACATGTACCACAATGATACTACAGACACTGACCAAACATGTACCACAATGATACTACTGACACTGACCAAACATGTACCACAATGATATGACAGACACTGACCGGACATGTACCACAATGATACTACAGACACTAACCAAACATGTACCACAATGATATGACAGACACTGACCAAACATGTACCACAATGATACTACAGACACTGACCAAACATGTACCACAATGATAATACCGACACTGACCAAACATGTACCACAATGATACTACAGACACTGACCAAATGTGTACCACAATGATACTACAGACACTGACCAAACATGTACCACAATGATACTACAGACACTGACCAGACATGTACCACAATGATAATACTGACACTGACCAAACATGTACCACAATGATATTACAGACAGTTTTTCATGATAAGAAGATGTAAATTGCTATTGTGTGTTGAACAGGTGTAGGAACAAAAGGAAAATGATTTGATGTCATAGAGTTATTGAAAGTTCATCCAATTATTGGGAAGCAGTTTATGAATGTCATGATGTATTATGAATAATGATGTCAATATCGGCAGATGAGAAAGAAAATATTGATATCAAGATTTATTACACAACCGTTTTATCCTCTAGTTGCTGATACGCTTATTCTATACATGTTACTTCCTGTTCTTGTTCATTCATTATATCAAACTCAAGATCACTACGTAGGTTGATCTACATGTAACAATCCAACAATTAGTATTGTTATTGCTGAGACTTTTATACCTGTGCAGAGCGCAGCCTCCGTGGCCTTATACCTGTGCAGAGCGCAGCCTCCGTGGCCTTATACCTGTGCAGAGCGCAGCCTCCGTGGCCTTATACCTGTGCAGAGCGCAGCCTCCGTGGCCTTATACCTGTGCAGAGCGCAGCCTCCGTGGCCTTATACCTGTGCAGAGCGCAGCCTCCGTGGCCTTATACCTGTGCAGAGCGCAGCCTCCGTGGCCGAATGGATACAATGGTGTCAGTCCACAGTTCATGTCAAAACCTGTGACACCACCTGATGGTGGTGGCATCTCTATCTAATTGAAAAGTTGTTGGCGGGATGTAAATCAAGGAAAAAGCAAATAGACATGATGAAAACAATCCTATTTCTGAACATCAGCGTATTAGCGTGTGTATTTAGCATCGGTCTATATTTTATGTCCTTTACTACAGCTGGCAATGTTTCCACATATATACATGTAACATGTACAGGTATGTAAGTGAGAGATATTCTTCACAAAGATCGTTACCTCACCTACCTAACAACGAGCAGTTAGATCATCACACTTTGAACCATGAAGTCTCTGACTTCTGATTAGCATGCATGTTTGAACCTGGAACCTACCAGTTTGGCAGTTAGCCAGTTTTTTAAGACAGTTTGCCAGTTTAATTGCAGAGGTTGGTGGTCTTTTTCCGGATACATTGTTACCGGGTCCTCTCCTCCACCATTAAAAAACTGGCTGCCACCATATGACTGAAAAAATGTTGAGTGTGGGATTACAAATTTTTAACCAAAAACTTCAACTGGACAAATGGATAGACACAAAAGTTAAACCTATAGTCCACACCTCTGTTGACCAGTCTGGTATACATGTACTTGTACTAACAACAAATACTTGCATGTTCCATATTTAGAACTTCATCATTTTATACACCAATATCAGTGAAAAATTGATAAACATTCTATGCTTTAAATATACAACTGGTTCTTGTCCTTGGGAATCGAATAAGTCGGTCTCGTAGAATTCTTTTTTCTGGCAGTTTTCATCACACATTGATTATCATTCTATGCTTTAAGTAACTGCTTCTTGTCCTTGCAAATTGAATAAGTTGGTCTCGTAGAATTTTTTCTGACAGTTTTCATCTTACCTAAAGTTGAAATACGACGATGTTGACACGTAAAATAGACACAAACACATAAAGCCTGTCTATTTTCCACCTATCTGGTACTTGCCGTTAACACTTTGTGCGACAGAGATCCGAGATGTATAAAGCAAGCAATTACATTACTTTGTATCAATTAGGTATAAAGCTCCCAGTCACAAAAGATCAATTACTTAAGAGAAATGGCTAAAATAAATAAAAATGAGGAAAAGATAGGGAAAAGAAAGAATGAATACATAAATAAGTTACACAAGATAGATGGAGTGATGTTGAAGTTTGTTGGGGAGTAAAATTTCAATCCTGAAATTTTGTAGACCACTGGGAATTACAAAGAGATATTTTATGTATTTCTTACATTAGATTTCCAGATTGGTCTCCTTAAATTTGTCATTTAGGAGACAGACCTTGATATTGAATTTGTATATTCCTAGTACAGTAAAACTTGTAAATAACGTCCTCCTTGGGGACATAAGAAAACTGGTTTTAATAGGGAGTTGGTATTTATATGGAGGTTGACTTGTACACAAATGGTACTATTTGGGGACATCAGATAATGTTTATTTTTGTGACCAGGCAGTCTTTATACACAGGTTGTCACCACTGTAATAATGACATTGTACATACCGTATATGTATTTTAAACTTCAGTAATAGTGACATTGTAGAGATTTTAAACTTTTGTTATAATGACATTGTACAGATTTTAAACCTCTGTAATAATGATGTTGTACATATTTTAAACTTCTGTAATAATGACATTGTTCATATAACAGATATTAAACTTCTGTAGTAATGACATTGTTCAGATAACATATATTTAATTTCTGTAATAATGACATTATACAGATATAACAGATATTAAACTTCTGTAATAATTTCTTTTCTTTTCTTCATTATAGGACATGCAGAGCTTAGAGACCTTGTGTTGAAGCCAGAGTCATTGGTAAGTACAATTAATATTAAGTTATTACAAAAGAGATTTAAAAAGATTGAAATATTTATGTGATAAATAAAAGATGTATGTAGTCTATGTGTTAAGCTTTGATACATGTACATGTAGCTGGCTGGAACATCAGTTAGTATGAGGTTTCTGATAGGCATAGCTATTGATAAAGTGGAGCCTCTGAAATTGTACAAAGCTTCTCATAGGGGGATAGCTGACTGATAGAGGGTAGAGTTTCTGACAGGGTGGAGCTTCTGATAAGATTGAGTTTTTGACATGGAGGAGCTTTTGGTAGGGTGGGAATTCTGATAGAGTGCAGGTTTTGATAGGGTGGAACTCCTGACAGGTTGGAGCTTTTGATAGGGTAGAACTCCTGACAGGGTTGAGCTTTTGATAGAGTGGGTCTCCTGACAGAGTGCAGCTTTTGATAGGGTGGGACTCCTGACAGAGTGGAGTTTCTTAAATTCACCCAAAAGTCAAAATATTGTATCGGTAGACTGGATTGTTTTACATGTACATTTATTACAGTTAAACATATTTTAAGATACCCAAACCCTGATGTTAATATAGCCCCCTGAGTGATCTGTTTCATATTAAAAATTAAATGGGGATGTCACTTTCAGAGAGTTACAGTGAAACCTCATTATGAAGACCATCTAACTGACTAATTTACAGGTAAAGTGATCTGATTGGCAATGTGGTCTCTTAAGTGATAGGTCTGGATTCATTAAATCGGGGATTTCATTAGATGGCGGTAACAGGCAAATTTAACCCTACTCTCCGTAAATAGATGCCTTCTTTTGACAAAATTACATAGACTTGATCTATACAAAATGACTTCTATACAAAAAATTTTCCTGCTACTTTGACAGTTTCATCTGTTACTTAGAAAGTTAATGACATCCACGATCCTTGTAAATAGTCATTAAGAAATTCACAAGAGACTATAGAGACAAAGAGAATTTTTGTGGTACTAAATGTGAGGTGGTCTCCTAATTGAGGTGGCCTTGTGGCAGGGTTCAACTGTATGTATGTTCATAGATTTATACACCTTTTCATGCATATAAATCCTTCACATAGAGATACATATGGCTGGTATTTTTGTTTACCGGTAATCTTGTTTACAGTATACAAAGTTGGGCATCTTCATTCTCTACAATTGAATTTCACATTGTTTCTGATTGGACAAGGGAACTACTTTTAGTAGCCGGTATTACCGTAATTATAATAATTGTAGATTTGTTGCTAAGATTGAAATATCCTACCTGTAACACATGTTTTGTGCAGGTAACAGGTGAAATGAAAGTGAGTTTCTCATTAATAATGATACATACATGTATCTTGAGGCTTCAGATAAATTTGACAGTTTAACTGGATTTCATCTTCATCGCTGATGCTTTAAGAAGTTTAATCTTTTTTTGACAAGAGTCTTTAATCACATTTTTTTTTTCCTTCTAAAAGTGAAGTGAAATCAGGCGAAATTTCATAATTTTATAATCGATTGCTTACTCCTCCATGGTACCTGATATCACCCCTGGATTTTCAGAGGTCTGTGTCCAATTTTCACCTTATATGAACCTCTTTATGTATGCTACAAATGACTACTTAATGTTCTATACTATAGATATTTTCTATGTATTTTGCAGAAAGTTACCTATATGTAATGTTTATACCATGTAGGCATATTCTGTAGATACAGGTATATTCTTCAGGTATCTACACTATATTCTTCAGTGATAATCTTTTGCCCTACAGGTGAACACTGATGTCATTTTACATTTACTGTGTATATGTAGGTCTATATGATAGTGTTTCAATATTTTTCCTGATTCCTGTGTATCATTTCATCTGGTAGATGTTGTTATTTTAAATATTTTATTTTATGTACAAGGATTATAAAAATGATAATGAAAGGACTTTTTAATCTCAATATCCTGATCAACCGTGTATAATCAATATCTCTTGTCAGTTTCATCGTCAGTATTCCTCAGCAAAAATCAAATAATCCTTAATCATTTCGTGTAGCATACATGTAGTTCTTCACTGTTTTAAAATCTTGTCATAAAACCAACATTGTTGTTGTGTGTCCTGCTAAGAGTTACATATGTGGAGGCAGGGATGGAAATTAGCAGGGGCCCAGTAGCCCATGGCAAGTAAAACTGAGCTGGGCTAGTAGATTTCACAGTGTTTTAGCCCAGGTACTGAAAATTTGGGGGTATATCTGGCACTTTCACAAATTTTAAATGATATTCTTGTAAACTGGGTATACCTTGCTACATGTAGTTAGTGTATGAACTGCTTTAAAATATGTTTTCATATGGTAGTACTAAGAATTTTTAAATAGCATGTTATACAAAGTTATAGGAAGAGCAAGTTTCTGGGCTTCCAGACATGCATCTGGGCTCCAAAAAATCCTCACATACATGTATCACCAAGGTGCGGCGCGGAACTTATGAGTTCCAGGGGAATCAGCATCATTATACCCGGTGACAGCAGTACTGACTATCAGGTTTCCATCAAACCTGACAGCCATATATAAAACTAAACTACAATCAAGTAGTTTATAAGAAATATATTTTAATGATGGAGCATAAGTAGAGTACATGATATACATATACATTATATACAAATATAACAGATTTCCTAACACTGGCCCTACATCCCTACTGTATAAGTCCTACCAGCTTAAGACTCAAAACCTCACTCTCTTTCTTTTTCTTTTTTTTTTTATTCTCCTTATATGACTATAAACATTCTTTCATTTTCTTGCCCAAACAGGATAACTAATTAATCTCTATTGTAGTTTCATTATGTGTTACTAAATATCTAACATTATAAGCCTAAATGAAAATAAACTTTTGATTCTTGTAAAACCTAATCACTATCTTGTTTAAATAACTAATTGATGTTTCTCACCTAACTCTACCTAAAGAGAAAGTAACACATCTGTACCAACACAGGTGTTGGCATTGTTTCTTGAGTAAACAAACAAAACTTAATGCTATCCTATCATTTAAAATAAATCAAATTCCTCAAGAATAATGAATAAATGATAATCTGTGGTATTTCTGTCTTAATAACAGTATACAAATAAATGGTTAAAATCTTAAAACTTACTAATGAGATATCATGACTTTGTATAAGACAATTTATGTAGGGCTTAATTAAGTAATAATTTTAAACACTATTTAGATTAAAAACTAATTATTCTAATTTCTGTCTAGAATATTTAAAACTTATGTAATATTTGAGAACAATGTTCTCAGCTTGTCACAGTCGCCACAACCCCCAAAATTTTGGTCTCCAAAATTACTGAAATATCCTCACGTACCCGTGTACATGTATAAATACCTAGGTATTAATTGAATAAAATTATGGGGAAGTAAACGTTTTAAGTTTCAGTAATGTATCTCAATCACACTGCTCAGGCCTGAGACTACTCACATTCACACTATCTCACAAGGGAAGGTGGAATATCCAAAATTTTGAGTGGCTATGACTACCTGTGATACAAGAATACCTATATTTGTAAATGTCATGAAATATATTTACTAAATATAAAATTTATAAGCTAAGCTGACAGATTGATACTAGGAAATTACATTTCTTTACTGAAAGTTCTTTGTAACTATCGGTAGTAGGCAATTTGAATGAACAATTTTATATGAAAGTTACATATTAAACAATATATTTTGCATGGGTATCCATGTCACTATATTAATATAATTCAATCACTTGAAATTGAATGTCAATAAGGCAGAACTACGAATCTGCATATCATGTAAAATTATTAAAGTCACACAAACATATATATAGTCAATATAACATTGTCAAACACACACTGGAAAGTCAGTATAATAATAATCCAATGAATCTGTATTCAAGATTCACATAACATGACATCGCTAAAATGTGTAAAGGGATTCACTTAATACTCTGAATATGTGTTGTAGATTCATATATCACAATATCACACTGAATATGAATATATAAGATTCATATTACTTGACAACACTAAGTATTATAAAGTTATTCACTAAAATGTTATTAAGACAAGAATTAAAACTTGTGAATATGCAAAAAGTTCCAGTTAAATTGAAATCTAGCTATCACTAGAAATTACGTTAGAAATCCATTGAATACTACCGGTAATGGAACATGAAAACTCAAGTTGTACTTATGAAAAGGTATATTAAGTACATTTGTACATACACGTATATGGAGTAATATCCAATCACTATCACTGAATGTCCATCTGAATATAGTACATGTATTTCACTAACAATGTTCAAAGTCCAAATCCATACTATAAATGTCAACGTGACATATAGTATCCACTTTGTAAAATGTGATGATGTGTCCAAATCATTGTTGAATCTTTGTTTTTATAAAGTTATGTAACTGTACATACAATGTCCAATTCTATATTGTGCCATCCTTCTTGATAAATTCTCGGCAAATGATGAGTTGTGTAAACCAATCTTACACTATGAATTTTGATATTGACTCTCTGCTGGTTTGGAAACCACTATATTTTAACAGTTCAACGATAACATCTAGAGAAACTGTCATCTGCCAAGACATTGAATTTACAGATCACATAAATTAATATCTTCTCACAATACATGGTAGTATTGTGTACTATAAACTGTATCCACTTTCCTCATGGCTCATGTAATGGATGTGGGGAACATCATCTCGTCTTGTGGTTCCTTGCTTGGTTCATGGTTTTTTTATTGCCACTTCACAACCTGAACCTCTGACTTACTGAAATGTATCTCTATAACCATGCGACATACAGGGAAGTAACATGTTTATACAAATGTGAGGTAACTAATTTACCCTGATATAGGTATCATTAAAACATACTAGATAATTCACTACTAAAATTATTTGCTTGTAAAATACCCTACCAATCTATCAATACAAGAGGGATTGGTGATCTAACAAAAATATAAAAACATCTTAAATATTGTTTGTTTGAGAATATTCCAAAATACTGTACATGCTCTGTGACTTGCTATCACTCTAGCATTTTGAACTCTATAATGATGTGTACCTACTTATTTAAGTATATACAATAAACAATCATCTCATTTATCACTGAGAATTATATTTGTGGATTATTAGAAATCTAACCACTAACGAAGTATCAACTGATCGATAAAAATGTGATCAATGATACAGAAATTGCATTTATACTAATAAAAAGATTGTCAAAAAAAATATGAAAACTTGTGAGTGAACATAAAACTCAAAATCATACTTTAGAGGATCAGACCTGATTGGTTGAAGCTGTTACCAGTATATATTTTGTTGTGCTGTAAATGTATTTACAGTGGCAAATTGGCCTTAAATAGCTGGTTATATTTAAGTACTAAGGTTTTCTTCAGGTTTTGAAGGCATAAAGTGCTGGCATTCTCAGGCTCTAGCCATTTAAAGAATTTGTTTCCTCCTGCGGTAATGTTCTTTTGTGTTTCATGAAAGTAACTAACTAGAACTTCACCATTGTCATAAATCCCGAACCTTGATATGCAATCAAAATGGTTAACCCTCGGGTGTTTTGTACCATATGAATCATACAAAGCACTTATTTCAATTTGGGTATCTAGAAATTGAAATAACTGTAAGAGATAATGCTGGGGAACATATTTCATTGAAAGATCTACTTCCTGTCCATCAGACCTTTTCCATGTCATTTTTGGTGTGGATGACTCAAGACAAATGTGCTGTATAGGAAACTTGAGCAAGTCATAATGTATTGTTCTAGGGTCTGTGGAAGTCTGTGTCTGTAGTGTACATACTGGAGTTTCACTGGAAGTATGTGAATGTTGCCTGTTTTGTGTATTTGTTCCTGAGGGTTTATCAGCTTGTGATTTGATGAAGAACTTGTGTTGTCCTAGTGGCTGTTTTCGTCTTTTGCCCCTAGCAGTTTTGTTGATATGGAAATGTTGTGCCATCTCAGGTGAAACTTGATTCTGCAACACCCAAGGATTTCTTTTCATGGCAGTACATTTGACTTTGTAGTATAGTATTCCATTGCTGCGTTTAGAGACTAAAATTTTTGTGACGATATCTGGTGTAATTTGATTGTCTGGAATATGATCATTGATATTTTGGTCTGATGTATCTGTGTTGTTTGTTTGATAATTTGATGTCAAAGGTTTTGGTTGTGTTGTTTGAGATTGTTGGTGTCCTTGTGGCCTTGTGTTCTGTGATGTATGCTGGACTTGTGTTGGTGGTTGTACTTTTGTGGCTTTGTTAGATTTTGTCCTATTATTTGTGTGGGTATGTGTTTTACCCTGAGACTGCGAACTTTGTAATTGTCTATGTTGATTTATATTTCTATGCTGTACAGTAGTGGATGAGCTGTTTAGAGTATCATTGTAATCATCATCCTCACTTGAATCATCTGTAGTCTGATTATCATCGATATGGTTATCAATAGCATCATCCTGACTGATATCATCATTATCATCATCATTGTCAGTGTCAAGCTGCTGGGGGTGAGCAGGCCTTGAATTTGGTCCAAAATATGGTTTCAACCTATTTGCGTGTATTAGTGACCTGACCAGTTTGTTGTCAGACACTCTCCTCAGTGAAAAAGTGTGTTTATCTCCCCTTGATACAATATAATATGGTCCAATCCATTTTTTTCTCAGCTTAGGTGATAGTCCCTTTTTAGTTATTGTACATTGAAGCCAAACATGATCTCCTGGGACATACTCTGGTTCCTGAGAACGTGTATCATGGTGTTTAGAATATTTTTGCTGGGCCCTTTGTGTGTTTTCTGTTGAAATGTCACGGGCTATATTTAGCTTTTGCAGTATATTAGCTAAATACAGTCTGTTTCCTTGTGGAAGGGTTTGCTTTGGAAGTAAAGCTACATCATATGGCAGTCGCATTTCTCTGCCAAACAATAAGTAAAATGGTGACTTGAGGGTTGATTCAGTTGATGGAGCTGACCGATATGACATCATGATCGCTGGTAATAATGATGCCCAGTTGTTTTGCTGATCATTACAGTAAGCACGCAGTGTTTGTAGTAGGAAAGAGTTAAGTCTCTCACATGTAGCATTGGACTGTGGATGAAAACTACTGGTGGTGTGTCGTTCAACTTGAAATAACTCACACAATGCCTTCACTAACTTGGACATGAAGTTTTGTCCTCGGTCTGATACTAGGGTTTGTGGTGCACCATATCTTGTGAACACTGTGTTGAAGAGAACTGATGCCACATCCTCTGCAGTTTGTGTCTTTAGAGGTGCTGCTTCACACCATTTTGAAAAAGAGTCCACCACTAACAGTATATACTGGTAGCCATTTTGGTCTCTAGGGAGTGGTCCAAGGATGTCCATGTGCCATCTACTAAAAACATCCACCACTGGCAAGGGGTTCAGAGGGGCTGGTCTGGCATGATTGTATCGTTTAATTTCCTGACATTTTTCACACGTCTTTACATACTGATGCACATCATTATACATCTTGGGCCAGAAAAATTTGCTTTTGATTATGGCGTATGTTCTGTCTTGTCCTTGGTGACCTCCTCCTACTATGCAGTCATGATAATGCTTTAGTACCTCATCTCGGAGTGCTCCAGGGACAGCTAACTGTTTGATAATGTTCTCATAATTTGGTACTCCCCTTTTCCTGTAATTTGAAATATGGTACAAGATGCCATCCTGCAGTGCATAATGCTCCTCAAAAAGTGTGACTTTCCTGGCACATTCATCATCTCGTGGTAGCACATTGTCCCTTTTGTACCGCACCATGTCACGAAAATCAGGACAATTTTCTTGCAATTGTTTGATATCCACATCATTGATGAATGACCAACATTGTTCATTGTGACGTCTTTCTGCATCTAAAGCTGCTATGTGCCCCAAGTCAAATTTATATTCAAAATGTACTTCAGTTAGTTGAGTGGGTACCCGCAATTTGTATGCTGCTTCAGCTTCTTTAAATGTAAGCTGGTCTGAAGATACACTTTTTACATATGTTGTATGTGAAGTATTTAAATTGTTGCATGTGGTTGTATGCAGTGTGGTATTTGTGACTGTTGCTATGGTTGGTTGCTGGTAAGTATTTGTATGATCTTGTGTGTGGTAATCTCTGCGTGAAAGGCCATCAGCAAATTTATTTGTGGTGCCTGCTTTGTGTTTAATTATGAAATTGTATTCTTGTAACTGTAAGGACCACCTATGAAGTCTACCATTTCTACCCTCTCTGATTTCTTGTAGCCATTTCATTGAGATATTGTCAGTATAAACTTCAAATTTGTTATTTAGTATGTAGGTCCTATACTCTTTTATAGCTTCAACCACAGCAAGACCCTCTTTTTCTGTGGAATGCCAACCTTTTTCTGCATTACGCAAAGCCCTGCCACCATAAGCAATTGGGTGTTCCCTGCCAAATTTATCCTTTTGACTTAAAAAGTAGCCTATAGCATGGTCAGAAGCATCTGTAGTTATTGTAAATGGTTTCTGAAAATCTGGAAATGCCAAAATAGGGGGAGAGAGCAATAACTCCTTAATTTTCTCGAAAGCAGCCTGACATTCAGCCGTCCATTTAAATTTTGTGTCTTTGTGTAAAAGTGAATTTAGTGGAATACAAATCTTAGAGTAACCTAGAATAAATTTTCGATAGTAATTAGCCATGCCTAAAAAGGACCGGACCTGCTTCTGATTTCTAGGGATGGGGTAAGTGCTAATCGCTCTTGTTTTTGATTTGTCAACAGCAGTGCCATACTTAGACAAGATATGCCCTAAATAGTTTACTTGTTTGGCAGCAAATTCACACTTGGCAGGTTGCAGTGTTAGGTTGGCATCCCTAAGGCGACTGAAAACAAGACTGAGGTGTTGTAGATGAGATTCAAAATCCTGACTGAAGACTAAGAAATCGTCTATATAAACTAGTGCAATTTTGAAATTTAGACCTTTTAAAACCTTGGTCATTAACATTTGAAAGCTCAGAGGTGCAGACATTAATCCAAAAGGAAGTCTAGTAAACTGATAAACTCCCTGAGGGGTTATAAAAGCTGATTTGTGTTTAGTGGCAGGGTCTAAAGGTATTTGATGAAACCCGCTAAACAAGTCCAAAACTGAAAAATATTGAGGTCTAGCTTCAGCTACAGTATCAGCAATTTGTTGAAAAGTAGGCATAGGAAAAGTTACTTGTTTAGATACTTTATTAAGTTTCCTATAGTCAATGGCCATTCTGTAAGTGCCATTTTTCTTCTTCACCATCACTACTGGGCTGTGCCATGGAGAAGTTGACTCTTCTATAATTCCATGTTTCTCTAATTCATCAACCTGTCTTTGCATTTCACTTTGAATTTGTGGATTATGCCTATAACTTCTAGAACTGACAGGTGGGGCATTTCCTGTGTCTATAACATGGTGAGCTAGAGATGTTTTGCCAAGTTCAGATAAATCCCTTGCAAAAACATCTCTATTTTCACCAATCAGGGCTAATAATTGCTCCTTTTGTCTGCTCGTTAAGTCAGACTTTGATAGGTCAATGTTTAAATCCCTAGCCTTCTCACTACTTATAGTCTTGTTTTCAGGGCCTGATGAAGTGGCACTACCACTAAAAGCAAAAATATTTTCCTCAACAATTTGTTGAGCTGTTCCTAGTAACACATTTGACTTCAGGAACACTGGAGCAGCTGTTGAATTTAAAATTCTGAAGAACCCTTTTCTATTCTGAGTGCTAATCAGACATTTAGCGCCTATTAAGTTTTTATCTGCTAAGCTTTCACTTGGCTCTATAAGAAAAGTTTGATTATTTGATCTAGAAACTCCCATAATTTTGACTTCTACTACAGCCTCAGAATTTGGCCGAATTGTGACTGAATCTGCTAGTAATACATTATAAATATGCAAATTGTTATTCGGAGGGTTTCTATCACTAACCAAGTTTACATATGTCATTCCCTCTTGAATTTTAAAGGTGTTTGTTTTAAAACACAAGCTAGCATTGTTTTGTCTGAAGAAATCTAGACCTAAAATAATATCACTGTGAAGTCTTCTTAACACAATAAATGTATGACAAATAGCTAGACCATTTATGTTAATGGTGAGATCAGCTTCACCTAATACAGGGTGACTTTCACCGCACACTCCAGTAATAAGAATTAACTTACATTTTCTAATTTTTATATTGGGGTATGCTTTATAGAGAGTATTCTCAGATATACAGCTTACAGATGCTCCCGAGTCCAATAATGCTAGTACATCTAATCTGCCTACCAGAATATTAGCCTTATTTTGGTGCATATTAGCAGTAGCTGTAAGTAATACCCTAGCTGAACCAGATTTAGGTGCATCAATACAACATAAAGCCTTACTACAGATGTTATCCATTTTATACAAATGTAGTAATACAAAAACAGAAATTGGTCAACGAAGAATGACTGAAAACTACTTATACTACCAACTATATACAATGTATATACATAGATAAACCAAAATACTGTAAGTTAAACTAACTTATATAAATGGAATAAATAAATAAAAAAAAAAGTTACTGCAGTTTAGGTTTACAAAAAAAAATAAACTCTATACTTGCAATTCAATAGAGGTTAATGTAAATAACCTTTAAAATCAATAGAGGTTAATATAAATAACCTATCTTTATATTCAATAAAGGTTACAGCTATCATAACCTACAGTAGTTCATTACAGAATTAAATAAAATTCTTATAAGAAAGGGGTGTCGCACAGTTACATGAGGTACAGAACAGAAGAATACAGAGACATGGTTGTCTTACCCCACTGGTTATTCATGTACAGGTCATCTTCTGGCGTCTATGGTAACTGTGGTCCTCCTCAGTCCAAATGGCTCTTAGTAAGGTTCACCGTCTGCTCCATCTGAATCTGGTTACCCGGATTCTCCACCAAAACTATCACCAAGGTGCGGCGCGGAACTTATGAGTTCCAGGGGAATCAGCATCATTATACCCGGTGACAGCAGTACTGACTATCAGGTTTCCATCAAACCTGACAGCCATATATAAAACTAAACTACAATCAAGTAGTTATAAGAAATATATTTTAATGATGGAGCATAAGTAGAGTACATGATATACATATACATTATATACAAATATAACAGATTTCCTAACACTGGCCCTACATCCCTACTGTATAAGTCCTACCAGCTTAAGACTCAAAACCTCACTCTCTTCTTTCTTTTTTTTTTTATTCTCCTTATATGACTATAAACATTCTTTCATTTTCTTGCCCAAACAGGATAACTAATTAATCTCTATTGTAGTTTCATTATGTGTTACTAAATATCTAACATTATAAGCCTAAATGAAAATAAACTTTTGATTCTTGTAAAACCTAATCACTATCTTGTTTAAATAACTAATTGATGTTTCTCACCTAACTCTACCTAAAGAGAAAGTAACACATCTGTACCAACACAGGTGTTGGCATTGTTTCTTGAGTAAACAAACAAAACTTAATGCTATCCTATCATTTAAAATAAATCAAATTCCTCAAGAATAATGAATAAATGATAATCTGTGGTATTTCTGTCTTCATAACAGTATACAAATAAATGGTTAAAATCTTAAAAACTTACTAATGAGATATCATGACTTTGTATAAGACAATTTATGTAGGGCTTAATTAAGTAATAATTTTAAACACTATTTAGATTAAAAACTAATTATTCTAATTTCTGTCTAGAATATTTAAAACTTATGTAATATTTGAGAACAATGTTCTCAGCTTGTCACACATGTATGAGCCCATGACTCCTTGATTTGCAGATTTTAATTTTGATCCATGTTGAGGTGTGACTTGCTTTTAAGTGAAGTGCCACATCTTTTGACTTATGGTACAGTACAGACTTATGCAGTAGGTTTTTTTTAGGGGTACTTTGATGTGCCATGTCTATTATGACACATGACAGTGGACTCAACCATGCTTTGAAATGGGCAGGTTCAAATGTGACTTCGGGGGTTGATGAGTTAAATCATTAATTTTTATGAAAGTAAATGTTTTAAGTATCATGAGATACTAGACAGTCAAACTTGCATTAAAGGCCACCTCTGTACAAAGGGCACCTGCCTTTAAAGGCCATTCAAATATAACATTTGTTACCTTTGTTTTAATTATGAATTAACCTCTTTAAAAAAGTCACCTGTGTGTAACAGCTACTTTGGCCTGTTCTTTTGAATGGCAAACAAAATTAAAATGGTATGTGTAGCACAAGACACCAAATACCGGTACTATAGAATTAGAAAATTTGGTGTGGTTAAAACAATTTTGTTGACAGTAAATTTTATTGAAATTATTAAAAAAAAGTAAATTTCATTGAAATTATAAAAAAAATCAATATTTGTAAAGGAACCTATTAGTATAACTATATGTAGGTTTAATTAATAAATGAAATAAATGAAATTAAAACCACAACAAAATGACCATTGTACAGCATGTTTGGACCTCCAATATTTATTTTTAGGTCACCTTGAGCCTGTGCGATCATCTTTTGTCTGTCGTTGTGTAACCTGCGTCATCCGTTGTTAACTTTTATACATTTTTAACTTCTTCTCAAGAACCAGTGGGCTCATTTTAACCAAATTTGGCAAGAAGTATCCCCATGTAATGCAGCATATAGATTGTGAATAAAATGGACTAGGACCCATAGGGGCTCTAAAAGGGGACAAATCTGGATATTATTTTACTTAGGTGACTGTAAGGACCGTTGGGCCTCATGTCTTATATACATACACACGTACCTTGGAATCCCTAGAGTAAAAGAAGAAATCATTTTCTAATGCCCTAAGTTGACTACATACATACAATTATTTAGCCTTGTTGAGAATAACGTCTAACTCTGTTACTATATCATGTACAAATGTATATATGTACATGTAGTCCTTTTAATTTGATGTTTACAGAATTTTAATGATCTTGACACAACACAAAACGCTATTATCACTTGATAATAAATTGACAGGAAATTTCATTACGTAGAAGTGAGAGAAATTACAGTGTGTGATCAGTTTCATAACTCAATCAAAAGTTTAATCTGATGTTATGATTGGCTGAAGATGGAGATGATCTGATTAGTCAGATCATGTAGTTGTTTTGTGCAAAAAAATCACAATGAAAGTATTAGCGGAAAATCTGATTGATTGCAGGTTTGTACAACTGATATGATAGCCACGAGTGCAAATATGTGACATTGCTAAATGTCGTTCAATATTTTCAAACCTCTCATTACATTACATATAATATTGACAGACAGAGTAACATTTTGATATGTATCACCTAATTAACCTTTTGTGAAAGGACAACACGACACTGTCGATGGACTTTTTACATTATGACGTCACAATTAAATGGTCCGTCAAACGTTTTGCTGATTATAACTTCACAATGGAATGACGTCAAAAATACACATTCACAGAGCAACATGTCAGACACATGGTGATAGGTCAATTGTGTAGGAGTCTTTGACTTATTTAATCTTTGGAGCCACAACTAGCCACCACATTTGTATCAAATCAGGGTTTTCCCTAGAATGTTAATTATTGTTATTGTCCCAGGTACACACAAGAACAAAATTCCTGAGTCCTTCATTAAATTGGGGCCCCAAGTCAATGAAATTCAAGAAAATACATGAAAACATGTACAGGCACACATTTCAGTCTCAGGTTGAAAAAAAAATTACTGAGTTTTTGTGCGTCCTTAGGGATTCACTAATATTCATGTTTTGTGTCCTGAAAAGATTTCATGCGTCAGAGACGCAGAAATCATGCATAAGGGAAAACCCTGTCAATTATTCATTGTTTGGGGTTCAAAGTCAAACTTTATGTTATGTGTGATTGCTATTGCCTACACGTGCATTTGTGTAGGAAATTGTGATTTAGGTACATGTAAAAGACAAATTTGTTCTTTTTCATTTTTATCGCATTTGATGATTTTAAAATTATTACATCGACTTTGTATATGTACAGCTTGAATATCTAATGGGTTCACCAGTCAACATTTTTCTGCTTAGGTTTCACATAGTCCGGGTTTGAGCCTCACTGGAACCTAACTATGCAATTCCTAAAAAACAATGGACTCTTCTTTAAGTCAATGGCTTAGACCATTCTAAATGTGTCTTTTATGGGTAAATGAGTTAAGCTGATTTTGTGAGAAAGTTTGCCAGTTTACTTGCAGAAGATTGTTGATTTTTTCCACGTACATGTTTTGTAACCCAGATATTTTAACTCACATAAACAACTGGTTACAACTGTACATGTATAACTGAAAAAAAAAATGTGTTGAGTGTGGCGTAAAATACCATCTAAGGAGAAACTGCAAAACAAAACCCAAGAAATGGACAACATACATGTAAGGTCTTTGCATCAGTCTCATTATTGTAATGCCTTTGTATGCAATTATGTGTTCTAACATCCTAGTTCTTTTAACGTGTGTCACAGTTCTGTTTTTATTTCGTCTTGTTCAACACCCACATGCAGCACAATAAACATGTTTTCCTTGGGTTAGAGATTCTATATATACATTTAGTGTTGTGGAGACATTCACTTAACTCATAACATCCCTTAAAGACACATTTGGACTGGTCTTAATCATTGATTCACTGAAGAGTCCATTGTTTTTTAGGGGTTGATGATTTAGAGTTAGAGACATTCGAAATGATGTGCAAAAGAACATTCAGAGATTATGTATTATACATTGTAGCTCTTTTTGTTCTGATTTAGATTTTTGATTGGATCCCGAAAATGTGCTTGCATTGGATCCGCAGATACATTGTATATGAAGTGCTACTGCAAATACACCCACAAAATTTTATGATACGAAATGTATTAAATAAAGGAATCAGATATTGATTCAGACACTATGATACATTCAAGTGCTTGTATGTTAACACAAGTTCATATAATATTGATTCATGGTCTAAACTTGGATGATTGATACGAAAAAAAAGATGAAATTTTTTCCAGCTGTTGTGATGACCGAAGAAAAGAAAGATTCATGCTTCTGATTTTTTGCTGATGTGAAGTTGATAAAATTATACTCAAATCGTAACACCATGAAACCTGAAAACTGATTTGCTACATGTAGCATTTTGGTAAATCTGATTCTGTTGTCAAGACAGTCTGGACTGTGAATATCGGTTTAAATACAGCTCCCACCAGAATTAAATACTTTCATGTACCCAAAGGCTCTTTACTGGGAATAACAAAAATACAGAGTGGTACAAATCAAAGAATCACTGATCAAAAACTCTTTTCTTTGAGACATAAATATTGTCTATCAAATAGTGTCTTTTATAGATTTCTATGCAGTTTTCAAGAGAAAATGCTATAATTAGAAATAAACAATTTTCATAAATTTTGTCATGATGAGTACTTTTTATTTGGATGGGTACTGTAGGTTAAAGGTAAGGCCATCATCAAAGAATTATGTGTCTGCTGTGCCCTGACCTTGGTTTTAAGAAGTAGGTCACTCAATTAAAGCATACATGTACATGTACATGTAGGCTACATTATATATTCTTTTCATTTTTTTATGACTATATAAGGATTGCCTGTCTATAAAAGCCAGTTTTTAAAAGTAGCATGACTGCTTACTTCAACTGAATTGAACCTGTGTATAAGGACCATCTGCACATAAAGGTCAATATTTTCTGGTCTCTTGGATGGCCCCTATATACAGGTTTTACTGTAATTTGAATGTTGTTTTATGCCACCCTCAACAATTTTTCAGTCAAATTGTGGCAGTCAATTTTTAATGGTGGAGATACTGGAAACAATGTACCTGGGAAGAGACCACTGTCCTTCCAGAAGTAAACTGGCAAACTTTCTCCCAAAAATCAGCTTAGGTTCCAGTGGGGTTCGAGCCTGTACTGACCAGAAGTGGCAGACTTAATTGGTTAAATAAAGCACAGTGCTTTAACCACTCGGCCATGGAGGCCCTTTTTTTAATGCAAATCAAACGAAATCCCATAATTTTCATGAGAAGAATAAATAGGCGGTCAAAACTGCTTAAAATGTTTTAGGGTGGGTCCAACGAACATTTTTTTTTATCTTTGGCCTAAATATTATATATGGTAACAAGTTCGAGATGTTGCTCTAGTCAATTTCATCAGGACTTGAGATATGGTAAATCAATCCTGACAAATTCTAGATATTTTTAGCACAGACAGATGGAATTTCCAAAAGTGTATTGAATCTACTTTCTGACAATTTTATTTATCTGTTCATCTCTCATGTTTCTTACTGAGGTCTCCCTTCATCAAACATTAATGTTTTGCTGTCTTAATGAAGCACATACATGTAGATCACTCGATGATTGATGCTACATTGTACATGTATATGGACTTCTGTTTAACTTGAACCAGGGCGGTTATCATTCGTACTGGACATACCAGTACTGGTCAGGTTGTATTAGTGTTCTAGAAGTGGAACATAAATATGACTGGCAAGTTGTAATATTTTCATTTTAAATAAAAGATAATTTTTTTCTTCTGAAAATTCAGCATTTTTTGTTTCTGATTAGTTTTAGATCCAAAGCAATCATTTGAAAAATATTGATTACCGGTATTTAGAAAATAAAAGTAGTAATTTTAGTATTTTTTGGAACAATGTCTGTAACATTAAAACTATAGAATCATGAGAAGGAACCCAACACAGAGCAGGTGCCAGTGTGTCTGTAGTAGGACTCGTTACCTTTGGTGGAACTAACTGGTACTCGCGGTATGTTACTGCCAATGGAAAGAGTCCCCAATCACCGGGCTGTGATATTTGAACCTACATTGTCTTCAGATATGTAATATGTATCTTCTGTACAAGTTTGAACTCATTCACCCCTATAGTCACATTTGGACTGGTCTAAATGATTGATTACAGAAGAGTCCATTGTTTTTCAGTGGTTGGTGAGTTAATTTCATGATGAATATTTTATATATTTAATTATATCTATTCAGTAGGGTTTCCAGAAACATGGATAATCTGGAGAATGTTCATAATTCTACAACTCACTTCCAAAATCTTGAAAAGTTGTAGAAATTTCCTCAGTTTACCAGTAGAAATTTCCCCAATTTGCCAAATGTCATGGACAAATGGTCTAATTCATAACTGAAATCAGGCCTCCTATAGAAAAAACCTTCAAGTGTTTGCTTAGTAAAAGTTTTGAAAATATACCGTAAAACCTGCCATAACAGACACCTTAATTCACCGGACACCCTCCTATAACACACAGTTTGTTTTGGTCCCGATTTACATTAGATTGTAATTAACAATTGGTTGCCATGGCCTCCAGATCTATATTACACTGACCTATAACTGACATTTATGAGAATTGTCTCTCTCTGTGATTTGTAACTTTGATACATGTATATTGTATACATGTATAAATTTACCAGATTTTTCTTCTATAAATGCATTCTACTAGTGACTGTTTAAATAAACAGACACCTCCCTTACCCAGACAATGGACACAGTTGTTGGCCCAATATGCATAATTTCTGTATTTTTAACTTTGAATTAGTGGACCGTTTTCCTCTGATCGACTTCCATTGCCACAGGTAATTAACACTAATATGTGTGTTTGACTTCTCTTTTGAGAGACACTCCTACATTTGTACTACATGTATCTTTTATTTTGTGTTTTTGCTTGATATTTATTTCCTTAAATTGCATTGTAACAGTTGATTGCAGAAATGATTTGAGTTGATTGTACATATGAATGTTTTAGAAGTCAATGGTCATCTTACATTCAGTGGACACCTCTATAATGGACAATTTGGTTTGTCCGGCAACTGCTCACTAAACACAGGTTTTACTGTAGTTATATGTACAGACCTAGTAAGATTTATAGCTTGTGTTGGTTTACAGTTCTTGCCATACATATTTCTAGACCTCTAGCCAAATTCTATAGATTTATATCTCTATATGACCTGATTCAGTATTAAATATGCCACTCTAAAACCAAAAGATTTTCAAATGAAGACAGATTGTAATTAACAAATGGTTGCCATGGCATCCAGATCAATATTACACTGACCTATAACTGACCTTTATGAGAATTATCTCTCTGTGTGATTTGTAATTTTGATACATGTATACTGTGTACATGTTTAAGTTGACCAGATCTTTCATCTATAAACACATTCATATTTCTTGTTTTTAGCTCGCCTGTTCAAAGAACTGAGGAGAGCTATTGCTGTCACTGCTTCGGCATCAGCCTCATCCCTTTTCTGTGTTAAGCTTTTTATTCCAGTCCATTGTGGGCAAAGTACTGCAGCTACAGCCATGAAACTTCCCATGGACATTGGTCAGATTCTATCATTCCTCAAACTCAGTTTCTTACAGTTAGTTATTTCCATACATGTATGTGTCTTAAAGACAGTTACTTGTAATGCACTTGTATAAGATTTTGATGGATACAGGTTGAGGTAAGCATGATCTGAAAATGTTTTGATTTTAACTATAATTGAGTCCATTATTATTGAAATATAGTAATCTAAGTTGTCAAGATAGAATGTACTCTTTTGATAAAAAATTTAAAAAGTTATAGATTTTTGGAATTTGTCAAATAAAAACTAATACTTCCTGTTGTACCATAAAAACCCTTGTAATATACGCAGGGGGGCTTATGTAGTCACATCAGCGCCGGGCGTTGCTCAGGTTAAAGTTTTGGGGCAAGTGTTGGAAAGCACTATATATCATTAAATATGTGTAGTCGGAGGCTGTCATTTGGCATGAAGGACTCTTTGGGGTAAAGTGTCAGTTAGTGGAGTGAAATTTGAAACTATTTTTTGGAAAAAATTAAAATTATGACATATTTTGTGATTTTTTGGACTTAGTTTTTTGTAAAAATTTGCTGTGTTCAGATCAATGTTAATTTTTCATTAGGATTTTGATTCTTAGTTAATGATAGTGTTAGAACCCTGATCATTTAGATGGAGGTTCCATTAGGGTAGAACATCAGTGCTTATTGATGTGCATTGGGGTCTTTAGTAGTATATGCCTCACCCCTTAAATTTACTTTATTATGTATTTCTTGAAAACCATTCACATGCCTACCTCTAAACCATATATATTCTTGTTTGTTATGGGTAGACACATTGATTGGCATATGATTGGGTCCTTGGAGGGTCCTGCACCATCCCCCTGAAATATATATTTTTACTTATAACTTAAAAACTGTTTACAACTCCACCCTTAAACCATATATATTATTGATTGTTACAGGGAAACACATTCAATGGTGCATGGGGGTCCTTGGGGGTCCTGCCCCATCCTTTGAAATATATATTTTTACTTATAACTTCAAAATTGTTCAGAGCCCCATCCTTAAACCATATATATTACTGATTGTTATAAGGAAACACATTCAGTGGTGTATGGGGGATCCTTGGTGTCCTGCCCCACCCTCTGAAATATATATTTTTACTTATAACTTAAAAACCATTCACAGCCCCACCCTTAAACCATATATATTATTGATTGTGATGGGAAAACACATTCAATGGTGTATGTTGGGGTACTGCCCCACCCTGTGAAATATATGTTTACTTATAACTTAAAAACTGATCACAGCCCCACCCTTAAACCATATATATTATTGACTGTTATGGGAAAACATATTCAGTGATGTATGTGTGGGTACTGCCCCACCCCCTGAAATATATATCTTTATTTATAACTTAAAAACTGTTCATAGCCCCACCCTTAAACCATATATATTATTGATTGTTATGGGAGACACATTTAATGGTGCATATAGGGGACCTGCCCCACCCCTGGAATATATATTTTAACTTATACATGTAATGTGAAATATATTCACATCCCTTATCCTATGCTTAGTAATACTGTATGTTACTTTGCTAAATTTAATATCAAAACAGGGACTGGCAAGACATGTAATTATATGTAATTCTTGTGATAATTTGCACCTATTTAGGTGAGCTTTGTTGTCTTCTGACAACTCTTATTTCATTATAAAAATTATACACATAATTGGGGTGCACACATTACATAGGTGTAGGAAAATATTTTTTTTTTTTTTTTTTTTGAGTCTATGTCGCTGGTGGCCATTTTGTTATCAGATGAAACAAATGTACAAGTTACTTATAGAAAATAAATATATATATATACATTAATATACATATACATATACATGTATACATATATATATATATATATATATATATATATATATATATATATATATATATATATATATATATAATATATATATATATATATATAAATATATAATATATATAAATATATATATATATATATATATATATATATATATATATATATATATATATATATATACAGTTCACCCCCGATATACTGCTACCTTTTGTTTTCCTGAATTTTGGCGGTATAACAGGTTTGGCAATACATTGAGATTTACTATTTATGAGATTTTGTTGTTTTCATTTTGACATGTCATTAATCCCTGTTGTATATCATATCCTGTTTACAACTCACTATTGTAAATATCAATATTTTGTTGATTGTTTACGTTCGGACAATTTGTCCACCCTATTAAAATGGCCAAAATTAAACTATCCAAAATATGCAGCAATACATGTTCGACGGCCTAAAAATATAGATCTGTTTCTAACATTAGCCCGGAAACATTTCTAATCTTAACTTTCATCGTTTTTGTTCAAAATAATTCTTTGACAGGCCGGTAATACAAAGGATTTAAGTTTATATATCTCATCTGCTCATAATTATTTCTTGACGTGTGATAATTGCTGTGTAAACACACGACGTGTCAATTTTTTCAAACTCTCACAGAAGCGCGACACTCGTAAGCTGCTCCCTGTCCGACTTGTACACTTTGTTCATACAACCGGATACCAGTTTATTACACTCGATATTCGAGTTATATCTCTTTGCAGTTGAACTATGAAATAAACAAGCTACCGTCGGCTAACAGTTCTACTCAAACCTGGGTTTTTTTTCATCTGGTTTGGCAATATGTTCGAGGGATTTAACATGAAAAATGACCATTTCTACTGGGGAATCGGTGGCGAATGGCGGTATGCGAGTTTTGGCGTTACAGCAAGGGAATTATATCGGAGGAAATCCGTTCTTCTAGAAATGGCGGCAGTTTGTGGGTATGGCGTTATAACGGGGGTGAACTGTATATATATACATGTGTGTGTATATATATATATATGAAACATAATACATACATGTAGATAAACAAGACCAAATGTCCATCCTCCTAAGGCCAAGTAAATCATTACTGACTTGATTTTAGATTTGATCAACATGATAAAAATGTAGATAAAATAGATAAACAAGTTGTTAGGTTATTGAATTTTGGACTTTATCAAATAAAAACTAATACTTTCAAATAAAAACTAATACTTTCTGTTGTAAATAATATACATGTATTTGAATGTTTCAACAGTGTGTCCTGTAGCAAAAAGACAGAAGCCATTGAAATTTGGTGATGCAACTGACAACTATTTTAAGACCAGCAATTATGACATGTTCTTATACGTTCTGCTTGATTGAACATAAATAGTTTTTAATAAAAACATAAGACCTTATTAGGAATGAAGTGCTCAGATGTCGGTTCATTTATTGTTCAATATTTTAGTATTTATACATCCTACTAAAATCCTATCTCCATTAGCCATCGTCATACTCACAATAACTCGAAAATACATTTAATTTGCTATTAGTCACTGGCAGTGATTAATTTAAAGAAAATCCATAATTTTTCAACAAAATGAAATCTGTTGTAAATCTATCTCAGATAATCATGAATCGCTGTCTCTTACGTTTGGCTGCCACACAAATTTTGTAAGCATTTCCACTTAATTCATCAATCCCTGAAAAACAATGGACTCTTCTGTAAATCAATGACTTAGACCAGTCCAAATGTGTCTCTAGGGGTGAATGAGTTAAAGATATTGTTCTTTATGGTTCATTTTTTTTTACCAATAGCCAGTGGCGGCCTGCATGACCAAGTGGTCAGAACATTGTGCTTTAGATCGTGAAGTCTCTGACCTTTAGTCAGTGAGGGTTTGAGTCTGGCTGGAAACTATGCTGATGTTTGTGAGAAAGTTAGCCAGTTTACTTGGTGAAGGTCGGTGGTCTCTGTCCCGGGTACATTGTAACCGAGTTTACTCCTCCACCATTAAAAACTGGCTGCCACCATGGCTGAAAAATTGTTGAGTCAGGTGTACATATAAATCACCATTCGATCAAATACCACACCATCCAGCCAAGAGTTGTATAGACCCAACATTTTCCAATTTAGAAAAGTAGATTTAGTTTGTACAAACTAGGACCTAGACCAAGGATTTTTCACTAGGGTACTGTTGATGCCCATCAGGTTTTACATTCAACATTTTACACCCATCAAGACATGTCCCTCGATACATTCATCAGTAAACAAAATTTTTCCAGTATTTGTTACTCAGAATCTATGACTAATTCTGAACACAATCTTATGAAGGATAATGGAGTCATGACTAAAATACAAATTAGTTTCGTTTTGTCATTGTCATAGCAACCTCTAATGAATTTGTTATTTGACAAATTCACTCAATATTATCCTCTATGGATAGAGGTGAATGGTGATAGTAAAAGTTTTTGAATTATTTGCATTTGCAAATTTCAGAAGCTTTTGTTCATATCTTTATATTGTTATCATTATTCTTTGAAAATCCATATAATCTCATTGGATTTCCAATCAGTTTTTATTGTTAACTCAGCAACCCTTGAAGTCACATTTGGACCTGCCCGTTTCAAAGAATGGTTTAATCCACTGTCAGAATTCAGGGGTGTATGATTTAGAATTTTAATTTAAAAACATTTGTAGTGATTTTACATGCAATATGAACCACTTCACTCCTGAATTATGAAAGTAGACCATCTTATTTATTGATTTGGGTGAGTCTAAATGTGACCACAGGTGAAGATGAGTTAATTGTTTCATTGTAGAGATTTACGTAAAAGTACAACTGAATCATGGACTCTCATAAATGCCATATGTCATCAGTATCGATAAGTTCAAAATGTTTATATCAGATATGTTTATATCAGGTTGACAACTGAAGGTTTTACAACTTTTATCTTAATTATTATTTCTGTTCATAATTTGCAGACTATTTGCATCTACAAAACAGAGAATTGGAAGAATATTGTAACAAACATATACATGTACATTGTACAATCAATATAGTCAGATAATTTCAAGTGGATTAATTGTTTAGGACTGAAAATCAAACTTAAACATGCTGCCTTATCTTCAGACACTCCAAAGTAAATCATTGATTCTAATGCAGGCCATTACTAAAATGATTTGTTGTTGCTTGGATTGTGAAGCAAATATCGGTCTATGAATTGGTGACGTCTTTTCATTTGTCCATCTGTCTGTCAGTCCGTCCATCTGTCTGTTTGTCTGTCCATCTGTATGTCAATTTGTCTATCTGTTCATCTGTTTGTTTGTCCATCTGTCTATTTATCTGTCCATCCATTTGTCTGTCGAACCATTTGTTTATTCATCTGTCTGTCCATCTGTTCATCTGTCTGCTTGTCCATTATATGTATTTGTTAATCTGGATACCAATTTATATTTTTTATGTTTCGTATTTTAATTATGGAACTTCAGACAGTAAAAAAATGTTTCGATTTACATTGTATTACAAAATATATAAAAAGTTCAACAAGTGCATCAAAGTCAGTCAGCAGAACTTTGTGTGACGTCATATATAAAAACTGGGTAGCAGTGAATCCTGAATCCCCTGCGAGTTTTCAACATCATCGACCAATGAAATAACACAAAGCAAACAGAGTACCATAGAGTAAAGAAACCACTTTGTTAATTTAAAATCCTTTATATGAAAATCCCTTTTGAGAGACCACCTGTCTTGAAATGCCACATTTCAGTGGCAGAGGGACAGTTTCTGAAGACAGGTTCCATTGTATTTAGATTATATTGTTGTTTTGTAATACAGTGCTTTGCATACCACCTTTAGGGATTTTCTGTTTTTTTGCATATTTTCCTTTTCTGGTTTATCTTAAAACATTTTTTTGTTTTTTTAGTGCATAAATTATACCAATTCCAGAATTATCAAAGGAAAAAAGGCAAAATTGCTTTAACTCACGAATCCCCTGAAAAACATTGGATTCTTCAGTAAATCAATGAATTAGACCAGTCCAAATGTATCTTTAAAGGTGAATGTGTTAAATATGGGAGGGGAGGGGTTGTAGTTATAAGTTACATTGACATTTCAATGCCAAACAATAAATTGACATAGTCTTTTGCCTTTACTCATTGACCCCTGAAATCACATTTGGACCTTCCCATTTCAAAGAATGGTTAAGTCCACTGTCAGAATTAAGGGATGTTTGTTTCAGAATAAGAATTTTATCATAATTTTACATACAATATGAACTCACTCCTGAATTGTGACATAAACTATACTATTTATTGATTTGGGTGATTCTAAATATGACCAGAGGGGGGGAGGGGGGAGTTGATGAGTTAATTCCATTCTACATATAACAAACATACTTCCTGATAACAAAAAGAGCAAATATTCTGATTTTAAGATTTTTGAGACAATCATAGGTAAATGTGATGTGTAATGGGGATCATGTCACATTTCCTTATCAATATTTTATAACACAGAGTTAAATAAATAATGAAACCATGGAAACAGTCTCAGTAAATCATTTTTGGATATAATAGTTACCTTGATTATTGAGTAAATGATACGCAGAAATAATGTAAAACTTGTCCTTTATGGGATAAAGATAGATTGACATTTTTGAAATATGTATGAAATCCATAAATTCAAAGAGGAATAAATGAAAATATGAGAATAATTGATGGATATATGAATAGGAAGAACAAAAGAAAGAAATAGATACATGCAGATGAGATAGACAGAAAGATAGATAAATACAAATCACATAACCTTTCTGCTCTCATTGAATAACAATTATAAATCTTCATTATAGCTATTGTAACCTGCAGGTTACAGTAATTACTTTTAGCTTAACCTGTAAATGGGTTACAACGATTTTTGTTATTTTGTGGCTTGGAGAGAGAGAGACAGAGAGAGAGAGACAGAGAGAGGGGGAGGATGGATGAAGTTAAATACAAGTAAATGATTTGATGTGGACAGAAATGGTAAATTATTGAAATTTTTTTACCGAATTGAATTGTCATTGTGTCCGACTTATTATGATATCTCTTCAATACATGTACAAAAGTTATATGTGCACATATACATGTATGTAACAGAGACAAATAGTGCCCCTGGGGGGGACTTGAACCTGGGACCTCAGGTTTATGACTATGCTGCTCTACCAGTGAAGCTTAAGGGGATACCCCTTTAGCTCAATCTGGTAGGAACACCATATAACAATGCCACATTATCTCTCCCCCCCCCCCCCCCCCCCCCCATAAGAAGAGTTATCCTAACTTTTTTAGAGGTCACTGTCACCTTTGGGGCAATACTCTGAGATAATCACATTCACATAACCAGGAAGATACCAGGGGCCAGTTTCACTAAAGGTTGTAACTTTGCCTGCAAATGTAGACGTAACTTCAGATGTAATTTGATGTACAATTTAATTTACGTGCACATAGTTTCAGGTTTACAGAGGGTCGTAAACATACGCTTACTCGTTAACCTACACGATGTTGCATGTGAAATTAGTAGTAGGTTGGAGTAGACGTAGACTCAAACATAAGTTTATTCGTAGGAAGAAAGACACGACCTTTAGTGAAACTCATTATAGACCTGAGTCTAGATTTATGTCTACATGTAAAGTTATGACCATTAGCCAAACTGGCCACTGGTCCTAATGTTGATGCATATGTAACAAAGACAAATACTGCATCTGAGGGGACTTGAACCTGGGACCCATGGTCTACAAGTTTGGTTCTCTACCAATCGGCTCTTGCTCAAGCTAGAAGGAACACCATATAACTAACACTGACACATCAGTACAACATGCTCTCCTAGAATTCTTTCTGTTCATACATGCCAAGTTTAGATGGGGCAGGGAGCTTTTCGACTTTGATCTAACTGAAATTGGACTTATTCTATTTTGACATAACGAGATTCCATAGCATTAATATCATAAGAATTGGGGTTTTTTTAATTACAAGTGTAATAATTCCTTAAAATATTTTCGTATAATAAATCTGTTGAGCTAATTAGACAACATTTTAATTAAGTGTTTTGTTTTCATTTACAGGTGGAGCTATTAACATTAGAGGTAAGAGTCTGACAAACAGTTTTTATTGCATCATCAATATTTATAGCCATACCTTTTATTATTATATTGGCCAGGTGATTCTGTTATTAAATATGGTTTGATTTTGGACTATTGATTTGCATGGTATGATTGTAAGTATCGAATATCAGCTAGTAAAGCAATTGTACATGTAAAATGTAAGTATCGACTTAAGTTATCATAGGAATTGTAAATATCGGTTATCATATTCATAACAATTGTCCGTATCGCATATCATTTACATTGTCAGCATCAAATATCATAAAATTGTCAGTATCGACTTTTGTAAATTTTAAAATTATTTAGCACGATTTATTGGATACATAAATTTTTCATTAAATACACATACAAAATGTGGTTGTCATTATATTTAAAAATTCTCTGTGACAAGAAAACAACAGTGGGAGTGGTATCTGGGAACTTTGAATTATAATTGAAATATGAATATACATGAAGGTTAAATTTTGGATGATGATGATTATTATTATAATGATGATTGATAATGATTGATGATGATGATGATGATGATGATGACAATGATGATGATATAAATGTTATCATGTCATGCGCCTGCCAGATTTTAAGCAAATCATAGTTACTCTATTTTATATTAACCCTAAGAAGAGCTTAATCAATAGTCAAGTTATTACATGTACTGTATTTGATCCAGTTACAAATGTAGATACAGGGCCACACATATTCTTTAAATTCATAAGTCTGGGTCAGTGACACGCTTCCAAAGGTCAAGGCTACTAAGTTTGAAATTGCCCCAGCCCCACTGACTACCTTGTTTGTTGTCTTAAATTCTACCCTTGCCAGGGGCATAGCATTAGAAACGGACACCTTCCTTATTCACTTAAAAAAACAATATGAGTGCATACAAAAACTCTGCTGTTGTTGTTTTGTTGTTTCACATCCAACTCAAGAATCTTTCACTCATATGGAGGTGTCACTAAATGCCAGTGAAGGACTACAAATTTTGGTCTATGCTCGGCACTTATGGCCAGTGGGGGTTCTTTTACACCTAGTGTGACATGGGACCTCGGTTTTTACTGTCTCATCCAAAAGACAGTACAAAAAACAAAGAACTTTTTGAAACTCATATATTCATTTAGATTTAGGGGACTTACTCAGCTGGGTGTGTGTGTGTGTGTGTGTGTGGGGGTTACAGGCTTTTTTAATCAGCCTTTTTTTCTTCTTTGTGTCATCTTTTGAAGTACATTGTGTATACAATCCCATTTTCCAAAATGAACGATTTTTATTTTCAGATTCAAGCAGTTTACCAAATTATTGAACTCAATCTTATAAAGTCCTTTCCTTTAAAGTTCTCTTATATTTCCAGAGAAATGTACTTTTTGTTATTAATCTGATATTTTCTCTCAGCATGTAGTCACAGCTGAGATCTAATTAATTATCAGTCATTATATTTAAAGGTATTTTTGTGGTGTTCTAATAATCTGTTCTCCCAGGAAACACCGGATCTCCCGAATTTCACACAGTTTCCTTTATATTCAATCACGCTCATTTCGAATCGTTCCAAGAGTGTTTTATATGGATAAGAATATTCAAACAGTTTTGATAATTTTGTCAATTTTGTATTACAGCTTGGCACAGAATTCCCGATAGAAGTCAAAGCAGGCCATGTGGGTATGTAACAATACTGCCTCTGCTAGATAAGTCACTTCTACGTTGTTGGATCAATATGCTAGAATATGTTTGTATGAAATTGATTGTTATTTATTTGTACATTTCCATAATTTTGCCGAGACTGGAATATCAATGCTGTAGTAGATAATTGGGCCGAAAGTAATCTGCAGAACAATGGGGGCGGAAGCTATCTCAAAGGTCAAGATCAGTTTCAATGGTTTTTAAAAGGCCCGCACCATAAAAATATTTTAATTGTTAGTGAAATTGATTCCCAATAAAGGCACAAATTTTTATATTTCTTGGCCATTATTGATAAATGCTGGAACGTACAGGCAAATAATGAACTTAAAGACTGCGACAATTGTTTCATATTGTACCAGTATCGTCATCTGTTCCTTGTTCTGTGGTTTAATTTGCATATTGTCGATTTCAAAGTGTGATTTTGTTGATTTACAGAATGTAATGTCTCCATGCTGTTTTACAAAAAGTCAAATTTTTTTTTTACTTAGATATAGTAAAATCCATATAACCTGACGGGGTGGAATCTTGTGAACCCTTTCTTGACCTAGACAAGTTTAAATTTTAGGTAAAGCATAACATTAAATTTACACTGACTCGAGCAATAGTTCCTACATGTCCTTGTCACCATACATAAGAGAGTATCCAGTGAGGAATAAAACATTTTTCCTGTGCAGCTTGTCATAACCGAAAAGTGAGTAGAATCATCCATATGATAATCAAAAGGTTACTCCACCCTGCCATCTTATGAAGTTATGTGAATCAGACAATAATGGGACGTCACATATTCTAGGTAAAGTTCCACAAGTTTTGATTTGTGTTGTCGACTGATGTCTTTGAGGCTGGATATTCAGCATGCCACTCCCAATGTGCACCAGGGCCTTAACTTGACCAAATGTACTTTTATGATTTTAGATGAAGTTACATAGAATTTTATTTGTGTCTGTGTTGTTTTACAACAAAAAGCCAGAGCCTCTGTGGTTAGAGCATCACGCTTTGAACCATGAAGTTCCTCACTTCTGGTCAGCCTCGTTGGAACCTAAGCTGATTTTTTGTGAGAAAGTTTGCCAGTTTACTTGCAGAAGACAGTAGGTCTCTTCCTGGGTACATTGTAACCGTGTTCTCTTCTCCGCCATTTAAAACTGACTGCCACCTTATAACTGAAAAATTGTCGAGTGTGGTGTAAAACAATATTCAAAAGTAAAAAAAAAAAAAAAAAAAAATGTCAAACTACAAAAAAGCCAGTATTTTTCTTACTCATATTACAATTATTCAAGATATTCTCTATATTCCATTACTTCAGAAGTATAAACAAGATGTGTTTGTGAAACACAAATGCCCCTGGTCCCCAAAAATATTGCACTTTATATGTAAGCAGGACAGAATTATTGACAGACAGAAAGACGATCCAAACACTAGATGCCTCCGGCAGACCTTTCAGGCTGGGGGCGTAAAAATAACTTAAGTTAATACTAAAATTTTGGGTATCTTTACCTTATTCAAGGTGTCTTTCATATGTCATACCCCCCACCATTGTCAATGGCATCTGTGGACAAAAACTTTAACCTGGTCTATAACATTTTGAAATGTAATTAGTTGAGCTTTAATATTTCACATGTGCAATCCGTAGGATTAGCCCTTTGAGATGGCACCATGACCTTTGACCTTATAACCTAATTAATGCCTTTTGACCTACATCTTTGTTAAAATTTCAGTATTGGATCTCAGTTTTAAGTTTCATCTTAAAGGCCATAAAAAAGGGTGGAAAAGCTTTCTTAAATTTTCTTAATCTACAAGGCTATAAAAATGATGACCTAATGCTACATGCACAGTTATTGTTTCATGTAGCTCATGAGGAAATATATCAACCTATAGCAATAAAAATAAGTGTCTATAATTCACCATTATTTCCGAATGGGTCTACACAAAGATCTCATACATTCTTAGACCCTATAATTCCTTTTTTAGCTCCTGTGTGGTTAAATAGGGGGTGCATATTTTAAAACAATGCAACAAATGGTTATTTTTCAACCAATAAAAATATTTATATTTAAACAGTGTTAAATCAAATTGTTATAACAGTCCATGAATAAACACCTTTAAATCTTAATTGAGATGCCTGAATGTCATGATAAATTGTTATTGTTCCACAGCAGTAAGACAATTGGAGGATTCTCGAAGGTCTTAACTGCTTTGTAAGCATGGAAATTGAAACGTTTTAAACATGGAACACATAACATAAACTATGTTGACTCTGACCAGTAACTACCTCTGTGGTTTGTAAACCAACATAGGATGACAGGAGAAAGGCTGTTAATGAAGACGCTGGCTGAAAGTCAAGAGCAATGATTTCCCATGATGCATTTTAATATGACACTGTGTTATAATTTAGAGAAGGACATTAACTCGGCTGGTCTGACAAGGTGTCTATAGACAACTTCTAGCGATAAATATTTCGGTTTTTGATTTATTTGTCTTGGAGAAATAGTAACTCAGTTTCTGTAATTGTTTTGTCCTTGATTTTTTTTAGAATTGAAACAAACACTAAAATCATTACAGTGAAACCTGTCTAGAGAGACCAGCCCATCTGCCACTGAAATGTGGTCTCTCAAGACAGGTGGTCTCTCAGTAGAGGTTTTATTTTTTAACAAAGTGGTTTTCAGAATGTGGCCTTAAGTGACAGGTGCTCTTTCATCAGAGTGGTCTTTCAAGACAGGTTCTACTGTATTCAAATATTTGTGACTTCTACTAGGTTCGTATTGGAAAATTTGTATTTTTCAACATGTCTATCAAGGGAGTATCTTGAGTCTTTTTCAGGTCTGGTTAGAAGACCCATTCCAAATGCAAAAATGGCTTGCATTTCCCCAAGATATAGAAAAATGCAAACAAACCAACAAAACAGGCTGATAAGTTTACATATGAAAAAAAAGAAAATAGATAGATATTAAAACCAGAAAATTAAAAAAGAAAAAAAAACCATTAGGCACACAACATAACCAGTCTTAATTACCAGGTGGTCTTTATACACAGGTGGTCACTAAAACAGGTTTTACTGTATAATGTAAACAGAAAATTAAAGGTAGGGCCAATGCCCCCTCCCCTCCCTGCAAAAAAGCCAACAACAACAACAACAAAAAATAATGACAATACACACAACTCACAAACGAAGGAAGGAAATACAGTTCAATGGGTTAATGTACTCATTGGCAGATATATAGATAACACAAAATAGCTATACTGAGAGAGAAAAGGAAATTTAAGTATACAGATAGATCAGTTAATGGACAGTTAAAATGAGATAAACAGATGATCAGAAAAAAATGAGAAAAGTAGACAAACAGATGGGTATTGAGAATAAAACAAAGAAAAAGCCCCAAACCAGAGTTAATAGAAGACATGATTTGTCATCAAAGTAACGTCTTAAGATATAAGTGGAAGGAGAGTGTAAACAACCTTATGTGCCTTATGGTGTGGGGAGAATTCAGGTATTGGGTAGAATTAAGGTAAAGGTAGAATTAAGGTAAAGGTATTGGGTAGAATTAATGTAAAGGTATTGGGTAGAATTAAGGTAAAGGTATTAGGTAGAATTAAGGTAAAGGTATTGGGTAGAATTAAGGTAAAGGTATTGGGTAGAGTTTTGGTAAAGGTACGGTATTGAGTAGAGTATGGTGTGGGGAGAATTCAGGTATTGGGTAGAATTAAGGTAAAGGTATTGGGTAGAATTAAGGTAAAGGTATTAGGTAGAGTTAAGGTAAAGGTGTTGGGTAGAATTAAAGTAAAGGTATTGGGTAGAATTAAGGTAAAGGTATAGGGTAGAATTATGGTAAAGGTGTTGAGTAGAATGAAAGTAAGTTATTGGGTAGAATTAAGGTAAAGGTATTGGTTAGAGTTATGGTAAAGGTATGGTATTGAGTAGAGTTAAGGTAAAGGTATTGGGTAGAATTATGGTAAAGGTATTCTGGTAAAGAAGGATCTGATCAACACAAACAAAAGAGTTCTGTAGAGAAATAAATATAAAAAAAATACATAAAAACAGACAACACAAATAAATATCACGATATACATAAAAACAGACAACCGAGTTCTGTAGAGAGATAAATATAAAGAAAATACAAAAAAACAGACAACACAAATAAATATCACGCTATAAATAAAAAAAGACAAAAACAGACAACCGAGTTTTGTAGAGAGATAAATATAAAAAAATACATAAAAACAGAAAAAAACAGACAACAAAAATAAATATCACGATATACATAAAAACAGACAAAAACAGACAAAAGAGTTCTGTAGAGAGATAAATATAAAAAAAAAATACATAAAAACAGAAAAAAACGTACAACACAAATTAATATTTAGCTATACATGTACATAAAAATAGACAAGAGAGTTCCCTATATAGGTAAATATCAAGATATACATAAAACGGACAAAACAAACAAGAGTTCTATAGACAGATGAATATCAAGATATACATAAAAGAGACAACACACACGAATAGTTCTGTAGATAGATGAATATCAAGATATACATAAAAACAGACAACTAGAATTCTGTAGAAGAATATCAAAATATACAGAAAACCAGACAAAAGAGTTCTGTAGACAGATGAATATCAAGATATACATAAAAAACAGACAAAAACAGACAGATAAACATTCAGATAATCATACATACAAGCATATCAGCCATTTCTTTCCGTTGTTTGATCAGAACATTTATTTTGACTTTTTCTTTTTTTTTTTATATTTTTACATGTATCAGCATGTATTGATTTCAAATCATCGTGAATTCACTTTATAGTGGCTTTTTATTGAGATCGCTGTCTTAAATCTGCAAATGCTGCAATAGGTTTATAGGAAATAATTGTTTAGCATGTGGCTTGTGTAGAACATAACACTATTTGTATCAACATTTCTCCGGCTTGCATCGGATTTTCCACTAAGGAGAGGAAACATGCACATTCCTGATGCTTCGTTAATCATTCTGGGTTATGTTTTTATTGGAAGTTCTTTGTAATTATCCGTGTTTTGTGAGAGCTGATATTTTGGTTGCAAAAATTATATTTCAGGTTATACATCTTACATGTATTTCTTGTCATGTTTTCTCAGAATTTCTTTTTATTTTAATTATGAATGTTGATGGTTCAACAACAAACCTGAATATTGTATTGGTTATATATACATGTTTCGCTTTGTCATGTTGATGGTTCAACAACAACAAACTTAAATCTAGTCTATATATAACCTTCATGGGAATTTGATACATGTACTAGGGATTTTCCAACCTATCACAAGGGGCCAAAATAAGGCCCCATTCTCAATGCGAAAAAGAAAATCACAATTTGCAGTCGAAATTTCCTAATTGAAGTCAAATGATAATGAATATGAAGAGATTCTTGTATTTTCAAAACAATTTTGTGTATTCCTAGATTCCCCAATTTCAATGAAATGGTGCTAAAATAGCCCCAATTCAAATTACCCAAGGAGCATTCTCAGAAATATGTGGTAAATCCCAGTAAGTGATTGAACAAATCTTTGCCTGTAACTGAATAATGAATCATGACCTTGACCTACGTACAGGTAATATATAACCTTGGTCAATATGTCAATATGTCATGGTCACTTTAGCATACATATTTTTCCCAGACCACAATGATAATTCAGATGTCCTTTTAGAATATTGAATTAACCTCGGAAATTGTCATGATCCTAATTATTAGCAGTAGGTTAAAGGTCAAGGTATATATTTCTGATGTATGACAGGGGTCATTTCTAAAATTGCCATTCTAGTTTATCAGATTATGAGGATCCTGGAATGCAGTTACAACTTATACAGGTAGATATGAAAATTGATTTTTAACCTTCATCTTGTTCAAATTAGGGGCTTTCATTTGATATCAATTGTAGTGACTTTGTGACCTCGGCAAAATAACAGTCTGCATCACATTGACATTGTAAATCGTTATCTTCAAGTTACATAGACTTCACTAATCAACACAAATGTAGTCAACTTCAAGGTCACTTCTCTGTCTTTTTTTTGTTTTTGTTTTTTTGTTTTGTTTTTTTTGCCATGACTGTGTGCTCAGCAATAATTGTAAACAAATTGAGCACAAAAAAGGCTGGGTATAATTTGCATTTTACATGTAAAGAGCTATAGAATTTGGCGAGAGAGAGAGAGAGAGAGAGAGAGAGAGATATTTGACAAATCTGTAGAACTGAAACTAAATTTATTTATATGTGTTTCCTGCACACCCATGGTATAATGTTTACCTGGAAATTTTTACGCCCGTGTATTTTTGTTGTTTTTTTTACCTTAGATGAGAAGGTGAATTTAAATTTAAAGAGTGAAATTTTTAAACTAAATAATTGAGGCAGTATTGGCATACATGTTATCCACCAGAGTATAGTGACATAGGGTGAATGTAAGAAAAATGAATATGTCTTCTGTCGTATTTAAGCGCAAAAATAACCAGGGGGTGAAAATTTTCAGGTGTACATTATTTGTATACTGTAAGGATAAATGAAATATCGTTACGGTTAACATGTATCTAAATACATTTGGAAATGTTGTGAAAATTCTTTCAAAGATAACCTGTAGTAAAATTGGGTTATAAGAAATTAGGGGAATATTAGAAAAAAACAAATCTACAAGTGTATAAAGTGATACATGTTTATATGTTTACATAAGGAAACTGAAAATTTTTGAAAACAAAATATTATTTCTAGGTCACAGGGTCGGTTGACAAACACCATTCAGTTTTCTTTCATCGTACTTATCACATTATTCAAGTTCCTGTTTAAAACAAATTGAAAGATGTCTGACAAAGTAATAATTGTTTGTGAAGAATGACATTACAGATTACGATGAGACTGTAGACTCCATTATTCTTTTCATTAACATGGTATCCTGTTGTGATTACCTCCGGCATGTCATGCATCACGTAAATCTTTACAATGTACGTATTGACGAGGCTGTCCTGAAACTGATTATTATTGATGAAGTTGTACATGTATTGATATCATGAGTCTTTTTATGCTCCCAAGATCGAAGGAGGTGGATGGTGGGTGTGGGGGGGACATATATTGATGAAACATAAGATGACTTTGATTATGGCGTCTGTTCGGCAAAAATGTGCATTAAAATAGTTTATGGTACATAGACCGCCAGATTATAGCCATAGTAAAATAAACGTCCTTGAATTTGTAAATCTTAGTACATGTAATATGAATATGTAAATACTCTTTTACGTTTCAAAAATAAATCAATCAAATATGCAAACCAGTGGAGCTCAGTATAACGATTCCGTCTTTGTAATTTAGACTACGGACTTGGGGAATGTTGCATATTCATCTTTCCTGTGGGAGACACTTGGAAAGACAACATATGGAAATCTTTATCAGGTTTGACGTAAACATGTTGTCAGTTAATTGTGTATAGATCGCACAGAGAACAGCAAGCAAATCATCGAAATTAACATCGTTTACGCAAGACATTCTTATTTTTTAATTTCCCAGAGGTGCAAATATACGCAGTTTAAGCATAGGCATCCAGTTCTGTAATAATAGTTTTACAGACCCAAATTATGTGTTTTTTGTATTTTATAGCCTGCTAGGTACTGGCAGTTTTAAAAAAGATTATTTAATTGGACCTAAATTGACAAAATCTTCTATCAATAGGGGGGATTTGTGTAAATTATGCATATCTGATCTGTTTGACTGCTCGTTAAAAGTTATAGTACTTATAGCATTAGAATGCTTGTCTTGTGAGTTTGAGGATTTCAAATTTAATTCTGGTTTAGACTTGATGTTACACAGGCATTTCCTTCCTGTAGTACTCAACATTTTGAAATGAAAGTTACGATTCTTGTAGATTAGTTTTAAGGGAATTCAAGGTCAGTCCTCTGTTAGCACAATGGTTAGCACACTGGCTTCAAGTGAATGTTTTATTGTTTTCAATATCTTTATTGTGTTTAGTTGCTTAGTATTGACGAGGTATTAGTTGACATCAATTATTTTGTAAATTTCATATACATGTACTAAGTATTGACATATAGCTGTTCACAGACATCAATTTCATTACTGAAGACAATGCATATGCTTAATGATGAGGTGTCAGGTTTCAATATAGCAGTCAGGTGATTTTTCAGCAAATTACCTAAACTAAAGTGTTATGATGATTTTTGTTTAAATCATCGATCACCTGATAAAGTTTGGACCCTAACATAAATCAATGACTTGGACTAGTCCAGATGTGTCTTTAGGGGTAAATTCCTTATCAGCTACAGTGAAACTTGTATATAACAACCTCCTTAGGGACACAACAAAACTGGTCTTTAAAGGGAGGTGGTCTTTATATAGAGATTGATTTGTACACAAATGGTACTATTGGGGACAGGACTAGGTGGTCTTTATACACAGATGGTCGCTAAAGCAAATTGTACTGTATTTTGTTGTGGAGCTAATCTAAAGTCACAAAATTGATTTGATTGAATTTGATGATTGTTTTGCGCCACACTCAACAAATTTTCAGTTACATGGTAGTGGCTAGAATTTAATGGTGGAGGAGAGAACCTGATTACAATGTACCCGGAAAGAGACCACCAGCCCTCCGCAAATAAACTGGCAAACTTTCTCACAAAAATCAGCTTAGGTACCAGTGGCACTCAAACCTGCACTGACCAGAAGTGCAGACTTCAGTCACAGGATTTAATCCATGTCTGTCTGTTGCTTTGTTCAGTGTGTTTTGATAATGACTTTTTACCAGGAAATTTATGTTGGTATGTTGGTATATAAAGTTAGTGCACTGATGCTGTGATTGTTATGTTACATAAAATATATGCATTAATCATGTACATAAATGTTAGAGAGAGAGAGAGAGTGAGTGTCAGACAAAATGAGAGAGAAAGAGAGAAACATGGGGACAGACAAATGGAAAGAGATAGACAGACAGACACAGATATTACATGTATTTGTAATTTCCTTCTGTTCCTGAGGACAGGCAAAGAAATCAAATCACAAAGGGCTTACCATACATGGAGGGGTGGGGTGGGGGGTTAGAAGGTTATTTCTCCCTTTCATTGGTAAAGTTACCTGGTCATACCATATAAGTGGAAATTTTAGCGAGACACAAATTGAGTGTTTTGTTCTAAAAACATGGTATAATTTTAGCGAGAAGTAATTTTAGTGATTTAAAAAGATAAGTCTGTCTTACCATGAGGAATGAATTATTAGTACAGTAATATTTAATTTTTGCGATCTCAACAACCTTGCTAAAAATGCCAAAATTGAACCCTTGCTAAAACTTCTGCTTATACAGTATGGCTAAAGGAGAAACAATGCCTGTCCCCCCCCCCCCATAAAAAAAGTCACATGACAATTAAAAATCTTCTTATTATCACCTGTTTTTAGCTTACCTGTACCTCTACATGGCATTGGCATTGATATCAGGTTAAGGTCAGGTAGAGGTCAGGTTTACCTGCTTCTACTGCTAAACTTGCATCACATAAATTTTTCACAATTCATAGTATAGATCAACCATAGTAAAGTGGCACATCCTGGTTCAGTCAGAAACCAAAACAAAATGGTCTACTTTGCAAAAATAAGTTGTACAGGTAAAACATATTGCCATGCATGGACTCCATGCAAGTTTGATTATAATGTTGATGTGTAATCTTTGATTACTCAATGTTGGTGTAAGGTGAGATTTGTAATCTTTGATTACTCAGTTTATTGGAGGTGAGCTTTTGTAATCTTTAATTACTTTATGTTTTTGTAAGATCAGCTTTGTAATCTTTGATTACTTTGTTATGGGATGTGAGCTTTGAAATCTGTGATTACTCTATGTCGGTAGGAAATGAGCTTTTTAATCTTTTATTATTGAGGTGAGCTTTGTAATCTATGATTACTCTCTGTTGATGTAAGGGATTTGTAACTTAAAGATTCTCCCATAAAGTTTAATTTGCAGTAAACATTGATTTATACGGTACACAAGTTTTCCGTCATTGTGAATTATTGTAAGTGATTTAGATTACCAACATGTCGCTATCTAACTCAGTGTTAGTTGTGTAGGAAATAGATTAATGAAATGCATTGATCAACAAACTGTTGCTGATATCAGAAGTATTGAATCTTTATAAACAAATCAACGTTATTGATCTAAAGAAATTATCCATTTGTCTGATTTGACGTGCTCAACAACTGTTGACTTTGTGTGGATTAGTCTGTAACGGAAATGTCTCCAAGAAAATTCCAGTAAAATTGTAACTTCTAAATGTAGTCTGTAATGGAAATGTTTCCAAGAAAATTCCAGTAAAATTGTAACTTCTAAATGTAGTCTGTAATGGAAATGTTTCCAAGAAAATTCCAGTAAAATTGTTACTACTCAATGGCCTGTTGGAAGAGACCTTTCAGGGGAAGACGTACATGTCACATATGACAGGTGCTCTCTAGTCTCTATATTCCGATGACCAAATGTTAGACTTTCAAAGATTTTAACGAAAATAATTTGGAAATAGAAAAGTTGGTTTAATTTAAATCTTTATTTCACCTGTTAATTTGCTCAATAGACATGGCGTGTATTTTTAATTGTTCATAAAATTTACGTTTCATTTGTTCTAAGGTTAACACTATTAGCATTGTTGTGGCCATTTTGATGCGGGTAGGAAATCTGTCTCTTGCAGGACAAGGGTACACTGTGAAACATGGTTACTAAATCTAGGTGCTTTCAAAATTTCGGAAGTCAAAATTTGGTTTGTTAGTCACATTAGTGCAGTTAGTCAAATAAAACAGGTCATTTATATAGAAAAATAGTTTGGGGTGACTTTGTTTAGATTGCAGAAGATAGGTAGTCACTAAATCTAGCTAGTAGTTAGTGCCCAAGGCAGGTTACACAGTAGTTGAAATTTCTGAGCTTTTAAGAGAAAATTATGCAGGTTCATTCTTATCCCATTCTTTTATGATTGTTTTATTTAGGCTGTTAGATACAGGAAATTTTAAAAAGACTTTACAACTAACAATTACTTCTCATTTTAGAGTCTATGTATGTACACCTGAATGGATCCGAGTTCAAATGCAAGCAGGGTTAAATGTAGGGATCTGTAGACATAGGTTTCAAGTGATCATTCCTTCACAAGTGCTTTGTACTTAATACTATCGATTTTTTTTTTCACTTTGCTTTACTGTTGTTTCACATTGGAAGGTAAAGAAACTATTAAGAAAACCAAACAACAACAAAAACGTCTACATACATAAAGAAAATGAACCAAAGAATTGTGATTTTAAGACGTAGTAGCTTTGTAATTTATTGTTCTTCTGCACCAATATTCACAATAAGCTTACTGTCAAACTTGCCTATAAAGGCAACTTAAGAGAACAGACTAAAGTAGCCATTATAGACAAGTGGCCTTTATAGAAAGGTTTATTCAGTATAAAAAAGTAAACAAGGGTCATGTTTGAATGGACGTTATAAGCAGGTGCTCTTTATATAGAGGTGACATTTAATGCAAGTTTGACTGTACTTAACTGTTTGAATAAATAAAAAAATAAAAAAGGGAAAAAAAAGGATAAATTTTCCAAATTACAGATATATAGTGTCTAGATAATATTAACCCATTCATCCTAAAACACATTTGGAATGGTCTGAGTCATTGATTTACAGAAGAGTCATTGTTTTTCAGGGGTTGATGAGTTAAAGAATGTCTGTGTTGTCATGGACTAGAAGTCAATTATTTTAAGCATGCATATAAGGATTTGGGAGAGATGGATTTCAGGCAATATTTCAGTAATATATCATCTGATCATATATTTTCATGCACATCAATAATCGTGCATTCCGGTATCCTGTTCACGATATTCTTCGTTATTTTTGTTATTTCCAGATGATTATTAAACTATCGAAATTTAGCAATCAATAATAGATAAAAGTGTGCTGATAATCATAAGTATTGGTTTGGTATGTTTACAAATAAACTTATTGTGCAAGAACTCTTAAGTGCCTGAAAAATGGTTTCTCGAGGATATCACAATATATTTCAGAAATGTTCAAGTCGCGCATGCAAGAAACTGATACACATGTACATGACATCTCTCACAGTTATGGTAATCCTTGATTCAGTTGTAGGGTATCGTTATAATTATCTTGATTAAAAACTCCACGATACTTTTATGGACGGTCACATGCAGTAACCTAGGTTATCAGTGCTTTTTATCTAGAAGTCTGGTATCATTTTCATAATTTAATGCATTCACCCCTGTAGACATATTTGGACTGGTCTAAGTCATTGATTTACAGAAGAGTCCATTGTTTTTCAGGGGTTGATGAGTGAAAGGACAGTCATGCAATTGTCCACATTGCTGATAATTGTGTGTTGTATTGTTTGACCTAGTTTTGGGTTTCTCACTATGAAATAAGCAATATGCAAATTGTGAGACAGTAGATGAGATGTCACTTTCTCAGATTTGTAAGAATGTGGGCTATCACTATCAGTTCTTTTATGAGGTTTGTCAGACAGCAGGCCTATCTGTTGCTAATTAGATGTGTGAGACAGTGGGCTTACAATTTATTTCACAGGTGTGTAATTTAGCAGGCTTGCAATTGTCTTCTTAGGATTTTGAGACAGCAGGCTGATAGTTGCTATCTCAAGTTTGTGAGACACCAGACTGACAGCTGTTTTCTCAGGTTTGTGAAACAGCAGGCTGACAGTTGCTTTCTCAGGTTTGAGATACCAGGCTGACAGTTGCTTTCTCAGGTTTGAGATACCAGGCTGACAGTTGCTTTCTCAAGTTTGTGAGATACTAGGCTGACAGTTGCTTTAAGTTTGTGAGATACCAGGCTGACAGATGCTGTCTCAGGGTTTTGAGACAGCTGGCTGACAGTTGCTTTCTCAGGTTTGTGAGATACCAGGCTGACAGTTGCTTTCTCAGGTTTGTAAGATATCAGACTGACAGTTGCTTTCTCAAGTTTGTGAGACAGCAGGCTGACAGTTGCTATCTTTTTTTTTTTTGACAGCAAGCTGACAGTTGCTACTCAAGCATATGAGTCATCCTGCTGACAGTGTGCTTTCTTTGGTTTTTAAGACAGCAAGCAGTTGTTCTGTCGGATGTGTTAGACATTAAATTAACAGCAATATGTCTTGTTTTCAGATTACATCAAGTTGTCCATCCCCTGGTCTAACCTATTTGGAAGCACAGAAGTACGACTTGAGTTAAATGGTCTGTATATATTGGCTGGACCAATTACAGATAGGCCATATGACAAGAAGACAGACGAAGACTTACAGAATGCCATCAAGCAAGGCAAACTTAGAGCATTTGAAGAGTCGGCCATTGAACAAGTCAGTAAGTAGATGGTTCCAATTAGTAAAACAAAAGCTTCACGATATGAAAACTCAATTTGAAAATTAATTAGCTTCTTTGTCATTTGAAAAGAGAGAACAGGGCTCTTTGGTAAGATATTTGTTTGAATTTGAATAAGATTTTTATAAATAACCAAAAGAGAAAAAAAATTAAAGAGAAATTGAAATGTTGTAAGTAATTTTTTTGTCTTTTGTCTATTACAGAAAAAGAAGCTGAAGATAATCCCAGCTTATTTGAGAAGATCGGAAAATACATCCTCAACAATATACAGGTATACAGTTCATTCTACTGTTATATCATGTTAGCTATATTTGTAAGATCGAAAAATACATCCTTAACGTATACAGGTATACAGTTAAATCTACCGTTATATCATGTTAGCTATATTTGTAAGATCGGAAAATACATCCTTAACGTATACAGGTATACAGTTAAATCTACCGTTATATCATGTTAGCTATATTTGTAAGATCGAAAAATACATCCTTAACATATACAGGTATACAGTTAATTTTACCGTTATATCATGTTAGCTATATTTGTAAGATCGAAAAATACATCCTTAACATATACAGGTATACAGTTAATTTTACCGTTATATCATGTTAGCTATATTTGTAAGATTGGAAAATACATCCTCAACAATATACAGGTATACAGTTCATTCTACTGTTATATCATGTTAGCTATATTTGTAAGATCGAAAAATACATCCTTAACGTATACAGGTATACAGTTAATTTTACCGTTATATTATGTTACCTGTATATGTAAACTTCTTGTATTAATAAAAGACAGGTACATACAGGGGAGCATGTTATTATAACTACAGTCAAACCTATACTGACTCACCTGTACCTGTAAACTACCTGTACTAACAATATACAGGTACATACCCATCAACATGTTATTGTAATAACTACAGTCAGACCTATACTGGCTGTCACCTGTAACTGTAAACTACCTGTACTAACAACATACAGGTACATACCCATCAGCATGTTATTGTAATAACTACAGTCAGACCTATACTGGCTGTCACCTATACCTATAAACTACCTGTACTAACAACATACAGGTACATACCCATCAACATGTTATTGTATAAACTACAGTCAAACCTATACTGACTGTAACCTCTACCTGTAAACTACCTGCATTAGCAATCTACAGGTACGTACTATTGAGTATGTTGTTATAGTCAAACCTAAACCTATACAGACTGTCACCTTCATCTGAACACTATCTGTATTAACAACATACAAGTGAGCAAAAATTTTGGCAGAATGTAGGAAAATCATAATAAAAATAAAAATAAAGGTCTTTTAGTGTGGCTGGGTATAGTTTATGTTTATCGCCATACTGTACCTGTTGTTCTTGTTGTCTTCCATTCTAGATCAGCATCAGCAACGTACATATCCGATACGAGGATTCTGTTACCAATGACGACTACTCCTTTGCTATGGGAGCCATTTTGCGTGGACTTCATTTGTATTCAACTGATGACAAATGGCAGGAAGCAGAGGTTGATAGTACGGCTAAAATTCTTCACAAAGTGAGTTAAAGTGTACTTCATCTGAATTGAGTCCTGATAAAAATTGATTTAATTTTTTTTTTCGGTAGTTTGATGATATATCTTTATTTTTGCTAGAGTTTAAGTTAAGATCAGTGAAGAATAAATTCTCGTATATTCAGTTTTGTTTAAAACTGAATTCTACCTCAAAACTTTATTTTGAAGTAAGTGAAAGCTATTTCTCAAATGAATATTTTCAATAGAAAGTATTTTTTTTACAATAACACTCACATATTATGATTTTATAATTTAAAAAAAAATATGTAGTTAGTCATTTGTATTTGTATTATGTTTTCTATTGCGATATTTTGCCAACTTAAACCTGATTTGCCGTTATCGTTGTATATATATATAGCTCGGCAAGCTGACAGACTTGTCCGTATATTGGAATCATTATGTCAAAGAACCAGATCTTGTTGGAAAGATGAAGAGATTGGAGACAGGGGAATGGAAGGTATGTGGACATTTTATACTCTTATTGACTTATACGCCATTAGTGAGTGTGTCTGTGTGTCTGGTATAAAAACCACCTGGTCACGAAGATTGTTTTTGGCTGTTCCCAATAGTACCTTTTCTGTACAAATGAACCTCTATATAAAGACCACCTCCCTATAAAGACTGGTATTCTTGTGTCCCTAAGGAGGCCGCTATACACAAGTTTCACTATATTTGCATTTTTTAGGTCGTAGACTGAAGAACTTTTTAAATCATTTTCTGACTACAGACTCAGATTATATTTTAATTATTTTGTCAAATTGAATAAAAAGAAAGTTTCTATATGTGAATTCTGTCTTGTTTCATTTCAGAGGTTGATGAAGGAGTCAATAAGAACCTACAAAGTTGATGAAGAAAGCTTCCAACCAAGTATGTCATAAACTTTGTTCACATCACTGAGCTGTAGATACAAAACACCACTCGGCTTCATTTTTTTTTCCTCCGTAAGACCAGTCAAGGTTGTTGAGTCGGTCAGACGGTTTGCCTGGGATGGGTAATGACTTAAAACTGAGGTCCCATGGTAACACAGGCATGGTATATTTAAAAACCCTTCTGCTTTGACATCAGTTCATAGCACAGGTCAGAATTTTGTGACACTCTACCTCTAGCTGGTAATGTGTCCATATTAGTGTAAATTTGTTGGTTTGAAATAAAACTACAGTAAAACAAAAACACTCACAAAGCTATAACATGTATAGTTAGTTGTTCAGATTTTTTTTTTAGATAAGCAACTACCTGCCTAAAACGTTGTTTTTGTTCAATGGCCAGTCATATGTATAATGGATATAGGTTTATCATAAACCTTGTGACATCTCATTTTATCAAGACCCAGAAGTGCAATTAAAATAAAATGCATGATGCCTTAAGTCATAGGAGATTTGACAGTTTATTTGGCAAGATTTTTGCCCTCCTAGGGTACTTTGTAACCATGGTTTTCTCTTCTGTAAAACACTAAAAAAACAACAACAAAAAAACCAAAATCTGAAATTCACAAAAGCTTTATACTCAAGTCTTATCTTGGAAGTGAAGAAAGATTTTGTTGTAGAACAAACGTACACAACACATATGGAATATGTTGTTAGTCTGTTAGTGTAATTAAAACACAAAGTGTACTGGAAACCTAGAAATTTTTTATCCTGTTTAATTATTGCTCCTGTTTCATTTTCGCTCCTGTTTCATTTTTGCACTTAGTTTGGATGAAGGCAAATTTAAAAAGAATGCAAAATTTTGAAGCTAAATAAATGAATCTTGGATATTTATGAGACTATGGAGATTTAGGGTGAATTTAAATTCGGGTGAATTTTTGTTTCTGATGTGAAAGGGCAAAAATAATCAGGGGCGAAAATTTTCAGGTATACATTATTTTTGGAAGGATAAGAAATGATGAATGTGTCCAGCCTTCTGCATGAGATTCACATAATTTAATCACATATCCAAACATATCTGTGTGATATATTTTCACCACAATATTTTTCTGAATAAATAATTGCTGTTTATTTGTATTTGTTTTTATTTTTGTTTACAGTTTTAAAACCTGTATCGGCAGAAGCTAAACTGATAATGAACAATGAAGAGGACTTCAAAATGCCAAAGCTGTATATCCAGTTTTCTCTGCAAGATATAGATTGTCTTTTTTCTAGACACCAGGTAAAATTTTTCTGAATCCTGAGTTATCTAAGGATCATTGTTATAAAGTTTCAAAGTCATGGGGTCAAAATTCAAGGTCACCTGTACCTAATTAAACAGACAATATCAGTTGCATTAGTTGCAGTATTGACTATATTTGCCAGGTGAGTGCCCTTCTGGGCTTGGCATAATAAAACTTAAGAATTACTTCAGTCTTAAAATTTTACTCAACTTTGGCTAATCCTGGAATATGATTGGCTAAGCAAGCCAAGTTGAGAATATTCTCAGACTTGAGTAAATTCTGAAGTTTTATGGTACTGGGCCCTGGTCCGATGTTTAAGGTCGATGTAGTGGTGATAAACGCATCAAGAAAATTATCAAAAAACATCAGTTTCCACAAAAATAAAATTTTGACTACATCTGTGAAAGAGCGCCTTAACTCTATTACATGATATGAGATCTAGCCACTACCCACTTGCATATAACTCACAGATATGAAGTGGAACACCATGCAGAATTCTCCCTGGTGCACAAATCCTGCGTCATTGTCATGATGTAATAGCAAATGACCCTCTAAATAAGAATCAGTTGTATCATGTTGGTCACAATCCTCACCATTTGTCAGATTACGTCAATATATAATACTACAGTCTGTCATAATTTTAATGTAACATTTAAAAACCATGAATGATTACAAGTAATGACACATACAGAAAACATGTATTTACTCTTTAAGAATAACTGACCACCAAAATTTCCAAACGACCCTCATTTTTTATTTTAAGGGAATTGAAATGAACCTTCAATGAATATTTCTACGGAAAACCCTGCCATGTATATCATTGCTTCTGTAAACTTTGAAAGTTTTTAATTTTTTTTCAACTGTTATTGATAAAGTTCATCTGTTATTAAATGTTTCATTTATGCATGTTGCATACTAAGTGCTAAATATTTCTTGAAAATAATTGTTTTCTTTATACCTGATGATATTGTTAACATTTTCAAATTACAATTTTTTTTTTGCAGTATCTCAACCTGTTAAAATGGATTGATGCTCAAAAGAGAATGCAAGTCAATAGACGATACAGAAAATATCGCCCCAATGCCATTGTCCGCAGTAATGTTAAATCATGGTGGAAGTACGCTTGTCAGGCAGTTGTTGAGGAGATTGTTAGACCATACTCTTGGAAATATATAGTAGATTACAGGTAAGGAGATTGTTAGACCAACACATGGAAAAACATAGTAGATTACAGGTAAGGAGATTGTTAGACCAACACATGGAAAAACATAGTAGATTACAGGTAAGGAGATTGTTAGACTGGACACCTGGAAAAACATAGTAGATTACAGGTAAGGAGATTGTTAGACTGGACACCTGGAAAAACATAGTAGATTACAGGTAAGGAGATTGTTAGACCAACACATGGAAAAACATAGTAGATTACAGGTAAGGAGATTGTTAGACCAACACATGGAAATATATAGTAGATTACAGGTAAGGAGATCATAAGACCGTACTCCTGGAAATATATAGTAGATTACAGGTAAGGAGATCATAAGACCGTACTCCTGGAAATATATAGTAGATTAGAGGTAAGGAGATCGTTAGACTGTACTCCTGGAAATATATAGTAAATTACAGGTAAGGAGATTGATCGACCATACTCCTGGAAATATATAGTAGATTACAGGTAAGGAGATTGTTAGACCATACTCCTGGAAATATATAGTAGATTACAGGTAAGGAGATTGATAGACCATACTCCTGGAAATATATAGTAGATAACAGGTAAGAAGATTGTTAGACCGAACACCTGGAAATATATAGTAGATAACAGGTACGGAGATTGTTAGACCGAACACCGGGAAATATATAGTAGATAACAGGTAAGGAAATGTTAGACAGGACACCGAGAAATATATAGTTACAGTTTAGGAGATTGTTAGACCAAACACCGGGAAATATATAGTCAATTACAGGTAAGGAGATTGTTAGACCGAACACCTACAATTATATAGTTACAGGTAAGGAGGTTGCAGACTGAACACCTAGAAATGTATCTATTTCTCATAAAACAAGAACAAGTATTATACATATATGAAAAGTATTTTGATTGGGCGAGTGAAAATAACACAGTTTACATTGACTGTATAAAATGAAAATCAGGGAATAACAGATTTATTAATTGATAAATCCTTATATTTTACCACGAGAATTGTAATACAGTGTTATATATATTATCATTATTTTTCATGTAGAATGCAGTTCAAAAAGTACAAAGATTTATACAAAAAGCATCTGGAGTTCCCTGACGATGTGAGCATTAATGGGAAGTTGGAAGAGCTAGAGTATGTCATGGGTGTTACTAATATAATAGCTGCCAGAGAAGACGCTAAATTTGAGGTTTGTTCATGCCGACTTTCTACTGCATAAAGAAGAATATTGAATAGTTTATAATTGACTTATCGCCAAATGTCTGAAACATGGCTCTCTATGTGCATTTTTGATGTCAATTTATTATGACATCATAATCACACAAATGTTTGACAGGTCATTTAGTTGTGATGTCATAATGGAAAAGACTGCAAAAAGGTGCCCCGTCAGGCCTTTGGTGAAAAGTCAAGTGGGGAAGCTTGATAAACATGACAAAGTCAAAAATGTCAAATCAGGCTAAACCATTATTTACCACCTTATTACTTAAAGAAACCCTATGTGATGAAGTGTCAAGTTACTTCCTGGGTACCACTTAGTTCCCTACCCCTGAAACAGGGGTGGAGTGGGCTATTGGTTCTGTTTGTGTCCATCTATCCGCCAGTCTGCCCTGTTTAGCTTTTGGTTAAGGTTTTGTAATTGCTCACTATTCTTTTTATAATGGCTTCATAGGTAGGTATCATGTATTGATTCATCAGAACTTTCAGGTGTCTGGTTACCATGGTACCATAAACATGAAAAATCTGTACAGATAAACCTATTCATGCTATTGTTTGAAAGACTTAAATATAGATGTTTGTTTTCGGTTTTTTTAGTTACTGTTTTATGTCTTGCCAAGAATCTTTCACATTCATTTATGTGGAAACATCACTGGCTTTTAGGTGAAGTACCAAAAACTTTGACCTGTTGTATGGACTTTCATTGAAGGTTCTTAACCATGCAACATCTACTATGGATGTAGGACCTCGGTTTCAATTTTTTGCCCCAAAAACTTTAATTCTCATGCGGAGTTAACAGTTACTAAATGCATTAAAAAGTCTTAGGTTCAACCTAGATCATAACCTCAAACTTTCAACCTTCTGCTTGCGAGTCTATTGCTTGGCCGAAGTGGTCAATTTCTCTATACATCTACATGTTATATAATTTGACAGTATTAAGAACATAGAAGAATTATAGAAGGTAAGGAATTGATAAGATTTGAGTTGTAAGATTCTCCCATCAGATTATGTAATTTTGCATTTTTTTTAATAACATCATATTGCGCCTCTGTGACCAAGTGGTTAGAGCGTCAAGCTTTGAACCATGAAGTCTCTCACTTCTGGTCAGGGTACGTTAATTTTTTGGAGAAAGTCTGCCAGTTTACTTGTGGAAGGCTGGTGGTCTCTTCCTGGGTACACTGTTACTGGGTTCTCTCCTCCACCTTAAATCTGGCCACCGCCATATAACTTAAAAATTGTTGAATGTGGCATAAAACAATATTCAAAAAAAAAAAAAACAAAAACAAAATTGTATGTCTTATAATTTTCCATTCTTAACTAGATAACGTAAATATTTTTGCATCCGAGTAACCATTGGTTAGGACACTTGCTTTTCACCAATGTTACTCTGTGTCAGTCCTCAGATTGGAGATGGCAGTATGTGAAGTGAAATGGTAGTTTCTTACTTGCATATGGTTTTCTCCAAGTACAATGGAGCAATCTGGTTTCTTCTCACACCCTGCACTATTCACACCAACAAAAAAGCTGTAAAGAAATAGCTATATAAGTTGTAAAAACTTATTTGCTAGTCATTGTAAAATAAATCAAGTTTGTACATAAATATTTTGTAATTTTTTAGTTTGCCCAAGAGGCACCAGACAGAGCAAAGAGAAAACCGAAAGATAAACAGTCTTCAGGAGGAGGTTGGTTCAGTTGGATATGGGGTACATCATCAGAGGAAGAGGAGGACATAGAGATAAAAATTGATGAGGAGAAAGGTGAGGTGGGGGACAGATGCACACACTGGAATATTGATCATTCAGTTTGGATTAAGTCCCATTTATGTAGAGATGAAAATAGATGAGGAGAAAGGTGAGGTGGGGGAGAGAGGAACACACTGGAATATTGATCATTCAGTTTGGATTAAGTCCCATTTATGTAGAGATGAAAATAGATGAGGAGAAAGGTGAGGTGGGGGAGAGAGGAACACACTGGAATATTGATCATTCAGTTTGGATTAAGTCCCATTTATGTAGAGATAAAAATAGATGAGGAGAAAGGTGAGGTCAGGGAGAGAGGAACACACTGGAATATTGATCATTCAGTTTGGATTAAGTCCCATTTATGTAGAGATGAAAATAGTTGAGGAGAAAGGTGAGGTGGGGGAGAGAGGAACACACTGGAATATTGATCATTCAGTTTGGATTGAGTCAAATTTATGTAGAGATGAAAATAGTTGAGGAGAAAAGTCAGGGGAAGAAGGAGGGTCAAAAACAGTAGGGGAACTGCAGCAATATGACCAAGATTAATGGATAGGCCAAATTTAAGATTAACATTTTTACAGATGGCCAAAATTGAACTGACCAAATATTAATCATCCTAATTTTGAACAGTATGGCCAAATTTTGATGACACCAATTTACAGTATAGACATTGTTGGAGAAACAGGAGTTAGCATAAGAAGTGAAGGTCATGAGTTCTGTATACAAGGTTATTTTTTGCCCTGTGTTATTTTCTCCCTGCTACACTTGCAGACGGTTTCAACCTGTTTTAAATTCGCCCAGACTTTGCAAAGTTTTATTAAACAGTTAATAATTTTGTGTGTCTATTTTCTTCATGATTATATTAGAGCTTTTTTAAAATCATTTTGAGTGTTGTTCATTTGTTAAATCAATTTGTGTGTTGTTCATTTATAAATGAAATACATAATAGATACTCTCTGCAATTATAAAAAGGATTACCATCTTGAAATTGTCCAGTTTTAAATTCGCCCACTTACATGTAAGATGAGGGCAAATGGGGCGAAAATAAAACAGTATTTATGATGCAGGGAAATCTTCGTCCATTTTTGCCCCTTTTGCCCTCATCATATGGGTGACACATAAATGAACCCTTTCTGTATAGTTATGAACCCATAGCAGTTGTCAAAATTTGTGGCACTTCACCTATGGCTTTATAAGTGATAAAATTTTGCGGGATGTTGAACTACTACACAAATCAAATCAAATGCTAACAACAGGAGAGGTGTAATTGATATATATATGCAATTTTACAGGTTTACTGTCAACACTCACAGAGAAAGAGAAAAAAGAATTGTTCGCAGGTGTTGGATACGATGAAAATGCCAATGAGGTGTCACTGCCGAAGGAGGTACAAACATTCCATGTGAAATCCTAGAAAAAATAAGTCTTTGTATATATATATAATCTGGTTGCCCGTACATGGTTGAGTGCTTAGAGCTTAACACTTACAGGTTTCTTGCCTGGTCAGCTAACAGGTCAGCTTAGGCCATGAGTCTTTTCAAGAATCTATACTAATTATGTGCAGGAGTTTGCCAATTTATTATTTTTTTTTCAGGATTTACCAGTGGTATATGTAATGAGGATTTTTCCTTCATCATTAATAATCATTATGTTATAGCTTAGTGGATTATACTGAGTCCATGTATTCACAGGCCTCTGTGTCTCGGTGCTTTGAGAATCTTGAAATAGACTATGACAAATCTTCAATGGAATCATGGCTAATTTGGTGGAAAGTTTTATAAAACAAAACAGAAAGTATCTTACTTATTAAATATTTTGCAATTACTGACTTTTAAGAAAGTGTTAAATTTTTAACAGTTTTGAAAAATTTTATTCTCAGATGGCATCTGCATCAGAGTTTCTTTGTAACACAGTAGTCACATTAATTTCTCGTCAATGCGACACAGGTTCAATCCACATATTTACTCTCATGATTAGAAATCCCTTGTGTCAACTTCTGTTCAAATACGACACAAAGGTGTAAGTTAGATAACAAAGTCTTATTAGTTTTTTGTTGTTAAAATTAAGTTTAATTCATCAGCTCCTGAAGACACATTTGTACCTGTCCATTTCAAAGAATGGTTTAGTCCACTGTCAGATTCAAGGGTGTATGATTTAGAATAATTTTATATGAACAAGTTCTATTTCACTCCTGAATTATGACAGTAGACCATACTAATTATTGATTTGGGTGAGTCTAAACGTGACCACAGGTGTTGATAAGTTAAAGTAAACTGGATTACTATCACTGTTCAAGTGTAATATTTGATACTGAAATTTTCCAGTACATAGCCGTTCTTCCTCTTCTGCTTTCAGTATGTTGCTTATAAGGTACAGCTGAGACTGAAAAGGTGTTGTGCTACCTTAATGAACTATAGCAAACCAATCTTAAAGGTGGCGCTCTGTGATATGTTGACGTCTTACGAGAACAGACCAGGTGGGGAAGGAATAAGGTATGTTACCTTCAGTGTTGGGATTTGCTTAATGGCTATTGAATATATGATTACAGATTCTTTTTCTCAGACATTCATAAAATTCTATTTATCAACAGAGTGAGGAAATTGTACTCATTTACTCGTCCTGAACGATTGAAAATGGCATGGTAATGAATAGTTAGGGGTGGGCACTCGTCCCTGGTGACAAGTAATTTTTCTTTTTAAATCTCTTAATCTTACTTTGTAGCCTCTAAATCTTTGCATTAACATGGGACTTTCAAAGTTCTTTACTGCCATTTAAATTAAAAGTATCAATTCAGAGAAATCAAAGAGTAGTTAGTCTAAACGGTTCCACAAAAATTTATAAAAAATTTGGACACTCTGATGGCATCTAAGGACAAATGGTTTTCAAAATTACTTGGCCTGTGTTTCAAATTTTGTTCTCACTGTGATAGCTCACCTCTTCAAACTTTAGTTTGGGGGGGTATGTCATTGTGTCAGAGTTTGATTAAGAAGATTGGTTGTGTTCAGGTTTACATGTTTGTACTGCTCATGCAGACCCTGTTTTTAGACTTTGCCTAATTTCAATGCTGTTATTAAGAACATTGGTAGAGGTCAGGTTATATTATATAGGATGATGTAGAAATGTTGATATAATGTGAGCTTTGTAATCTTTGATCACTTCGTTTTTCCTGTCATTAAATTTTTATTTTTACTGAGTAAATAAATAATGAAACTGACATTACTGTCTGTCATAAACTACACAGGGTGTCCAGCAATACAGAAAGCTTTGCTATAGAGGGCGCTTCAGTGGACTACAGACTGGTATCACTGCTGACCTCAAATGGTGGAATCTACAGTAAGTTGTGATGTCAAAAAAAGTAACAATTTGTTTTATATATCTTGACTGGCATAACAAAATGCCACACCCCTAATTTGTTATTCAGTCAAGTAAGCAAGGTCTGGATTTCAGACTTGTCTTATTAATTTTGTTTAATACAAATAGTGAGGTCTTTGTTGCCGAATGGTTCGAGCATCATGCAGTAAACCATAAATTCTGTCATCTCATGTTAGCCTGGATTCACATCATCTAACATACAATGTTTTTCTATTCCTAAACCAGAAAGTTTAATTTAATTGTAGCTATTCGCTACACTTAACAAATTTTCAGTTTTGTGGCAGTGGCCTGAGTTTTAATGATGGAGTAAAAAAAAAAAATCTTGAAACAGTGTAACCAGGAATCAACCACAGGTTTTCTATAAGTGAAAAGAGAAACTTTCTCACATAATAAGAATCAGTGAGGCTTAAGCATGTTCTAACAAAAAAGTGAAAGATGTCATGGTTAAAAGTATGATGTCCTTAATTTCCTACAATGGAAGCCATTACATGTTCTGAAGACTGAACATTTATAGTATCTACTAGAAGCAAAATGACAAACCACTCTGCTATGTAAATGCACGTTATTTGTTTTGGGCTTGTATGGTGGAATGCTTATAGCATCACTCTTTAAACCTTGGTGCCTCTCACATCTGGTCAGCGTAGGTTTGAGTTCTGCTGGAGCTGAAGCTGATTTTGTGAAAAAGTTTGCTAGTGTCCTTTCAGAAGGCGAGTTTTTCTTCCCAGCTTCTTTGTAACCGAGTTCTCTCCTCTGCCATTAAAACCAAGCAGCTGAAATATAACTGAGAAATTACAATAAAGCAAACATTATTCGTAAAAAACTCGTACACAAGAACACATGATAGGATTAAAATATTTTATTTGGTTTTTGTTTTTCAAATTTTCTATGTATATTGCAGCCACAGACAGTCAGATGTTCACTCTAGATTTTGAAATTCGACCTTTGACCATTAAAGCGGACCAATCGTTGAAGCTCAATGTCAGGCCGGTTGAGATCTTCTATGATGAGGTAAATACAGTACACCCATATACATATGAAAGTGAAAAATTTTAAGCTAAATAATTGAAGCACAGTCATACAAGGTGTTCGTGAGACTATGGTAATTTAGGGCAAATTTAAGTTGGGGTTAATAAGTTTTCTGTCGAAAAAGGACGAAAATAAACGGGCGAAAATTTCCAGGTATACAGTGATTCAAAATAATACACGTAGACATTGTTCTACTGTGAATTATATCTGTATCTTTACAAGCTTCATTCACATGACCGATGTATATAGGAATACAGACATGTTAAAACCCATGTTAACAACATCTTATTACTATGGAAACTGTCTTGAGAGACCACGATTTCTGCCACTGAAATGTGGTCTCTCAAGGTAGGTTTTATTTACAGAGATATTTTACTGCCACCTTAAGCAGGGGTGTATCACCCGATTTGCCCAGCCAGAATTTGTCTGTCCACACCCTAGGGGTTAGACAGACTACATGCACTATGACTTCACAATTTAATTTCATAACATAGGCTTTCAATGAAATGAGAATACAGTGCTCTCTATACAGTGCATTTAATGTTGTCTCAAAAGACAGGTGGTCTTTCATGACAGTGGACTATCAACAGTGGTTGTACTGTATCAGCAACATGAAAGTTTTATCAAGGTTTGGTATTTGAATGGTATGCAAGTGATAACATTTTTATATGATTTTTGTTTTCATTTTCAGCATGCACTTTCTCAAGTACTGATGTTTTTTCAAGTACCTGATGATTCCCCGAAAGTTGACATCAATGAGCTGGCATTACAGAAGTTGAATGGTGTTATTGAGTACAGTAGAGATGCATTGCTGTATGCTATAAAACAGCAGTCTGTAAGTGCCCTGTTTCTGGCTGTTACTGTAAATGACATATTTTATTTAAGTAGTCATGTACTGAGTACAGTTGAGATGCATGCATATGCTGTATGTTGTTACTGTGAATGACACATTTTATTTATGTCGTGTATTGAGTACAGTCGAGACGCATTGCTGTATGCTATAAAACAGCAGTCTGTAAGTGCCCTGTATCTGGCTGTTACTGTAAATGACATATTTTATTTAAATAGTCGTGTATTGAGTACAGTGGAGATGCATTGCTGTACTGTAAGTGTACATGTTTCATGTTTTAGATGTTATCGCAATTGTCTTTCAGTATATTGATAAAAGATGCATTGCAGCAGTCTGTAAGTGTCCTGTTTCCTACCGTTTTTGTAAATGAAATGTTATCCTTCAGAAGTTGTGCAAATCTTTAAAAGGAACCTGAAATAATTTGTTTTATCTACATTGTAGATGTATTTAAATATTAATGTGGGCCTCAAAAATGTGAAAATATCAAACCATGAAGTCTCTCACCTCTATATAGCTAGTCACGCAGGTTTGAGCCCTGCTGGAACCTAAGCTGATTTTGTGAGAACGTTTGCCAGTTTACTTGCCAAAGGCTGGTGGTCCACATCCACATAACTGAAAAATCATAGTCATAGTTGATGATAAGTCAATACATGGGGAAATGTTGAAAGTTCCTCTTCTATGTATATATGTGTCAGGGAGATAGTTTAAGTCATGATTTAGGTGAGTGACAGCTGCATCTCTCTTTTCAGACATTCCATGTTTCTGTTCATATGAGGTCCCCTTATGTAGTTATACCTGAGAAAGGGACATTGCATAGGTAAGAAGATTCAGTAGATTGGTTAGGAGAAAAAGAGACTAAGAGAAGGGAGAGAGAGAGAGAGAGAGAGAGGAGAGACAGGTAGACAGATAAAGAGAGGGGAAATAATACAGATACAATGAGGATGAGAGAGAGAGAGAGGAGGATTATAGCAGATTAATATAGAAATAATTGTGAATACAAGGAGGAAGGGAGAAAGACTAAGAGATTAATGTAGGGAGGGAAGAATACAGATAAAAGGAAGGGAAAGAAAGAGAAAGATTGGGGAGAGAGATGGGCATGAATATAGAGAGAAAGGGGGAGATAGACTAGAATAAAGAGAGAGATAGATGCTGGAAGACATGGATAAAGTGAGAGACAAAATTGTGAAGAAATTGAAGAAGAGAGATAGAAAGAGAGAAAGAGTGATACATATTCAGAATCTGAAACAAGGAGTGATTTTAGACAGGGAGGGATGTTAGACAGGGAGGGACGTTAGACAGGGAGGGACACAGTTTTTCGAAGGGGAGAAAAGGAGATAGCGAGTTGGTTCTTAAAGCTGATTTATCTCTCATTTATTTTTGTTTCAGTGGTGGCAACATAATGATTGTAGATTTAGGAACTTTGTCAGTGGAGAGTGAATTACAGGATAAAGAAAAATCTCAGGTAAGTTGAAAACTGTTGTCATGGAAATATACATAATATGATGTATGATATGGTATATTTCATGTTTTACAATGTCCCTTATATTGATCAAAATCCAGGGTGAATTGAATTGTAGAGTGATGAATATGCTATGTAGGTAATATGATTCATCAGTTAGAATTTAACTTGACATTGATGTACCCTCTGGATAATGAAACTCAGTAATGAGTGACTCATTTGAGAATTTACTTTGCAGTGAGTCACTCTTTAGAGAATCTAACTCAGGAATGCGTTGGATGATGGTGAACTTAACTCGGTGTTGTTTGCATTCTATGAAATTTCAATCAGAAAAATTTCTGTTCTAACTTTTCAGGCAGCCACTTTGACAGATACTGAAATACATTCCAAGCTGTATGACAAATTTTTAGTGAAAGTTACTGATGTCAAAGTACTTATAGCTGATTCAGGTACGTATTTATATTTAAAATTTGAGTGACTCAGATGACCTTTTGCAATCTATATGTTGTCTGTTGTGCTGTGTGCATCCTACATTTTGATGTTAACTTTTATACATTGTCAAATTCTCCAATCTTTGACTGACACAGATGACCTTTCTGGATCTGTGACTGTCTCTCTTATCTTCATAAAATTTTGTAAATTTTCAAATTCTTCTCCAATGTTTGAGTGACTCACATGACTTTTTGGGGATCTAGATCTGTTGCTATGTGCAATCTATAGTTGAAAAGATGTGTGATGTTAGTAAATTTTTGCACATTGTTAAATTTTTCTCCAATGTTCAAGTAACTCGAGTGACCCATTGGGATCTGTTGCTGTGTGAGTCCCACAGTAATACAGATGTGTGTTTTCAATAAACTTTAGTAGATTTTCAAATTCTTTTCCAAAACCATTGGACCAATTCTGTCCAAGCTCGGTGTGTAGCATTTGTAGTGTAATGGCAACACAATGCATAAATTCTACACCTGCTGGATTAGAAGTATGTAGGGTTGGCTAAGATTAAGGTGACTGGTAAGGTCCCTTTGTTCTACTATTTGTCTCCCCTTGATAATGGAATATTGTGGAATATTTAGACATTTATGACTCTGCATTAATCTTCCTACGCAATGTGTTTCTGAATAATTAGTAAATTTGTCCTTTTGACATGCTTCATTAAATTTTGTTTTAAGACATTTGATACATTAAAACCTGTCTTGAAAGACAACTCTGTTGAGTGACCATGTTGCCTTTTTATTAGACAACATTTAAAAAAAAAATCAGTTATTTCTTTAAATAAGATTTCTTTTGAGGTACCATCTGTCTTGAATGACATTTATATGTCAGTTGAAACGGTCTCTCAAGACATTTTCAGACCCACTTGAATCTCTGCTGATTATATGGTTAAGTTTGCCAGTTTACTTAGGGAAGGTCCAAGGTTTTTTCCTGGGTTGTACATTGCAACCATGTCTTCAGCTCCACTGTTAAGAGCTTATCGCTGTCGTTAGACTGAAAATGCTTTGAGTGTGATGTAAAACAAAGGTAAAAATACATGCATGTATATTTAGAGAGGCATATTTATTGTAATTTGTAAAAGTATTGGTATTTGAAAATATCTACGAAATTTTCATGTTTACTCGAAATATATAATACCAGACACAAAAATATGTTATATTTATTGTATTATTCTATTTTGTCTACATGTAATTATGTATTTACAACTATTAGATGGCCCATAGAGTGAATGTGTGTGTGAATGTGTTTTTGTTACAAGTTTTTTGTCAAAGTGAATGTATTTTTCTGTCCATTACCTATTAATTAGATTGTAACTAATCATATACATGGAAAAATCAATAAAATATAAAGGAAAAAAAAGGAAAATAAAAGTAAAATCTCTACAGGTTCATCCACACAGATAATTAGAAATAAACAAATAAATTTAGTAAAGTGTTTAATTTTAATAAAGTTCAGTGTCCTCCAAAGGGAAGTATCGTTATGCGAAAAAAACAGTAAACACACTCTATCTTCACAAATTTTCGGCCCCTTGGTCTTTATCTGTTTAAGCTATATTGTATCATCCTGCATAATTAACAGCTTCGTAGCAAATAATGTTTAATTTTAGTTTTATCAGATACAGTGGAATTTTGTTATCTTGAATTTGAATGGACATATTTATCTATCCATAAAGATTGGAGCCCACCTTTTTTACTTTGACATAACCAGAATTTTGACACATCCAAAGATAACCACTGAACAAGGGTTCAAAGTTTTGATGTGCGTTTGATTGACATATATCTCAATTGGCATTTCTGTTTCACTATTAAATAAGTACACAGTCATCTGCATCTCACATACAACTCTTGTTTATCAGTATCCAAATTTTGTAGCAAAACATGTTAACTGTGAAAATTATTTTTAAATTTTGTTTTTGTCTTTGCTGCTTTAAGAGTTCAAACGTAAAATATTCCATTGGGCTCTCCGCTTACATTTGTATAAACATGAGTGGAGACGAATACAGCGTAAGTGGTCATTTTCATGGTTGGTCTTCTGTTTGCTTGGGTATCTCTCTCTCTTAATGATGTTCTTCTTTTTAATGGCATCCACACAGTATATTTCTTTTAACTTCAAAAACTTTGCACGAATGACTATCCCATTTCAGTGAGCATTTTGATGGCTAAAATTGTTGATTTTTTCTGGTATATTTGCATATTCTTGAATTCCAGAAATACAGAGGATTCTTATTCCACTGTATGTTTAGCTTGTACATATTAGGCTAAATAAAAGGTGTATGGTTCTGGTTGCTTGAATGACACAAAATTTGGGAAGCATTTTTGCTGACTATAGCCTTTTTCAATAAATTCTGAAAATTTTGGAAGATTTGGTACTGTAATGCCTGGGCAATGTGATGGCTGTCCAAATTATAGATCCTTCTACAATTCCTAGAAATAGCATATATTAGTGAGACACAGTTTTTACTTTAACAAGGATACCTATACATGTATAAACAAGTTCTTGGACAAATCCTAACCACCCCACCCCCCCAAAAAAAAAAGAAAAAGAAAAAAAAATGTTTGACCTTCCAGCCCTATTTTAAGATTTGATGTTATTGGAAGCACAAAGACTTACAGTTTTTATAGTTTTATTGGCCTTATGAATCTTTATCATTGCATTACTGAAAAATTGAAACAAAACTTGTTTCCTCATTCATGTCATTACATTGTTGAAATTAAAGGGATCATTTATTAAATTTTTCAATTTGGATCTTAACAGCAAAATCTTGCACTGTAAAAGTTTTAGTACTAGTCACTTAAAACCATGGTCCTATGTTACAGTAGGTGTGGTACATTAAGGGGACCTCACTGTGTTTGTATAAGTCCATAGCAAAGGTCAAAATTTGTGGCACTTCACCTTGAGCTGGTGATACATGTATCTGCATATAGTTGAGCGATTATCGTTGAAAGTTAAGCAGCCATAAAAAAAACAAACAGATAAACAAAGCTCTAACTTCATAGATAAATACACTAGAGTTTTTACGTATCTGTTTATAAAAACACTCTTCAATTTGAACTGCTGTTATTTTACCCTCTCCTTTCTTATTCTAGTCTTCTTTTTATATTCATTCTTGGCTCTAAAGGTTCTTTTGTATGGGTCATGAATGGTTCCACATATATTCATTGTCTGTCTGGTAATACACTATTGTGTTATGACTAAGGTACTTTTGTATGGGTCATAAATGGTTTCACATATGCATTGTCTGTCTGGTAATACATGTGTTATGACATGGGATCCTGTGTACTGTCAAAGAACTGTCATGAAATCAAATTCTATATTTTACATATATTTCTAGATTTTCTCAAGAATTTAAGCACAGTGAATGAGATTTAAGATATATTTTTAGCTAACCTGATCACATGACTCTTGAGCTATTGTCAATAACTTGTGTCCATGTTGCATTAAAATTAGTCTAAGAGGTTCTGTAATTGGATAAGAGGTTCTTTGGTTGAGTCAAAGGTACTGTGATTGATTCAGAGGTTCTGTGATTGAATAAGAGGTTCTGTGACTGAGTCAGGCTCTGTGATTGACATGATTGAGTCAGAGGTTCTATGACTGAATAATCGGTTCTGTGACAGAGTCAAGTTCTGTGTTAGAGTCAAAGGTTCTGTGATTGAATAAGAGGATTTGTGACTGAGTCAGGCTCTGTGATTGACATGATTGAGTCAGAGGTTCTATGACTGAATAATCGGTTCTGTGACAGAGTCAAGTTCTGTGTTAGAGTCAAAGGTTCTGTGATTGAATAAGAGGATCTGTGACTGAGTCAGGCTCTGTGATTGACATGATTGAGTCAGAGGTTCTATGACTGAATAATCGGTTCTGTGACAAAGTCAAGTTCTGTGTTAGAGTCAAAGGTACTGTGATTCAGTCAAAGTTCTGTGATTGAATAATAGGTTATGTGACTGAGTCTATTTGTCTATAATTCTATAAAGAAAATACACACTGATACTTTGATGTTCAAAGTTGATTTAATGTTTTAATACCCTTAATTTTTATACTGAATCAGAGTTTAGATTGCATAGAACAAAATACTTTGTGCTATTTTAGGTAAAACAAATTTATATACTATAGGTTTTTTTCATGTATTTTTATCCTTTTACATTGCAGGGGATGACTGGCATCTCTTCCAGACCAAAACCAATTCCAAATTTCATATACTTCCAAGCACAGGCTTAGAGATAGCTTTCTACAAGAGTGTCATGCCTGAAAACTACGATTTACCTCAGTAAGTATCTCTGTATCTGGTAATAAGATGCATCCGGTAATTAGATGCATGTAGTAATTGTAAACAAAATAGGTACAGTCAAACTTGCATTAAAGGTAACCTTTGTATAAAGGGCACCTGCCTATAGAGGCCATTCAAAATAACCTTTGTTAACTTCTTTATAATGAATAAACCTCTTTATAAAGGCCACCTGTCTACAACAGCTACTTCTACCTGTTCCCTTGAGTGGCCTTTATAGACAAGTTTGAATGTTTGTCATGATTGACTAACATAAACAAAGTGCTCGTTGCTATAAACAAATTGTGTAGTACTTTGTCATGGACTCAATAATGACAAAAATTTTTTTTTTAAATAGTTGAATTTACTCTATCCCTGGCTTGGACTCATTAGATGTGTCTGAAAGTCAGAGAGCATGGTAATATAAAGAAGGAAGTTCAGCAGCTTTAGATATGTTACTTTCAAAAGAATTATACAAATTTCTTTTTGTACACTTAATCTCTAAAGAAAATAAATACGGTACTTAGTTTGTTGGTCACAAACATTTTGGTTTGTTAACAACTTTAAAGTGACATTATCTTTGTTTACCAAAAAAATTTATTTTAATTTTTTTCCACTTTTACTACTTTTACTTGATGTACAACAACAAATAAGAGTTATACACAGACATAAAAAATCTTATATTCCTACATATTTTGTGAAAATAAAGTCAGGTCCAGTGTGGTATTTATATACAAATAGTAAAGTTGAGTTAATCAATTACAATTGAAAAAGTGCCAAACCTGGGTTTCTCAAACAGTTTTCACAAAATATATAGGAATTTAAGAATTTTTATGCCTGTGTATATATATATATTTTTTTTGTTATTGTGAATCTGAGTTGTAAAAAAGGAAGAAAAATTTTTTGAAAAAAAAAACCCCACAGCAAATGCCCATTTAAAACCAATCTTGATTTTTAAGTTTGAAACAGGAAAACAGTTTTAATCGCCATCTAGTGGCATTCTCACAACATTTTGCAGTAATTCCAATTTAATGTTTCATGACAGCATGTGAATGTGTAAACTAAAAGAGATAACTGATATACTACATGTATTTTAAAATCATTAGTTGCTTGCAGTAATTCCAGTTTGATGTTTCATGATAGTGTGTGGATGTGTAAACGAAAAGAGATGACTGATATAATATTGTTAATTCATTAGTTGTGAATTTATTATATATCATGTTGTAGTCAAATTATCCAGTTGAATATTAAATCAGTTTTGCATAGTCCTTTTAAGTACTTTTCAGTATTTGATTTCATTTTAGACAGAAGTTTGATGCCCGCCTACAGTCATTAACAGTCAATCTAACAGATGAACAACTACTGGTGTTGTATGCCTTCATATTTCACTTTCCCAAACCCGCTGTCACCACCGGTATCAGCCATACAGATGGGACGTCGGATATGCCCCTACCAAAGATCGTATGTACACATGTACTTAGACCTACTGTCTGCGCAGCTCACTATGGAAATGAGAAAGTTGTCTAATGTCATCTTTGTCATTACTTTCACTCCGTCACAGTGAAGAAAGTTTATTAACCCATTCACCCCTAAAGACACATTTGGACTGGTCTAAGTAATTGATTTACAGAAGAGTCCATTGTTTTTCTGGGGTTGGTGGGTTTATAAATAAATAAAGAATGTAATCCTCTATTTCTTAAACCAAGTCTCTGATATTCCCAGCAATAGTATTTGATAGGCAGTTTCTTATGCTAAATCAACACCTCAGTGTTGGTACATAATTGCGTCACATTTAGAACAGTGCATGTCAACAAGTTAAGAGTGGGGAGTGGATGACAATTCTGTTAACAGTATTGATTCATCACTCACACCTTCGTGTTAAAAACAAGTCGCCATTACAAAATTTGTACAATAGCTTTCTTACATATCATATACTTTCTGTTTTTATTAAACATATACTTAAACACAGATTATTTTCTTCTCCATACAGCAGTGTATTTTTCAATGTTTTTTTTAGATTTTTATTGTGAACTAAAGCTTATTCAACATGTTCAAGATTTGAAATAACCAAATGAAATCCCGAATTGTTGTCTTTTTATTACACACAGTATCTTAACTTGAAACTCTACTAAAGAAGAGAAAATTATCTGAATTATTTACCAATGTGGCAAAGGACAAACAGCACTAACATAAGCAATCTATTTATGGAAGAGGGACATGATGTTTTGTTTATTTACTTTTTTGTTTAGGTTTTATCGGAAGTTCAACTGGAGCCCGATCTGGATGTACTGAAGCAGATGAGAAGAAGCATTCTAAAAAGACCAGTGGTCAGTTTGTATAATATCGAGGAAGGTGGACCCAGTAAAATAAAGGAAGTTCCAAAAATAGCACCTGTGAAGAGCACAGGTAAACTTAACACTGCATTATTATTTCTTTTATTTTTCATGTCGAATTGATACCTGTATGACTCAAAACAAAACAAAATTTTCATCTCTTTTCACAGGAATATTTCAAGTATTGCAATTGTGAATTGAATGTATTTAGTACCTTTCTGTTTGAGTTTTATTTTTCTCATCAAATTTACCTGTAAATCTACATTAGAAAATCTATGGCTAACTAGGCAGGAATTAGCGCTTTCAGTTGTTGTGTTTTTCATCTGTGGAATTTTTTATTATGAGTGGGCCTCCATGGCCGAGTGGTTAGATCATCACACTTTAAACCATGAAGTCTGTCTCACCTCTAGCCAGCGCAGGTCCCACTTGAACCAATAAGCTGATTTTGTGAGAAAGTGTGCCAGTTTACTAACAGAAGTCCCTCCAGGGTACATTGTAACTGGGTTCTCTCCAACACCACAAAAAACTGGCCACCAGCATGAATGTGGAATGTGGTGTGAAGCAACATTCAAAATTTAAATTGTAGATTCTGGCCTTTGTTACCTCTAAATGTGTTCACAAATCCAAGGCCCTGGGTCCAAATCCTGATCCAGTTTACCGTACATATACAAGGGCGGTCTGTACTAGCAATGGAATGAAATGCCTAAGTGATGTACTTGCTGTTTAGTAATGTTTGTGACCAGTCTACACATGTTATCACACCAAATGTTTATTTCAGAGACAGATGTCTATTTCTCAGCCTCTGATGACTCGGAAGATGAAAAAGATAAATGGAGCAGGCATGTGAAACTGATTAGTCATCTTTCTCTTACTCTCACTCTCTCTTCCTCACTATCTATGCTCTCTTCCTCACTATCTATGCTCTCTCTCTCTCTCTCTCTCACATGAACAGACTCAAACACACATAGATACACAATTAACACACATACACATTCACACTTACATGAACACTGACCCACACATAAACACTGACACACACACTCTGGCATACATTAACACATACATCTACACACACACACACAAACATAAATACAGACAGACACACACACTGACACACACAAATACATCTGTGTACGTGGTGGGCACCCCTGTCAACTAGGTACACTCTTGTTTGTCAATAACGTTTGTTCTTTTGTGAAACATATCTAGGATCACACTATGAAGCTAACACTCCATTCATTAGGAATTTTGTTCTGATTTCAGTTTCCTAAATGTGAAAACAGTGGATGACTATCTGTCTACAAACGTTAAAATGAAGGTGTTCATCAGAATACAACTAGGAGAGTTGGTCCTACAGCTGTCTCTGGAGCAGAACAAACAACAAAAAGACTATCTAATGTTTCGTCTAGACCGAATAAGTGCTGACATGGCAAAATTAATGTATGTTGGTGATTCTGTAAAAGGACCAAAATCTTGTGGCGTTGCATTCCATGCCAGCGTTGGTGCCATAAGAATGGCTGACAAGTTACACACAGGTAAATTTATGTAATAGATTTGTTATATTGTTGAGGGACAAAGGAGTTTTGATGTAATTACGGTTTATCATACCATGTACCATAGTGGTGACAAGCTGTTCCATTAGATCTAGATGTACATGTATTTTTTGGGGTCTTTTTTTTTCTGAATTTTGAAGGTCAAATATTGGGTCACTTTGATTAAGGGGCCTCCTGTCCCAGGTGATCTTTTTTAAGTAAATTTTAAATTCAATGGTGTCTTGAAACAGGCTATACTTTATTTATTTAACATGCAAGTTACATACTTTGAAGATCGCATTTGACATTATTGAGCCTGCTCATATACTGTACATATTTACAGTAAAACCTGCTTTATCGACCACCTGTGTAAAACCTGCTTTAAAGACCTTCTGGTCAGAAAGACTACTGTTCCCAATAGTACCGTTTGTGTACAAATCAACCTCTATATAAAGACCACCTCCCTATAAAGACTGGTTTTGTTGTGTCCCTTAGTTGTCTTTATATAAAAGTTTCACTGTACTGATATTGTAGGTAGCTCTGGAGCCTACTTAGAACTGCTGAGGACAGAATCAGAGAATGAACTCATCTCTATCAGCTACAGACAGGTTCGTAACTGTTGACAAAATTTTATGTCATAAAGCTTATCTTATCAGGAGGTGAGATAAGGGTCCTTACAGCATAACGAGTGAAATACGAGAAAACGGAATTCCATCTATCGTAATGTTTTTATAATTTTGTAGATTTTTCATGCTGGAAACGCAAAAGAGTTGCTCTCAACTGCGCTCATTCTCATGTCATATTTTTCAAATCGACAAATGTTCAAGTATCTGAAAACATATAAATAACAATTTCCCCTACGTTGTCCTAAGGACGCTTTTCTCAGCTGTTGAAGGGGCCTCTGCAGATGAGTGGTTAGAGCATCAGGCTTTTAATCATGAAGTCTCTCACTTCCTGTCAGCGCAGGTTCGAGTATCACTGGAACCTAAGCTGATTTTTGTGAGAAAGTTTGCTAGTTTACTTGCAGAGGCCGGTGGTCTCTTCCTGGGTATATTGTGACCAGGTTGTCTCCATCACCATTAAAAACTGGCTGCCACCATATAACTGAAAAATTGTTGAGTGTGGCATGAAACAACATTCAAAATAAAAAAAAAAAAGAAAGAAAAACTCAGCTGCTGACTCAACATATTATATATTATGATAGAAAAACTTGGTATCTGTTAAATAAATTGTTAATGTTAAGTAAAGAAATGAATAGGAATGTGGCTTACACCATGTACTGTATTTCATGGCCTATAGGTCGATATGGGGGATAGGTCGAATGGCCGATTTTTGGCAAAAATCCAGGATTAAGTATTAGATAGGTCGAAATGGAGGATAGGTCGATGTCGGCAGAGATGGAAACATGAATGGGAGAGAACACAAAAATTGCATCGTTTATGTTTAATAACTGGTGCTAACACGATGGTAGCCTATTAAAATAATCAGAGTGATCAGCCTATTTTACGGTACAGTATTAAATAGGAGTGATTAAAAAGCATATAAGTTGCATCATATATATATTTAACATCACTTATATTACTCGTGTGTACTGATTATGTATACAAGCATAGCCATTATGTTACCTGTCAAATCATCATTAAATTCTTTATGCTGTTTACCCAAGCGACCGCAATCCTTGTCTTATCCTTACATTGACCTAAATTATTATGCTGCTGCAATTGTCAAACAATTAAATACTCAAGGTTTAGTGTCAATTAATTTATGTAACACTTTTTCCAAAACTTTCCCAACTTCAAAGACCGCCGCGCGATCCTTATCAGTTGAAGGTCACGTTCCAGTGAACACAGCTTGTAGTGTCCTGGACTTCAACTTCACAGTGGGGTGCCGAGATAAGGGAATCATTCAAAAGTATAAACTGTCTGGTATAAATATAATGTAAACGATGTATTTTTATTACGCAGTTTCTGACACAGTCTTGAATCCCAATGATATTGTAACTTGAAAGATCATTATTTTGTCACTTGATTATGAACACAGTGCATTACGCACACACGAGGTCACATTTAATAGTCCTATTAAGTGTAAATACAAATGGGTGTTTGGAGTAGGCCCCTAGATTATCCCGTGGAAAATTTTGAATTACGATGTTAAAATGAGGAATTGCAGATACAAGTTAAATATTTCACTGGTTTTTTTTAAAGATAAGTCGATGCGGTGAATAGGTCGAGGTCACAACTTTGGAGAAAAAAAATATCGACCTATAGGCCGTAAAATACGGTAGACAGCCCAGCACTACTGATCTCTGAAGACAAAATAAGCTAAAAAGTAGATACTGCATTTAACTGTAATCCGGGAACTTTTCGCCCCTGGTTACTTTAGCGCTTTTACAACAGAAAACATTTCAACCCATCCATGCTTCAGTTATTTAGCTTGAAATTTGGCTTTCATTTTGAATTGGCCCTCTCATCTAAGGGTGAAAATGGTGAAAAATAAACGGGGGGCAAAAATGTCAATGCATACAGTATTATTGTAATATATCACAGATTTATTCTCTTTGGACATATAAACAGAACAATATATGAAATGTGCTCTACAGGCAGTCACTGGTCTTTCAGAAGAGTCGTAAAACTAAGGTTTAGTGTCAGGGTAGGTGTGGCTTGTTAAACATTGTTAAAGAATCCTCACTTTGTAGCATTAGGTCTTAGCATAGACAACACTTTGTAGCACTTCTTCGCATAAAGCTGATCACTTTAATATATAAGTGAACAATTGACCCATGGCCAAATATTTGACACATTGCTCCCAATGTGCATTTTTGACATCACAATGGAAAAGTCAGGTAATGGCGCCGTTTCCCGCCTTTCATAAAATGTCAATTCATGGAAGGATGATAAACAGAAAAAAAATTACCCACAAAAAACAAACAAAATCAATTTATCATAAACAGTCAAAGAAACATGTAGAATGAAGATACATCTACCAGATGTTACCATGATAAACCACTTTTCTGAATTACTGTAGTTTGTGTATATTGTGATTGATACATTTCTGATTGCAGATTGAGCCAGATTGTCCGGACTTTGCAGATTCGTACAAGTCTATAGAAAACAGTGCCATATTGATATTCCACAACATGGGAGTCATGTTTGATCAGACAGGAATATGTTATCTCAAGAAATTTGTGGAACAAATGCAAGAGAGGTAAAGGTCGTTGCCATTGACAACAGGTCGAAGTTCAATATAAATATTAGTGTTACAAGTGTATTGTTGTCTAGTCAGATAATTTCAATGTCTTTCAAAATTTTGGAAATAGAGGCATACAAGCTATCAATATGGATTTTTTTGTTCACAGTTCACAGCCCCACCCTTAAACCATATATGTTATTGATTGCTATGGGAAAACACATTCATAGTGTATGTGAGGGTCCTGTCCCAGCCCCTGAAATATATACTTACTATACTTTGCTACATTTGATATCAAATCCGGAACCAGCGAGACATATAATTATGTGTAATTCTTGTTTTACTCAATGCAAGTTATGACCAGCATTTTCACTTTTAGAGGTTGACAAGTATGGTTAAGCTATCTTGGATTATAGCACTTTATATTTGGTATTGTAATAATCCTGTGAGAAAGCACTTGACAGGACAGATATATAGGTTTCTGTTCAAATTCATTGTTGAGCCACAAAATAAGATAAAAGAACAGTCTGACATAGATCAAATGAAGAACATTCGATGGTGGGCGCCAAGATCCCTCTGGGATCTCGTGTTAATCAAATTTTTAGTCTAATTGTGGGGTATTTTATAAAAATGACAGCCTGTATGCCTTTAGTGTATGTGATATACATGTATTAGAACAATTCATTTGCAGTTTTCAAGTACATGTATGTTGTAATTATATAAGTAGACAAATTGATCATTTCTTTATCAGAATCAAGGAACAGGAAAAAACTCAGACCTTAGATCTACCAGTATCACCACCACCGCCACCACCACCACAACCACCACCTCCTGGGCGATTAAGCAGACAAGAGAGCAAAACATCTTCAAGCCGCAGCAAAAGAATCAGTCTCACTAAGAAGCTTTCATCTATGGTGGATGAAGGTACATGTTATAGTATTAGATATGATCTAATAATCGGGGATTATTCACTGATTTGTTACGTGCATAAATTCATTCAGACCGAGCTCGTTATATATTCAAGTTTGACTGTATTTCTGTTTTTCCATTCACAGTTGATTCTAAAGAAAAGAACATCATTAAGTTGCATCTGATTACCTGTGTGAAAACAATAAGTCTGCATTTATGTAATATGGACACGCAGTTTGCCCAGATGGAAATGAGAGGTAAATATAAGATAATACAGTAACCATGGCCACAAAATGACCTTCTGTCACTGACATCTGTAATTTTCTTTTTTGAATGTGACATTTTTTTAGTAGACAGAAAACAGCTTGTCTTAATAATTTTCATTAATCCCCCACTTGTAAAGCTTGGGGAGTGGGGGGGGATCATCGGTTTTGTCTGTGTTTGTTAGTATGTCCTATATAGGTTTTTGTAATTGCTCACCGTTCATTAAATAATGGTTTCACAGGTAGGGGACATGTACTGATTCATTAATACTCTCAAAATGGACTTTATATGCAGTACCTATATATCTTGAATGAGCTTGACAATGCACTATGTTGGACTAAAAATAAGAATTCTCTTGCCCAAATATGGCATTTCGTAGAAGAAAAAAAAAGAATTCAATGCATATATGAATTTCTCATTTGTCATACTGTTTTTTAAAGATTGACTATGGGGGCAGGAAATGGACCCAACTTCTGGAGCCTTCCATGGAAATCTAGTAGAGTTGATAAGAATGCATGGGAATTGTTTCGTTTGATAGATGTTAAGGCAAAAAGGTTGAACAATTCATTACTGATTGAACATGTGTAAATTAGACATTTGTATTTTACAGACTTGGAGAGCCAGATTTTAGCCAAATCAAAGAGACTAACATTTAGCTGCAGGCTTAAAGAACTAGCCATCTATGATATGAAACCTGATACACTTTATCCAAATGTAAGCTTTGCTAAAACATGGTTTAGGCATTTACCAGATTTTAACAAAATCTCCGTAAAATTGTGAAAATGGAAAAACCTGTGAAGAAAGTAATCCTCCTGCTTATCATGTTATGAAATAGCTACTCTCAATTTGTGTAAATATTTGCCTAACTTAAACATCGTGATGTAGACATACAGTCGACCTTGCATTAAAGGCCACCTAAAGAGTTTAAAGGGCACCTGCCAATAAAGGACATTCAAACATAACCTTTGCCTACTTTTTTTTATAATGAATAAACCTCTTTATAAAGGCCTATAATGGCTACTTTTGCCTGTTCCCTTGAATAGCCTTTCTAGAGAGGTTTGACTGTAATTATATAATGGACCCATATATTACATGTATAATGACAATATTTCAAAAAGATGTTCAACCATAGGTATACAATGCCATAGTAAGATTTGTGAAAATTTCTGCTCTTATTAAATAATTACTTGATTGAATGATAAAATAACAACGTTTCCTTTACTAAATTTGAAAACATTACATTAACAAATATGTTCACTTTTTTTTTTGCAGATATTGGTGATTGAAAAGGAAGATGACCCATTTTTTGATTTGAGGGTAAGTTAAAGTAATTTATTAACATGTAGCTGACCTTAGGTCAATGGTTTTCTTGTTGGATTATGTCTCTATAGCATGTGGAAGTCAGTGTTTCTTAAACCAGTAAATATGTTTAAATTAAAATAACTGAAATCATGCAGGGATAATAAATAAGCCTTAATGAAATCATGCAGGGATAATGAATTAAGCCTTAAGTGTTTTCCCACTCATACAAAGACACTCACTGTATGTGAGATGGTTTAACACTTGCCAACTTGATCACTTGGGTTTCATGGAGTAACAGTCCCTTTCTACAATAAACACTCAGTCAAACCAACTAGAGACATTGATGTACATTTGTATAACTTGATTGTTAATGGTAAAAATAAATAAAGTTTGATGATTGATAATAACTGGAAGCAAGGTCATCATTATTAATCATGTTAACATATTCCTTTTATTCATTGCCTGCAAAAAAGTTTTCTTGTGATCAGAGAATGAAGTCTGGTTCACTGATTGAATTTTTTAAATTTACAGGTGGAGCAGTTTAAAGATAGCAATGGAAACAGACGAATGAGTCGAAGGTCACGGTCAGAGCCACCATTAGACTTCTCAGTGAGACTACGAGTCGGTCATCTACAGTTAGCATACATCAATAAATTTCTCTGGGATGTTACTGTAAGCTGTTTCTCCAAATCTTCTTTTTATTTGTTTTGTTTGTTTGATTGAAATATATTCTTGTATCATTTCCATCCAAGATGTATATACCGTAGAAATACAAGATACAGTGGGGGTGGGGCATATTGTTTCTGTCTGTTTATCTGTTTGATTGTTTTTCTGGTGTGTTTTTTGTCAACTCTTTGGTTTCGGTAAAATAATTTGTGTTTCTTTCACTCCATGGTATATGGCTCCATTACATGGAGACTGTTTTCAGGTCATCATGCAGTTTGGAAAACAACACTCATAGCTTGTAGGGATAAGGTAATTCATGTTGTCTTCATCATCATGGTTAATGTATCTATGTCTGCAGGTACATGTACAGTTTGCCATAAATTTAAAGATACTTTTTCCTTTTACAGAGATTCTTTGAACCAATGAAAAGTCCAGAAATAACAGAGGCTGCAGCAGTTGCCATGGAAACCATGTCAAAACAGGTGAGTCTTGTTTGGGTTGGTATGTATGCATTAAAATCTACAATTAGAATGCCTTTTTTGATATTTGTGCTCTTGTCAACAATTATGACTTTTCTTGTGTCATTTTGTTATTGAACAATATTTGCCTCTTTACATGGCTGCAAATTGTATAGATTTCTGATTTTTCCCTCATTTCATTGAAATTGTGAAGAGCTTATGCTATCCAGCAATGACCATGTTGGCGTCCAGTTAAGAAATTGGTGGAGGTCAAGTTTACCTGCTTCTGCTGTTCATAAGTCAACAATATCTTCCTGGTATACTTGTCTTATGATTCTAAACACACCCATATGCTTCTGATGCTGGTTTTTTTTTATTGTATTTTTTGCAAAAATGACTTTCTGTTGGACTTCATATATTTTCAAAACTGTGGTTAAGAAGATTGGTTGTGGTCAGGTTAAATGGGGAGGGATATAAAAATGTTGCGGTAAGGTGAGGTTTATGAACTTTTGATTACTCTATGTTTTTGTGTTAAATGAATTTTATTTTCACACAGATAAGACAGCAGGTAATTGTCAGCACATTCTTTGAACTTACTTAAGTAATAATCTGCAAAAGAAAATGATCGTATAGAAAGTAATTGCAGTGAAACTTGTATATAAAGACCCCCATAGGACCACAACAAAACCAATCTTTATAGGGAGATGGTCTTAATATAGAGATTGATTTGTACAAAAATGATACTATTGGGGACAGCAAAAAACATTCTTTATATCCAGGTGGTCTTTATACACATGTGTTCTCTAAAACTGAATTTACTGTAGTGCATTCCTTTATTAGAATCGGTGGCTACAGAGTCAGTTTAGCACATTCAACACAGATATTTTATCTTAATTTTATTTCAAATATTTTAAATCAAAACCAGGTCACAGATATACACCCAACTTCGCTACGGATCGGATTGGTTGTTGACATGTACATTCCAACGGTTATCGTACCAAAGCATTCCAAATCAACAGACCTCTTCTTCGTTAAGTTTGGTAATCTGAAAATCGGAAATTCGTTCAAGAAGACCGTGCTGGAGAACGGACAGGAACAAGAGTGGAACGACTTCACAGCAACTCTGACTGAGGCACAAGTCAGCCGGTAGGTCTTAATATTGTACCTACATTGATTGTCTCCCTTACATAGTGTAACCTTTCTTTAGAGACCGCCTAATCTGCTGCTGAAATGTGGTCTTTCAAGACACATGGTCTCTAGAAAGTGGTTTTTATCTAAAGGATTATTTAACCAATCGGTTTTCAGATTGCGGTTATACAAGCCGCGAGATCTTTGATAAGAGTGGACTCTCAAGACAGTTTTCTCTGTATAGACAGGAATTGATTTGCACAAATACCCCCACAACTCATCAACCCCATAAATACAATGGACTCTTCTGTAAATCAATGACTTGAACCAGTCCAAATTTGTCTTTAGGGGTGAATCAGTTAGAATCAGTACTGTTTGTTGAATTACAGTTTCATGTTTTCTGTTTCAGGGGGAAGTTAATTAACGACCAGTTTACAGTTTCACACCATGTGGTAAATCCAGTCAACTTTAAGACATCCCTTAGCCTAGCTCTAGCTCCCTTTAGGTCAAAGGTCATGTACAATATATCTGGGGATTTGGATCTCGTAAAGGTAAGGCACTGAGTGGTGGTCATAAGATCATAAATCATTTCCAGTGATCTGGAATTTTACAAAAAATATTTCTTACTTTTTGGCTCAAGTTTATTTATATCTTATTCATGAAGTTAGTCTGTATATGGTACTTTTGAGTTTAAGTATAGTAAAGTTAGAATTTACATCCTTAATTACAGCTTCTTAATTAAATCCCTTTGTGACATTGGGCATGGGAGATACCACACATTCCCTTAATGTAAGCAGACTTCCATATTTTGTGAGAAAATTTTCTTGTGTACTTACCGAAAGCTGATGGTCGCTCCCGGGTACATTGTAACCAGGTTCTGTCTTGCACCATTGAAAACTGGCTGCCATCATATAACTGAAAAATTGCTGAGTGTGGTGTTACACACCATTCAAACAAAAAATGGAGGTATGGGCAAATTACAAAGCATTGTATTTCCAAACAAACAACAGAAGAAAACACACAGCCAAATCAATTTGTTGAGGCAGACGAATGAATGGATGGACAGACATTGTCAGTTCATAGAAAATTATTTGCTTTGCAACCTGTTTAATACCACCAACCCACCCACCCCCAAAAATATCCTATACTGTTGCCTGGAATATCTGTCTAGTGGATCCTTAAGGTCTTTCTCAGCCATTATATATCATATTGTTTTTAGCCTCCATATTACATACGGTACTATAAACACTTATGCCTGCATATGATCACTGCATAATAAACGTGTATTTTTCACATTATCAGAAAAACTATTTGACATGTTTGTTTTTCTTAACCAGGTGAATTTAACACAGACAGATCTGAGACTGGTGATGGATGTAATAAATCAGAATTTTGCCGAGGGTGCACCAAAGTCATCTCCAGGTAAAAATGTATCATGCAAATATTCATATTTTCATAAACTGAGAAGAAAGAAATGAGATTTTTCTTCAGCAATTTAGCCTCTTAAAAGTTCATTGCATTCTTACTTGTGTACTTACAAACATTTGCCAATGTTTTATTTTCTTCATCTTTATCCAGACAACAGTAGAAAGTGCAATAGATTCTAAAAAGTGAAAATTTGGTCTACAAAGTCAAGTTTCCGCTGCATTGGCTTGGTTTAACAAGCTGCGTAACTACTTAAAGCCTGTGACACTCGTCCCTGTGAGTCAGGGAGAGAGACGTCTAGTGTGTATATTTGTATCCTTGCTTGAGTGGGCCATATTTATAATGGCTTTTTAAGTGCACTAACCTCCATCTAAGAATCTATGTGAACACAGTTTGGAAACTCACCTCAGAAAAGTCTGGCATGATCAGGGATTGAACCAGGGACCTTCATGTTGAAGATCAGGCACTCTACCAGCTGAGCTGCAGTGTGCACTGCAAAAACAGGTTTTGTTTACAAATTAGGTTTTATTTAAGAAATGATGACTCGGTTATCGGCTACTGGTAGAGCATCCAGCAACTCACAAGTGAGGATTTTGGTTCAAATCCCTGTCAGCTGTTTGATGCATTATACAAGTACTGACTTTTTTTTTACCGACATTCGACATCACAAATGAAAGTTAAGGGCGCATTTTATCAAAAAGTTGTTAATCTCAAGTGTTAAGTCCTAAGTTGTTGACCTTAAAACAAAACTTAGGTCCAGTAAATCCTACCGTAGCTTAAGTCTTATGGCATGTTTGGACATTTTCAAATACATTCTAATCGCTCAGAAATACTTAAATCTCCTACATTTACAAAGGTGATTTATGACACAACAACAACTTAAGTCTATGCATTGCCTCTCGAAAGTAATTAAGACATGAGCTGATTTGGTTTTAAGTCACAAGTCCTAACTATTTGTAAAATGGTCACAAGTCGTAAGTGTGGTCCTAAGACCAAGTATAAGAATTGGGCCTTGGTTTAATGGCCCCCTGATGTCTTTCGTACAAGACTTAAAACTGATTTTCCTAGTCGAAATACAGTGGATGTGGCACATCAAAGGAACCACTCTGCAATGACAAAAGTCAATGGCATGGGTCAGAATTTTGTAGTGCCACCTTTTGGTTAGGTCTCCACATTGGTGAAGAAATCATGGTGAAATGTGATAAAAAAAATGGTTGGTGTCTGGGAATTGAAATACAGCTAACTTTACATTAAAAATCTTCTACATTGCAGCCATAGCAAGTCCGACAACAATAAGTCCTCCTAACAGAACAGAATCTATTGAACCTGCTGATATTACTCCGGTTGAAGGTAATGCACAGATGGAGAACAATTCCTACAATGCTGTAGTGACACTTCAGGGCCTCGTCATATTGTTATTCCAGGGCAATGAACCGCTGATGGCTTCATCATCAGAGGTGAGACAGTTTATGATGAAAAATTGGACCTGACAACAGATAGTCAATGACCTTTTGTGATCTGTTGCCATTTGTTAGATTTCACATGAAAACCATGAATGATAAATCTCTTAAATATCTATTTCTTCAAGTAATAATGATATGACAAAGAAAGATGAAATAAAAAATTTATTTGATGTTTATTTCAGAGTTTGGATATGCCAATTTTAAGCCGATTAGAAATCGGTAAATTTGTGGTAAGAGCCAATACATATGCTGAAGGTGATGACAAAATGGATGTCAACATTTCCCTACATTCCATGTCAATAGACGATGTCCGACCAGACAGCAATATCGCCAATAAAAGGTTTGTTATATATAACTTGTACGTGTCCTGTGGCATACAGATAAATGAAAATTAAGTTCTGTTTTTATAATCAACAATTTTTTGGTCAAACGTAGGTTATATGGTTGAGGCCAGTCTTGGTATCAATGAGTATGTACTATGTTTTGAGTTAAACACATTTTTTATAGAAATGTCATTCATATTAGTGATACAAAGAGGAGGGGGGGGGGGTTGTTAAAATGTTACTTTCATGCGATTCCCAATCTGCGAAAAACAACAAACAGAATTGTGACAGGACAGTGAAAAACCAAAAAATTACAACCAGTGGAATTAAACTTCTATATGGTATACAAGTACTGTGGCCAGCACCATTAAGCTTGAGAATTTATTCAAGTCTGAGAATGTTGTCAACTTAACATGCTCAGCCAATCAGATTTCAGGATTAGTCCAAATTGAGTAAAATATTTAGACTTTAGTTTTTCATAAGTTTTATGGTGTCGGCCCAGATATAAATTCTTTCTGATCAACTGACTATAGCATTAATAGGCCATTATATGATATGTACGTCACTTTGGACAATTTTATTGATTTATTGATTTATTTTTTTTATTATTATTATTTTTTTTATTAATTAACTAATTAATTACATCCAGGATATTCTACTGCTCGGAGGAGTTGATGACAAATTCTGACATCCGTGACGTACCACTTCCTCTTATATCCATCATCTACAAAGCTAAAGCCAACCAGAGTCAAGAAGGTATGTCATACATAATCAAGATTGCGATCATTTGTAACTCTGGGTATGAGATAAAGCAGTAACTCCTTCATGTATGAAATAAAGATGAATGATTCCAATTAGAGCTCTTCCTGACCTTGGGTCACACAGTTTCCATTTAGATTTTTTGTTTGATTAATTATTTTTTAACAATCCTATAAAAACTCACTCATTTATACAGAGACATCAAGTAAGTGAACTGTCACAAATTTTGACCTGTGCTTTGGACAGATGCCAATACAGTTGGGGGGGGGGGGGCGGTGTCTTAAACAAGCTATATCTATTATGACAATGAAACTTGGTTTTGAAGAAACATCAGACATTCACCTCTTGTGGCAAGCACTAGGTAAGGCACAGTCTAAACCCATACAAGAAGTTGAGCCAGCTCGTCCTGCTTGCTCGGAAAATATTCCCAGTAACTGATCCACAGCAACTGGTCTCATGGTAATCTTTATCTGTCTGTCTCTGTGTCTTGCTGTTTGAGTATCATGAGAGCCAAAAAAAAAAAAAAAACATTTATTAAAGCTGCAAAACTTATTGTACCCCTGCCAGGGGTAAGGTATTGTCTGATTCACATAAGATGGCGGGGTGGAGTGAACTTTTGATTATCATACAGATGATTCTTCTCACTTTTTGGTTTCGACAAGCTGCATGGGAAAAATGTTTTATTCCTGGATATTCTCTTATGTAAGATGACAAGTAGTAACGATTACTCTAGTCAGTGTAATTTTAATGTTATGCTTTATTACCTAAAATTTAAACTCGTCCAGATCAAGAAAAGGTTCACAAGACTCCACCCCGCCGGGTTATATGGATTTTATTATAAGCTTTATAGGATTCATAGGAATCGTCTTGTTTTGTGATTATTGTAGATTTTATGATTATTGTAGATTTTTATTGTAGATTTTATGATTATTGTAGAATAAATAAAATCTATATTTTCTAAAAGGAAATTGATCTATTTCTGCATGAAGTAATTTTATAAAATTATATTTGTAGCTGACATTCGGATGGAAAAGGTGACTCTCAACGTGTACATTCCATACATCCTGGCATTATACAATTTCTACACAGCTGCATTCGGAAAGGACATTGAAGACGTAAAATCTATTATCCGACAAAACAGCACCAGTACTATTGGCTCTGAGACTGAAGTAGATGCCCCGGAACCACTGCCTCCTTCTCAGTCTTCCATCAAAGTCTACGGGACAATAAAGGAACCGGAAATTGTGTTGTTCGGGGATCCAGATAAGATTGACAGCAGAGTGTTGGTGTTTAAGGTAAGTGGAAATATAAATTCTGATTTATATTTTGGATACACAATTATGTTTTTTTGTAGTTCCTTTAAAACCTCTCATGTTTGTAAACTTTTAAGTTTTAATTTCTTATGAAAAAAAAACTTTATGTGGTCAATATGGAAGATTCAAATTATGTCAGATTTGGAACTCTTCTGTAAAAGAAAATACATATTTCTGTTTTTCCTAGGGCATCCTTGCATACACAGAGAATTTCTGACACTCTGTTTTTCTATCATGCTAGCATGCTACCTAAGTTTATACCTTTTGCTGAAATGATTTTAACAATCTTATGGTAAACAATGGAAATTAACCATTGATGACATTGTGCCTCTGTAACACTGGGAATGGTATATATTTACTTTTCTGTTGTGTGCCATCATTGATATTTTTGTCCATAATCCTGAACATTGTTGCAACAAATGAGACTCACTTTGGCTCAGTAAATACAAAAACTTGACTACAATATGTAGTTCATTTTTTTCACAAGAGCAACATTATAACTAAAAAGATTTTGGAGTGGCATAAAGCAAATTAAAGGGGCATTAGCTGTGATTACCCCAATAAATTATTTCGAATTTTTCTACTTTTACCCCTTGTACTTGATTTACAATAACAAATAAGAGCTATACACAGGCATATGAAGTTTTATATTCCTATATATTTTGTGATACTAAGGTCAGGTCCAGTTTGGTATTCATATACAAATAGTAAGGTTGAGTTAATCAATTGCAAGTGAAATAGAGGAGTGCCAAACCTGGGTTTCTCAAGAAATTTTTTCACAAAATAAGTACGGATTTAAGAATTTTTATGCCTGTGTATATATATTTTTTGTTATTTTATATCAATCTAAGTAGTAAAAAAAATTTTTTTTTTATCCACAGGCTGACATAGAGTTTGACTACCAGGCTGATGAAAACATGCAAAGGATTGGGTCAAAGGTTAAGGAGATGACTATGTACAAATCAGTTTTTGGGTCCACCTCAGCATCTAGACAATGGGTAAATGAAAATTTCTTTTTATGTAACTGTTATACTCTGATAATACAAAGGGACACTTTTAAATTTTTTTTTTCATAACCCAAATTTCTGATTTCAAGAATACAGATTTACTTTTTCCTCTCACCGTTAAGTACATTAATGGTATGATCTTTCTGTTGTAGTTGACCTGTCCATTATGGTTTATGGGGTAAAAAGGGTTAAGAGTAAGCATGCACTAAGAGTTTTAGTATATATATACACATCCCTATCAAAATTGATTGATGGCAATATTAATCATTCAAGGGAGGCAACCTTTTACATTACAATACCCTTAGCATATACAACGAGTGGGTGTACTAATTAACAAATGAAGATGTACTGAAGGTAGAGGTCCCCTAATGAGTGGGGTGGCTGCTTTTCACATACCTGGGTTATGGGGAAATTGAAAATACAGGTGTCCTAAAACAGCATAAGATTACCCTTTGGTGTACCTCTTGCTTATGAATTGCACCAGTGTCAATGGTAAAAATGGCGGTCACATGAATTTCAATTGACCAATGATATTAATCAGAAGTTGAACTTTTACAAATGTGTTGTGATTGCATAAACATACTTTATGCAAGATGTGTAAAAAAACAATAATTTACAAATAAGTGATTTTGTGACATGTTACTCTATCAGGCCAGTTCTGAATTAATTTACAATTATTTTTTATTTTAGTAAATTAGTAAGAATAATTTATTCGAGGTTTCACATACAGTACAAGAACAAATTTGTTTGAAATATCTGAGTTTAATTTATTGTGTTTAGTGAAATTTTATCCAAATTTCATGTTTTAGCATTTGTGAAGATATCTTAGTCAAATGACGAGTGATGTGTTTGCCAATTTTACGCCCATGTTTTAATATCGATATAAATCAGAAATTCTAAGCCCATTCTCTTGGGCCTGTTGAACCAGTCAGAATGACAATAAGAATAATTTGATTTTCTCATTTTGACAGAAAAATGAGCAAGAGGTGACATGTTATATTTTATTTATTTTTCTTTCTTCCTATCTCTCTATTACTCTATTACTCTCTATGGACATTATGACTTTAACCGTGCATGTGACACTAGTCTATTGGTTTTCACTCACGCAGTCTGGTTTGATTCATGTAAGCATTAAATAGTAGTTTTCTTTTTGCTGTCTTACATTTCTGGAAGAAAGTTAACAAGGTATACATATTTTCGTTGGTGGTTTTCTCACATGGTGTTGACATTTTGTGCTTTTCTTTTAAAACAAAGTAATTGATTCATATTTGATGTGTTATCTTGTTTTGAACTTAACAAGGTGCTGGTTTAGATTTTTTTCTTAAAAAATATAATGGCCTGTGTATGTTTATGTGTAGGTCAGTATATTGGCATGCCTATATGTGTGTGTGTGTGAGAGAGAGAGGAAGAGAGAGTATATGTGTGCATGCAAGTGTGTATAACCATTAATACAGTGAATGGAATATAAAGACTGAATTATTCGGGTTAGCATCTTTACTTTTGTTTTCCTTCCTACATGACTGTTCTTCCAGATGTTATCTAGCTTATTGAAGGCTAGTCTTGCAAGCCCTATTCTCCTTTTCATGTCTACTCCATATATATATATATATATATATATATATATATATATTAAGCTCTTTTAATTCTTCCTTTGAAATCAATTTACAGTTTGATTACAATATCTCAACCACCCTAAGCTATGTAATGATCATGAATTTCTGACAACCTTTGTAACAATGGCTTGTGGTGGTCTAGTGGCTAGAATACCCAAGGAACCACATTGTTTACAATTATGTGCAATAGACATCCAAAAATGTCTGTCATGCAGCATAAATTCTGTACATCTTACATGTCTTAAGATCATGAAATTTTAATGAGCTTGAGTACTGAGTAAATATTTTTACTATAAGCCCTGATTGGCAGAGCAATCCCAACATGCCCAAGTTGAGAAAAATTTTCAGACTTATGTGGGCCCCCTATATCTATATGTAGGTCAGACCTAAGATTTGATAAGACATGAAGTGACTGTTCAGTAGCAAATCACTGAGTGTAACTCATACGCCCCTTAAGACACATTTGGACTGGTCCGTGTCATTGATTTTCAGTCGAGTCCATTATTTTTAGGGTTGGATGGGTTAAGAAAGTTCCATGTCACAGTTGGTGTGTCAATTTTAATTCATTCACCCCTAAATACACATTTGGACTGGTCTAAGTAATTGATTTACAGAAGAGTCTATAGTTTTTCAGGGGTTGATGAGTTGAGAACCTTCAAGACACTGGCACAAGTCTGTAGAATGAGTATTTCTGTCAATGGCTAATGTTTCTGCATTATCGCTTGGTGGCAAACTCTTTACCTTCACTTTTCAACACTCGTACTGTCTATAAACTAACTTTTTTTCTAAACTGATTATGGTCATTCTGATATAACGAATACTAACATTGCAAGTGTTGCTTAAGTGTAACAATTATGTCCTGAATTAAGACTTGTCTGGTAATCAGACTTACATGTTGGTTATAAAATACACATAGATATTTTTTGTTTCATGTTCATGCAGATAATCAGCTGACTGTTTATATTTCTGTGTACTGGTACCTGGAAATTTTCACAGCTGTTAAATTTTGCCCCATTTTTTGCCCGTAGATGAAAGGGTGAATTTAAAATCATAGAAAAGTTTTTACTAGTCAAATTATCGACAGACATGCTTACATGTACCATCCATGAGGCTATGGTGACTTTAGGCAAATTTCAGAACGAGTGAATATGTACTCTGTTATAAAGGGCAAAAATAACCAGGGGCGAAAAGTTCCTGGCATTTAGCACAACATTGTCGATTGCATTGAAATTAGATTCTCCCAGACTCACTTTACTTTGGTGCAACTAAGAGCTGGACAACACACAAAATTTGGTATAAGATTGATATGAGAAAATAATTCATTTGTGTATTAAATGATTTTTGAATTTTCGATGTTTTTATAGAAGATTTGTAGGTATAGGCCCAAAAATTTTTCAAAACGTCAAGTTATTTGGATTTTTGTCAACAATTCAAAACATAAAAAAATTTTGACTCGTTGACATTCAGCTCACTGAAGTTCTTCTGTATTTAATGTTTTCAAGGACATGGCTGATACTAGTTTGAAATTCAGTGCTTACAGGGACATGCATTTTTAATTCTTTGTTTACATGCTTTTGCTGTTTCTTATCACAACCCACATACAGTTATGTGTTACTCCTATATATAGACATGTACAAACACACACACACCTCCACACACACACACACACACACACCTCCATACACACACACCTCCACACACACACACACACCTCCATACACACACACACACCTCCACACACACACACACCACACACACACACCTCCACACACACACACACACACCTCCATACACACACACACACACACACAAACACACAAATACACAGACACACACATGCATACAAACACATCATACACATGTAACAAACACACACTTTGAAATCTACCTGAATATGTTTATTTCATTACTTTTTGTAATTTTATATTTGTCGCTATTACAGGTAATTGAACCGTGCAATGTTGATTTCATGAGGTCGTTAGATGTTGTTCAGAATCACACTAAGTACTCCGCCTCCCTCCCGAAGCTGGATATCTACATCTCTCCGAGTGTTCTCCATCTGATCATGGATGTGTTGCTGATGCTGGGATCCAAGGAGGATGAGGTTAAAAACTTTAAAATATAAGACATTGGCGTGGCATCATAAAATTTGAGAATTTATTGAATTCTTAACCTGATCTGTTGAGTCAATCAGATTTCAGGATTAGATGAAATAAGTGAAAATCTCAGATTTAAGTAATGCTTAATTTTTATGGCTTAGAGCACTATGAAAAACCAGCGGTCATCTTATACATCTTAATATGACTTGTTAAGTGTGATGTAAAACATAAAAAAAAACATTGTGAACAAATAAAATTATAAAAAATAAAAAGAAATCTACTGAACTGCTAAGGTTTTGTTTCTGGGAAAGTTGGCCATTACTTCAATTAGGGAATTTAATAAATCGATCTTATTGGTATTGTTCTTTGTAAGAAATTCTTTTTTGGAAAGCAAGAAGTAAAACCTCCTCACAACTGAGGAATATTTCAACATTGGAATCACGGAATTTCATTTTGACTTTTTAGGGTAAAGAAGATGAATCTGTTGCAGAAGTTGCAGACAAATCCAATTTATGGGCAGTGAAAGCCACCACTCCAGAAACATGGCTGAACAAGATAGGTATAAATAGAGATGAAGAACTGGAGTGTTTTTATTCAACATTCTTTTTTAAAATCTATATATGCCTATCTACAAACTTGATAAACATGAAACATATTTTTATTTTTAAAGCCAGCTGGACCTGAAATCACCAATTATTTTCAATATTTCAAGCTCAAGCAACCTTTTTTCATGATTTTAAGGTGAAAACAAGCAGAATTGATCATGTTTATGCTGCATGTATCAATGGCATAAAAATATATAAAAGAAAAACAATTGCTCATTTAAAAAAATCCTCACAAAAATGGTGAAAAAAATTGAAATTCATATTCATGGTATGAGAATGAACTTGTTCCTTTTGGGAGCCTTAAAATTATGTCTCTAAAAATGACCTTGATGCTAGCGATAAAATGTCCTTGCATTGACCTTGACACTAAAGATAAAATGTACAATATAATGACCTTGACACTTAAGTTGATGCAGAAGATAAAATGTCCTGTACAATGACCTTGACACTGAATATAAAATGTCTTGTACAGTGACCTTGATACTGAAGATAAAATGTCTGATACAATGACCTTGAAGCTAAAGATAAAATGTCCTGTACAACGACCTAGATGCTGAAGATAAAATATCTTGTGCAAATGACCTTGACGTTAAAAATAAAATGTCTTGTAAGGTGACCTTGATGCTGAAGATTTATAATGTCCTGTTTAACAGCCTTGACGCTATGGATAAAATGTCCAACAGTTGACATATTATGGTGCAAGGTCATTTACATTTGGATTGTAATAAACAAAAATATTTGTTTCAATCTTCATTTCAATGTCATTGTTACAATTCTTAAATATTTTGCTAAGAACTAATGTTATACTTTTCAGACGACAGCAAGAACATAGTAAATCCATTACATCCTAGACAGCCTCCATCTGAGTCCTTTTATCTAAATATAGATGAAATCAACACTTATTTCCGTATCAGAAACAGAGATTATCATGTAGATTTGCTTCATATTTACTCGTCAATAGATTCCAGTATGCATGACTGGAGCAGACAGGTATGCATTGTGTTATGAATTACATTTAGGCAGGAGTACGTTTTACTCCCTTGAGATCAAAGCATAGAGTTATTTGTCCTCTGTCTGTAAAATATTGGCTTCTCTCAAATAACATTGATTCGTTCCTTTAATTTCAATGAGAGAGAGAGAGAGAGAGATATTAGCTGATACAATAGTTAAATGTTTGGTTTTTATGGCATCTGTGTTCTTGTATGTTCATTGATTTTCTGTCCTCTCTTTGTGCAGTTCCACATGACAATGGAAGCAAAACTGAAGGCATCATACTTTAATGAGAAGCTCAGTGTCTGGGAACCGCTAGTTGAACCTGTGTCCGAGAAAGAGGGCAACTACAGGCCATGGGAAGCTGTGATAAAGGTAGATAACTCTGATGTGACTAAAAGAAAAGGTGTCTGTGACAAGTAGGAATCGGGAACATCCTGTATACATGTATATACAGTAGAACTTTGCTATTACGACCACCTAACTGACTTACAGAGGCCTGATTGGCTAGGTGGTCTGGGCCGTAACTAGGGCCCGAAAACAGATGAGGCAGGGATTTGGGGCAGCCAAACATTTCCATGACATTATTTATAAAATTAGAAAAAAAAAATTGGCAGAAAATCAGATGAGGCAGTTGCCTCATCTGCCTCATAGGTAGTTACGGCCTTGGTGGTCTCTTAAGTGAGGGTTTGAACTTATATTAAATACTCATTAAGAAATTTTCAAGAGACTGTTTATGGTCTTAAGTGTTAGGTGGTCTTCTCAGCAAGGTTCCACTGTATCTTGTACACAGTTATTAAACACACCTCTATTTATTTTCATGCGCCGCAATTTGAAGATCGGGGACAGATTGCTGTTGGTCCATTTGTTTTGTCTGTTTGAAACAATTTTGTTGCCGTCAAATAACTTGATTAAATTTATTTGTAACAGTGGACCATGTCTTGAGAGACCAAATCTCAAATATTCTTAGACTTGAGTAAATGGTGTAATCACTTGGACACAGGCCCCAAACATTTAACAAATGTAATATCTTATTTCAGGTTATACAGGGTCGGAGTTATCCCATGACATTTAACTATATACAGGAGGGCTTCGACATGGAGGAGTGCTTGAGGAATGATGTCCAACAACTGCTCCATAACAGTAAAAGACGTTCTAGTAGTTCCGAGTCAGAAAGTGACGAGTCCACGGAAATGACAGTATTGAGACCAAAGTTACAAAGCAAACGTTCAAGGATTGCTAGTGATAAAAGTTATGGTATGAGTTTTATGTTGTTGAAATGGAGAGATTTTAATCTCTCTTCTCTATTGTGTGATTTATCTAAAATGGAATGATTTAATGGCATTAACATCTGTAGTGTCAGTCTTTTACACCGAGTTGTCGGTCCTTGCAATCACTGTAAACACCTAAATTGCAGTCCCCAAACACATGATCATGTAACAAACAGAATGAATATAAAAACCAAATTACTCAGAATAGAGATACTTTTTCACAAAAAATATAGTCCCTATATTTATATCCATTTTTAATAAGTAATTTCGCCTCCACTACATGTAGTATTTTTTTCTACGTCAGCACTAAGAGACCAATGCCTTATAGAGAGCAAAGTCTATTGTAAATTTATATATTATTCAAGAATCTGGAAAAACTTGAGAGTGAGACGTTGACAGAGATTGAGAGAGAGTGACAAGGACAGACAACTCTGTGTAAGACATTGCAGTAATATCACATTTTTGTGTCTCATCTCCATTGAGAACATTTTTTCATTTATATGGAGACATTTAGATGCAGATAAAATGCTAGAAAGTTTGTACCGGTAATATTTCTGATGACTCTTTCACACCTAATGTCAAGCTCTTGGTGGATGGATAATCTCTACCTGTATTCGAATAGCCTTGGGTAAAATCAGGTTGTGGTTTTATGTGCCTGAAATAATTCATGCATATTTTTATCATTAATGAAGCCTCAGCCAATGCGAGTAAGCGGTGCTCGCGTTCATCAACCAACCAGATTGAGACTTTTAAACAAGTTTAGGATTGTATTAGATCAATAACCTATGCGATAACTTCCATTGCTGATCACAACGTGATGAATTGAACACACCTACTTCTTATAAATATTCGTTAGATATGAATGATTTCAGTTACACGAAACCATTAGTTAGGAAAGAGTATAGCAATTCCAGACCGTGGTTTTACGGCGATGCTCCTATATATACACAAGGCAAATAATAAAACTGTAGTGTCATTGCAAGTCTACATCAATTTTACAATTAACTCATTTACCCTTAAAGATACATTTGGACTGGTTAAATCATTGATTTATAGAAGAGTCCATTGTATTTTAGGGGTTAATGAGTTGAGAGCTCTTTTACAAAACCGATTCTTAAACAAACATACAGGTCTTGCCCTCACACCATAAAACAGTCTAAACGTTTTGCTCAAAACTGTCTAAACCTAAAATCTGATTGGCTAAGGAGGCCAACTTGAAAATATTCTCAGACATGAGTTTTTATGCCATGATCAGGAATGGACAGATTAGGAGAGATTTAGATAGGTGAAAGTGATAACATGCATCAATGTATTATTATAATTGGACAAGAACGGACAGATTAGATAAAATATCATTTTCATTGTATGTAGAACTTTTGATTTTTAATTTTGGCAGGAAAAATGACTGACTTGTTCATGTTGTTAAGAATGTATCATTTTCATAACAATTTTAATTCCTGAAACATTTTGGTGAAAAAATGCATAATTTAATGGATATTTGGAATTCTGTTACTGTATTTGAAGTATGCATGTCAGTTGAAGTGGTTAATCTAGTGCATGCCTCTGATTGGATGCCACACCGTACGGAGACATTTGTACTGTTTGGCCTTGTGTGTGTGTGTGTGTGTGTGTGTGTATACCTATTGTATTCATGGATTACATTTGCAGAGTCTTTAGGTAACCAAGGAAGTATTCAAGGAGAGTCCGACACTGAGCCTGACGGCTTGATACAAAGTATCACTAACAAGCTGGGAGGCATTTTCTCCGATGACAGTAGCGAGGATGCCGACATCAGTGACACTGATGAAAACGATGAAACTTTCGATCCTTCTCTTGACAAACCTGTCTTTCTGACTCCTAAGGGACCAATCCAGGTTTCCAGGGGTATTGATGCTAAACTAAATTTATTACTTTTCTATATACCTTCATGACTTTCTACCTCTCATGGCCTCGCTTGTTGCTTGTGTGTGTTTTTGTAGATGTGCAGTTTATTTCCAGATCATGGATTTTGTGAATGGCTAATTTTGTTGCCTTTTTGATTATGTATCTGTGTTATAGATTTTCTTTTTATTATTTTGATTTTTTTTCTGTTTCGTTTCTATTTCACATGATATGATAGATGGAAAGGGGATTTCTGTACTGCATACACTAATGAATAACTTTCATAAGTTTCAGGTCTTGAATGTATTTATCAAAACATTGTAAGTCCTGAGTCGTTAGTTTTAAGTTGATTGACCTTGAAACAAAGCTTAGGACAATTTTATCAACACCACCCTTATTCAGATCTTAAGGCATATTTGCAAATATTCAAGCAAAATATGGATATCTCTTCAATACTAATACCTACTACATTTACAAAGTTAAGTTATGACACTTTAAACATGTTAAACTATAACCTAGGTCTACACACCGACTCTGTGTAGTCATGGAAGACGGACTCTGATCTGGCAAAAAATTACAAGTTCTATTTCTTTGTAAAATGGTCGCAAGTCATACATGTAAGCCTGATCCTAAGACCAAGTTTAAGACTCAGGACTTCTGTAAAAAAAGGCCCTGGTTGATAAATTTGCTTGCTCTGCATCTTTGTATTAATGCACATTGCATTATTACTTACTCTTTTCAACCTTCTTAATTCATTGATCATTATATATGGGTCAAATTCAAAATGGCAGTTTACCTCTTTATTACATCATCATACCCTGGGAAGAAAATGGACTCTACTTAACATCAATGATATGGACCAGTCCAAGTGTCTAAGATGGGTAGAATGAGTTAAAATGGATTAGATGCCTTCAGTTTTAGTTTACATTGTAATCTGTCTTGAAAAAACACTCATAAAAGGCCTGAAAGTCTTCAGAGACCACATTATGAAATAGAACCTCATTTGAGAGACCACCTGTCATAAGACACCACATTTTGGTGGCAGATTTGGTGGTCTCTCAAGACAGGTTCCAATATATTTACAATACCAGTAACTTTGTCGGTCTTTGTTTTTACTCACCCTCAGGAGGATCACAGTTGTTTGAAAGTATGTGATATTGGTTTACTGTTTTTATGTATATAGTGTCTCCAAAGGTAATGGGTTATGTATCATATCTTGGTTACCATGGTTACTTTATGAGATTGTCTGCATTATGTGCATATATGTATATATCATATATACTTGTTGAAATTCTCAATGCTACTATGGTTACTTAATGCTACTATGGTTACTTATTGTCATATGTACCAAATGAAATTAGGATATCAATACAGCTATCGTACATGTACATGTACATAGACAAATTGCCCATGTGTATAGTTTACAAGAATATGTAGGCTTTATATTAGATCAGAGTTCTCATGAAATGTAGGCCTTATATTAGGTCAGAGTTCTCATGAATATGTAGGCTTTATATTAGATCAGAGCTCTCATGAAATGTAGGCCTTATATTAGGTAAGAGTTCTCATGAATATGTAGGCCTTATATTAGATCAGAGTTCTCATGAATATGTAGGCCTTATATTAGATCAGAGTTCTCATGAATATGTAGGCCTTGTATTAGGTCAGAGTTCTCATGAATATGTAGGACTTATATTAGATCAGAGTTCTCATGAAATGTAGGCCTTATATTAGATCAGAGTTTTCATGAATATGTAGGCCTTATATTAGATCAGAGTTCTCATGAAATGTAGGCCTTATATTAGATCAGAGTTCTCAGGAATATGTAGGACTTATATTAGATCAGAGTTCTCATGAAATGTAGGCCTTATATTAGATCAGAGTTTTCATGAATATGTAGGCCTTATATTAGATCAGAGTTCTCATGAAATGTAGGCCTTATATTAGATCAGAGTTCTCAGGAATATGTAGGACTTATAGGTAGGTAAGAGTTCTCATGAATATGTAGGCCTTATATTAGATCAGAGTTCTCATGAATATGTAGGCCTTATATTAGGTAAGAGTTCTCATGAATATGTAGGCCTTATATTAGATCAGAGTTCTCATGAATATGTAGGCCTTATATTAGATCAGAGTTCTCATGAATATGTAGGCCTTATATTAGGTAAGAGTTCTCATGAATATGTAGGCCTTATATTAGGTCAGAGTTCTCATGATTATGTAGGCCTTATATTAGATCAGAGTTTTCATGATTATGTAGGCCTTATATTAGATCAGAGTTCTCATGAATATGTAGGCCTTATATTAGGTAAGAGTTCTCATGAATATGTAGGCCTTATATTAGGTAAGAGTTATCATGAATATGTAGGCCTTATATTAGGTAATAGTTATCATGAATATGTAGGCCTTATATTAGGTAAGAGTTATCATGAATATGTAGGCCTTATATTAGGTAATAGTTATCATGAATATGTAGGCCTTATATTAGGTAATAGTTATCATGAATATGTAGGCCTTATATTAGATCAGAGTTCTCATGAATATGTAGGACTTATATTAGGTAAGAGTTCTCATGAATATGTAGGCCTTATATTAGGTAAGAGTTATCATGAATATGTAGGCATTGTATTAGGTCAGAGTTCTCATGATTATGTAGGCCTTATATATAGGAAAATATACCCATGTATTTGAGGAGAGTAAAACAAACAAGGCCCAAACCCCCTTTATTTGCATCCCCCAGCCATGTATTTAGGAGACTGTGGTTCTTTTAAATACATCACCACTATTTTGTTTTAACTTATTTGAGCAGGAGTTATTGGACTAGAAATCTGTATTTCTTGCCATTGCATTATAGCAGGTATTTCTAGTAATTTGAAGTATTTTCATAAATTGTCAAATGAAAATTTTAAAAATTTGAAGAGTTTCATTAAAGAGAGAGAGAAAATATTTAAGTTTTTTTTTTTTAATTTTGTTACAAAGCATGCGTGTGTTTTATCCAATGATATTTCCAATGTTTGTTTTTGTTTTAGATTTTGTTAGCTTGCGTTACTTAAGAACATCCTCAGCGACATCTATGTACACATTCACTTTTATTCATTTATTTTATTGTGCATGACTCTGAGTACCTTTTGTTGTTTTCAGACAGAAGATGTCTTTCCTGTTTTTGTCATTCTCTCCCTTTGCACGAAAAACATGATGAAGGTTATTTTCACTATTTTCCCCATGTTCTTATAGCTTTTGTTTTTGTTGTTTATAATTTTTATTTAAGCACAGAGTAAAATTTTTGGAATTTGTCTGTCTTTTTTCACAAACCATCCTTCATTGTAATATTTCTTATAATAAAATCCATATAACCTGGCGGGACGGAGTCTGGTAAACCTTTTCTTTACCTGAACAAGTTTAAAATGTAGATAATAAAACTCAACAACATTCAAATTACAAATAGAGTAATCGTTCGTATGTGTCACCATAACTACTAGCATCCAGTGAGGAATAAAACAGTGAAGTTTGTCATAACGGAAAAGTGAGTAGAATCATCCGTATGATAATCAAAAGGTTACTCTGCCCCGCCAAGTTATATGAATTGGAAAATCCCTGAAAATTATTTTACAGTTTCGTTCAACTAATGATGAAGGTGTTTATGTTGTTGAAAAATTGTACATGTACAGCAGTGGGGCAGTTTTAAGTTCAGCTATTTGACCTTGAAGAAAACCTTACAATTTAGACCCTCTTTGGCAAACTTGGTCCTACAATGTATTTCAGATATAACAAATTAAGTGGGAAATAAGTAAGTAGTTAATATTTCTCCATATTCTTTATCCTCTGTCGATATTAAGTACAACCCCCAGTTTTACCGAGGCCAGTTTTTACAAACTCACACAGAAATTTAGTACAGTCATCTTACTCTGTTTTTGTCGGATAGAACAGTAGAAATTTTAATTAACCCATAGTTATGGTAGCTTAGTGAGAATGCAGTTGATAAGGAACATGTTATTTATGGAGCACTGATGTGCCGCATAGAATGTGTTTCTGTTCAGATGCATTCATGCTAATGTATACGCAGTCAAAATGGTAATCAAATCTTCTATCTATCTTAATTGGTGTAATTACATTCAACTTCTCAAGTAACTACAGGAAAAAAACAAAACAATTATAACTATAAGCTGGAATAGCATTTGGACAACTACACAATCTGTGAAAAAGTACCTTAGATTTAACAAGTTGTTGTTTCCCCGGGAAAATTTGCAGATACCATGGTGATAACAACAAATGATCATTTACTTGATCTACTGCAAGTACTTCATTGGTAGGGTCATTTGAATATATTATTTTAGCTGATCTTAAATACCGGTAAACGGCCCACTGCTTGTACCAATGAAAACAAAATGAAATGTTTGTGAATAAACATGTACCGAAGATTATGAATGTTGTCTTGAAGAAACCAAAACTGGAACAATTTTTATCAGTCACATTTTGGAAAATCTTATCATTGTAAAAATATTTTGTACTTTTCCTAAAAAATAATAATACAAAAAAGAAATAAATAAAAGAAAAAGTTGAGTTTTATGTTTATTTAGTTTTACAGTTTGGGTTTCTAACTTGACATATCTGAGATGATTTTATTGAAATAATGTCATATTTATGAGATAAAATTAATCCATGAACAATATTAAACACTTTGAAAATTGAAATGTTTCTAATTATGATCACAATTATGAATCACAGTTGTTCAATATTTACTGATTGTCATGGCAATTCTAAAAGTTCAGTGGGAAAATAAGTTACATATTTATACTGTATGCATCTGATATCATTTACATGCTGACACAGAATTGCCAGTGACACATGTTTCTTATCATATTTTAGCAAATTACCGCCAATTCTGAACTTTTACATTTTCTTAGTGAATGCTTTAATTGCAAATTTTATATTTTCACATGTAAAATGTAGTAAGTTAATTGATAATAAAAGTATGATACATGCAATATGTAAATAATAATGTAATATGTAAATAATCAATGATGTATTAACTCATTACCCCCTGAAAAACAGTGGACTCTTCTGTAAATCTGTGACTTAGACCAGTCCAAATGCATCTTTAGGGGTGAAGTGAATGAGCTAATTTTATAAATTAAGGCTGATGAAGCTTAATTGTTTTTCATTAGAGCATGGCTTTGACGAGGTTGATGCACCAATGGGATTAGAGGTCATTGAAGGTCAGACTGAACCAGGATATGATAACCAGCCTCAGTCGTACTACTTAATAGTGGCTTCCCAGGATAAACTTCTCCTGAATGTGACGCCACAGGCTATCAATGTGGCTACAGATGTTGTCAAGGTAAACATGTATATGAAACATTCTTAATTTCAACAATTTTGTCATATTTCAAGAAATGAATGTTTAAAAGGTGTTGTATACTACATGTCAACACTCTACCTCTAATCCAAAATAGAAACAGACAAGTAAATAACATTTTTCTGACAGTCTGCCACAGCAAATGGACACCGATATATTTATTTTATTATCAAATACCGGTATATTCTTTTATTACATGGGCATAACTAAATCGGCGTTTATAATATACCCTTATGCAATACATTTAACAAGCCCAGAGGAAAACAGAGATTAAAAACCCTTTTTGGAACAAAATTCTTTAAAACTGGGTGGTTTATAATATGTATATCACTTCATTTGAGTATTTATTCATAACATATATATAAGTTGAACTTTAATTTTGATGTGTACGCTTGATGTGTCTGCTAGAGAATGATCAATTCGTTACACCTGTTGGAAATTCTGCATTTCCTTACACCCGATTGGTCTAACCATTCGGCCATAAATAAAATATAAATAATATATTATCATCTGGAATCGCGTATGCAATATTTTCCCGCTTTTCTATCGAATCACGCAAAAAATTAAGTATATTTGTGGAAAGAAAATTGTCTTTGTTTTACAAATAACTGCCAATGATGTACTTTCACAGAAATTTCGATTTTTTAACTGGAATAGATATTCATATTCACTGAAAAAAGATCACATTTTTCATTGTTTTAGATATTGCATTCCTAATTAGGACATGCAAGGCTGTTGCATTCCCAATTAGGACATGCAAGGCTGAAAAACAGCTATACTGTCTAAGACACTTTGATAAAGACTGCACTCCTACCACCCTTATTTTCAGAGTTATTCCCCTTTGTTGATTTTATTTGTTCTGGCCATATCTTCTAATGATTAACTTTAATATAAATAAAAATCTGTAAAGGTATAATTTATTGTTCTGATAACAGGCAATGATGGAACCTGCTGCTGTGGAGATGGATACTGTCAATTTACCAGCATTTGAGCTCAACAATCAGGTCCGTATTATTGTATATTTTGTTATCCTTAATCAACCACCAGTGCTTTAGTTATTTAGAGCACTTGCCAGGCAAGCAGAAGCCCTGGGTTTGATTTCCATGTAGGTCATACCTAAGGCTTACATTAAACAGGTAGTATATATTCTGTCAACATGTGCTTCTCGTAAGAAGTGAAGTTTACAGGTCATTTGGATTTAAATACAGGTTATCGAACATAGACCAAAAGTTATTTACAATGATCTTTTTTTCAAACAGAAAAAGTTGAGCTGTTGAAACCTCTATTAAGACTGGAAATTCACACTTTCCTTCTTCCATGAAAAAATGGCGTCCTTGCTGCTGTAGTAAACAAGTAGGGAACACAGTCAGAGATATGTCAACTCTATGTGTATGACATATAGCTGAGTGATATGATAAGAGTGTTCATCTGACTTCTATTCTGTTTCACATTAAAGAAATTTGACTGTATTTGTAGAAGTTTGTAGCATAGCTCAAATAATGAGGGACTTCATCTGAAAATGGTGATGACTCCAAAGTGTCCGGTTGTAAAATAGTAACCAAGCTCCACTGGAAACTAAGGTTGACCGGAACCTAGGGTCCAAAGGAACCTAAGGTCAACTAGAACATAAGATCAACCAGAACCTAAGGTACACCAGAACAAAAGGTCAACCAGAACCTAAGGCCCAAACAGAGCCTAAGGTCCACTGCAACCTAAGGTCAACTGGAACCTAAGCCCAGGTATCGTATGACAGTGGTGATCTGGTTTTCTCCTCCACCATTAAGAACTGGCTGACACCATATATATATAGTTGAAAAATTGTTGATTGTTGTAATCAAACAAAACCAAATATTTTTCATATTGTAGGGATGAATTGGTTTATTACTGAATTTCTATTTTCTCCCTCTTCTTTCAGCTTGGAATTCATACCTCAGTTAAAATAAATCCAGATATCAAGGTAAGTCGAAAAAATAAATAACGCCATCTTAGTCCGTCCTCTGAATGTTTGAATGTATTCTGCATGTGAATGCTTCAATAATGGTAACCGGAATAATTCAGTCATTATATTATGCTCGTTACGATCGCTTCATTAATGGATGAATGCATTCATCCATGAAAAATGCTTCAACTGGAAGTATGAATCCGCTATGAATTATGGTAATCTATTAGATCAAGATTGGTGCAAAAAAAGTGGAGCCAATCGAATATTTACAAACACGAGCAATGAAGCAATCAAGCATGTCTTTGTACACATTGTACACAATTTTTTAAAGTAGATAACTTTCATGAGAAGTGATTGATTAGTGGAGTAAAAGATCACAAACGAATATTTCCCCTCGATAATCTACAGTGCATTGTTTAAATCCATTTTGTTTTCAATCAAATTTGAAATGTTTGGATCGTCCATCTGTCTGTCTGACCGTAATTTCGTCCCGCTAACATATAAAGTGTAATATTTCATGTTTTGATTTTGATACAGTAACCAAACTTGGACTGTAAGTTCATCTAAGGGTTGCTCACACTTCACTGACATCATATGCCCTTGGGGTGGGGTGGGGTCAAAATGTAGGACATTGAAAAAGATTGTTGGGACTAGAGGCATTGCTTTGATTTTTTCCTAGAAATATTTCTGGACTTGATGCAGGCAGCAGAAATATATTTTGTATTTTCAGAAACCGAAGTAAATAATTTTCTGCGGCCTAAATCCTAGGAAGAAAAATGTCAAATTTGAGGTTTTTGGTTTGTTGTTATTTTGTAAGTCAATATTGTTGTGTTCTAACCCATCAAATTATTACCAAAAACACAGGTTTACACAAAAATAAAGTTTTGGCCTTAAATTTGTAATTTGAAAAACCATCTTCAATACAGTTGATATTTCAAAAGATGTTTTATTCAAAGACTTATGGGAATTTGGTCAGACAATACAGGTGGTCTTTTATGACAGGTGTCAGTGTACAGGTACATTGTATAGTATATAAACTTGCAGTTTTGAGTGGAGTGACGTATGGTGGTTTATATTTCTAGATACACCGAGAAAATGTGAAGAACTGTACAGTGTCTAAAGAAGACAATAATGATCTGAAGTCAGAAATTATCAGTCTAGATAAAAGTACTGATGAAAAGATAGATGAAGGAATAGGAGAAAGGTGACTTTATTATCTTTAACTGAATTAAACTTTTTTATGATTTTAATTCATTCATATTCATTAAATACAACATATTTTTACATCTTTGTATCACATGCATTCTGAAAATTCACTCATACTTCTACCTAATTAAAATTAATTAAAGTGAAAAGTGTATATTTTTATAGTCAGTAGAATCTTGTGTCTTCTCTTCTTTTTAGTAAAACATCTCAGAACTTTGTAGCATAGAAATTTTCATTTCTTTTTTAGTTTTTGTTAATAATTTTTCCAGTTCTCAGAGGGGCCTCAGTGGTTGAGTGGTTAGAGGATCGCGCTTTAAACCATGAAGTCTCTGATTTCTGGTCAGCGCAGGTTTGAGCCCCACTGTAGCCTAAGCTGATTTTCGTGAGAAAGTTTGCCAGTTGACTTGCGGAAGACCTATGGTCTCTTCCCGGTAATCGGGTTCTCTCCTCCACCACTAAAAACTAGCTGCCACTATATAACTGAAATATTGTTGAGTGTGGCGTAAAACTCTATTCAAAATAAAAAAAATCAAATCAAATTTTCAGCAGTATCAAGTTTTGGACTGGCATTTGGTGTCTGACAATTGTTCTTTATTTTTCAGTCAGACGGATGGTGTCCTAGCTAGCCAGCTGGGTAGCATTGGTCACTTGGCTCTATCGGCGGGGGCCTTTGTACTGAATGAAGGGGAAGAAGATGGCTACTTCTCATGTAGTAAATTCAGCAAGAATCGAATGAAACTTCAGGTACAATGTTTTTTCTTTTATTGTGACAAGAAAAAGAGATATTATGCCCACTTAAAGATAGCATACACCTTAGCAAAAAATTGAATTTGAATTTGAATTTGTCAAATATCTTTTTGTCAAAATATTGTAACATGATTTTATGTTGATAGATATTATGTATTGTGCATGTTGTGTGAGCTAGTGCAGAGAGAGAGAGATAGAGAGAGATGTGTCTTCAAAAAACTTTTATTTGATGTGAAATTTGTCAAATTTGTGTTTTAGATTTTGAAACAAACATTAATTTTTCACAGGTTGATGGCTTTGATTTATCGTCTACCATTCCTCACAAGAAAGCCTGCAGACAACTCCTGCCTCTATCACCAACCAAGGTAGGTCATTTTTGTATGTACTTGTGGGGTGTGTTCAGCTAGCATTCTTATTATCAGTAATTAAAAAAACACCTTTCATCTTTCATGCTCATGTACATGGTGTGGTATGTGTATGGTGGGTCAGTTAAACCATACAAAATTGACAAACTTTTTAGACTTTGAACATCTTGTTTTTACTTCTCTGTCTAACTATATGTACATATTGTATATGTATTCTTGGTAAAATGCTGTATGTAAATAAAGTGATAGACAGACAGACAAACAAGTAAGTCACAGATAGAATGATAGACAAACAAGTAGATGACAGATATGTCACAGATAAAATAATAAACATGCATACACCCATCCATTAACACATACACACACAGACACTCACTCATACACACATACATTATTGGCCCATCACTTATTCATCATGATATTTTGATAACAGCAGGATGATGATAATGGTGTTGTACAGGTAGGATGTGTGTTGTTTTTATATGTTGTCACAGACACATGCTTGTTGTTGTTTTTATTATTAGGCTATATTGATATGTTTTGGCTTGCCTGGGCAATATGTACAAAGAGCTAATTCTGTAACATAGACATCATCAGTTGCATTCCTGGACAAAAACTTGAACCTGGGCTATATCTTTTGAACTAAATAAAATTGGGCTTTAATATTTTACATGTAGATTCCTTATAATGAGGGGTATCCAATGGTACCTTGACTTTTGACCTTTGTATTTTACCTACTTTTCAAAATCATTTAACCTAGCATATATCCTTTCAAATGGTACTATGACCTAGTTAATGTAATTTGACCTACTTCTTAAAATCAGTCATAACTGCACATTGACATGAGTAGGTTCAATATTTGGGATAAAATGCTATCACAAGCAAGCTGTGTTGTCTTCTGACAACTCTTGTTATAAAATTCAATGTTTTCTATGTATGATAAATGTTGTCAAATCTTTGTTTGGTGCTCCAACTGCATGTTTGTTATTTTCTTTTTTTCAATGTTTATTGTTATTATTATTATTATTATTTTAGTATGTTTATTGTTTTATTATATTTGTCACTGATAGATATATTGCTATAGAATTAAATGTTTTATGTTTTTTGATATTTCATTTCTTTTATACATTCTGCAACATTTCAGTATATTAAGTTTTAAGATTTTTGCCTTAACAAATCGCTGACTTAATGACCCAGGCATGACTCCCCTCTCCATTAATTCGCTGTTTATCCAACTAGCTCACCTCACATGAATGAGCTATTATCATCTCTTTTTAATCAATTCTAAAACCAGGTTCTGTAGTAGAAACCAATATTTTTTGTAATAAAGTACTATTGGTGTTTTCGTAAGCTGTCATAGTAATGTTACTTCATTCAAAGCCCCCAGTCAATATTGTTTATATCTCTCTCTCTCCACCTGTCTCTCTGAAGATGTTTATAAAATTTATGCAATACATACATGTACTTGTACTGTAATAAACAATTCTTCTTAAACTTGCTGTGTTATTCTTTTAACAAGTGCCCTCTCTATACTTACAGCATTCTACTAAGTACTGGTATGTACTGGATATTGATGTATGGCATGGTAGGAAAGCGATCAACATATTATCTCCCCTTATGGTAAGTTCGTACTCGCTATTCTATCCATAAAACATACATGTAGTAAACTGTAAACGTGATAAAAAATATTTATAAAATTTTTAAAGTAGTACATGTATGTCAAAGTTACATAGAGCTGGTAATTTGATAATTCTATCTTAGCAATATACTGTTGAGCTGTGGTGGGTGTGGTCTTTGTATCAGGACAAAATAATTTTTTAAGAAAAAGATGTTAACTAGTATAGAAATAAGATTGATGTTAACTGAAAGAGAATAATATGTATGGATGTTAACTGATATAGAAAAAAAAATGTATTGATGTTAACTGATCTAGAAAAAGATGTATGGATGTTAACTGATAATAAAAGATGTTTAGATGTTTACCACTAACTTATAGAAAAGATGTACATATGTTAACTAAGAAAAGAATGCATGGATATTAACTGGTAAAAAGGATATATAAATGTTAACTGATAGATAAAAGATGTATGGATATTATCTGATAGATAAAAAATGTATGGATGTTATTTTGTGGAGAATCAGGAACAAAGTTCCAAGTTGGTGAATGCAGTCTAAATCCTTATATCGTGATGAATGGTTTATTCCTCTCAATTTCCCAACAGATAAGGAACAGTCTCACAGTATCCATAGATGTGTTCTGTAAAACAGAAGATCTCAAACAGTATGAGGTAGATGAAGTTACCATGGAAACCGGGCCATACACAAAACTAACAACATTATCAACAGAGCAAGACTATAACGTTCCTCTGTTTTTAGCTTACCACTGTGATCTGTTTGTGTGTCCATCTGAACTGCAGTAAGTCGGATAATAATGAGATAGTTATCAACAATACGTTGTTAAATTTTGTTTTAAATGAACATGATATAGTTAAAGTATCCCTCACACACACACTCTCCCCATCCCTCACACTATCACCACCCACACACCCCTCCCCATCCCCACTTACTCCCTCACCCATACTCTCTTTCACCCTCTAACACACTCCTCACCCACCCACTCTCTCCCACCAACACCATCACACTCCTCATTCACCCACTCTCCCCACCAACACCATAGCTCAAAAACTCTCCCACCCATACACACACACTTCCCATCCACAGTTTCCCCATCCCATTCTCTCCCCTACCCACATACACTCTCCCAAACAACCCATGCTCACTCTCCCAACCCCACACACTCTCCCCACACTCCCGCACACACACACACCACCTACCCCTGCATGCCATCGCTTCCCCACTCCAGCACATTCTCAAGTAAAGGAAGCTTCAGCCATCATAAGAAAATTGTAACAACCTGTCCCCTAAGGTAGCTATTTTTTGTAATCAACTCTTCCTACAGTTTTAGATGTAGAACCTTGAATCTTTGTAGATCAAATATATATGCATTCAAGATATGCTCCTCTATGGATTCATTCCAAACATTTTTGTGGATTTCCCGAGGTATGGAACTTAATAATATTCTGGAAGTGTTTTCAACAAAATAATATTTCTTTATAGATATAGAGTACACCAGAGAGGAATATGGTGGAAAGATTTACTGTTAACCAAAGAAAAAGCCAAAATGTTTACCTGTCCAGGTAACACTAATGACAAGACTTTCAACATCAAGGTATGTAGTTATACCTGGTGATATAAGATCACTGTTTATATTTTTATTCAAAGTTTTAGTTGAAATCCTGATGTAATACAGTGGAACCTGTCTTGAAAGACCACTTCCATGAAAGACCACCTGTCATTCATTAAATAAAATCTCTTTTCAGAGACCACCTGTCTTGAGAGACCACATTTCAGTGGCAGATAGGGTGGTCTCAGGTTCCACAGTAGTAGGTTTTTGACTGATTTACATAGTCATTAAATAGCAGAATCGGTAATTATTTTTAATTATCAGTATTCCATCTGATTTTGTTTAACTGTGTCATAAGTAACTGCATATAATCCATTTCTAGTTTGTTTTCATCTTTGATCAAACGTTGATGTATTTTTATTTGGAGAAGGTTTGTACCATTATATAAATATTGACTTGGAAATAAATCGTTCTCAGCAGTACTGTCTAGAGTTATGGAACTTGTAACCAAAGTGTTTCTCAAAGATATCATGTTTTTTTTAAACGAATTGTGAAGCAAATACATGTCTATGAATTGACAATTTCTGTAGGTCTTTTCGTATGTCTGTCTGCTTCAACAATTTCATTTAGCGGTTGAAATTAGCTCTGTTTTGAGATATAATTCCATGCAATTCAGCCTTACAGTCAGTGGCTGAATGGTTTGAGCATCATGCTTTGAACCATGAAATCTCTCACTTCTCACACCTCATGCTGGAACCTGAGCTGATTATTTGTGAGAAAGTTTGCCAGAGTACTTGTGAAAGGCCGGTGGTCTCTTCCCGGGTCCATTGTTACCCGGTTCTCTTCTCCACCATCGTAAACTGGCTGCCACCACCATATAACTGAAAAATTGGTGAGAATGGCACAAAACGCCATGCAAAATTCAAATTATTTTTTGTAAAATTGGTCATCAGTATGCTATATCAGTGCTGATTTTGTTTCACTCTACAGGTGATCTGTAAAGATGGGTCAAAACTAAGCCCGCCACAAGATGTCCCGAAGGGTGTGCCATACTATATTCTGACCATTAAACCCCCAGTTTTGATACATAACTATCTACCTTATGATGTGCAATTCTCTCTGGAGGTAAGTGTTTTTGACAATGCTAATCTAGTGGTACATCATTAGTTACTATGGTAACAAAATAAAAGCCTGTGATTGGTTAAAACTTCAATGTCATCTGATTTTGTTGAAATAGGTAAATATGGGTCATTTGACATTAAAAATTCATTAGTAGATGTTAAGAAAGAGTCGGTTGTCATGGTGACAGAACAGTGACCTCTCATGGTGTGTAAGTCAGTTTTAGCATTTGTCTGGCAAGCGAAAGGTCCAGGTGTGATTCCCAGTCGGTGTCATACCTGATACTACTTTGAAATGGGAAGTTAGGATTCCTTTGCCAAGCATTTGACATAAAAGATGACAGTTAACTAGTCTATCGATTAAGACAGAAAACCAAGATGTCTTGTCACAATAAAGTTTTGGTACGTTACAGAATCTTCACTGCATTTATTTGGCAAGCTGTCATACCTAAGGTGTCTTTAAAACGGATAATGATGGTCAGTTTGCCAAGCACCCGGCACAGGAAGTGAAACCACGTTTCTATATCACATTAAAGAATCCTCACTACAGTGGCAAAACCTGTAAAACTTTACCAACAGTTGCCCCACTATATCAGATCCTGGCACCATAAAACTTAAAAATTACTTAAGTCTAAAAATTTTACTCAACTGAACAAATCCTGAAATCTGATTGGCTGAGATTTGAGTTGAGAATATTCTCAGACTTAAGTGTATTCTCAAGTTTTATGGTGCCTAATCCAGTTGTTTGTGATTGACAGCATTTTGGGATAATAACATGAACAATGACAACTGAGTTATACTTCTCAGACTCGGGTTGTTTAGGTCTCTTCAGTATTTTTCAGACTAAACTTAAATCTTCTTAGTTTTTCACACACAATTTCAACTCTATGTATATGACATGTATGTGTGCATAGGCTTACCACCATCAGACAGAAACAGGAAGTATCTTTTAATCGCCACCTTGTGGCAGTCCTATGATATCTAGCAGCAACAATTCCAGTTGGCTTGTTCACAATAATTAGGACTGGCATTTGAATATTCCTCAGGGCTACTAGATGTTTTTTTTTTTTTTTGCATCTCTAAAATGTCTTGTTGTTTTTCTAGATGAACATGAACAGACATACATCAATAGCAACTTTTTGAATTTTGAAAATCTTGGCTAGTGACATTGACCAAGGGCTAGTGATACTCGCCCAGTGCTAGTGCCATTGACTTATGGCTAGTGACATTGACCCTGGGCTATTAAATTTGAAATTGTGTTAGCGCCACTAGCTTCCTTATATATTTTCTTAAATTCTAACTCCACTATTGTAACTACATCAGTACATCTCCCCTCTCTTCATTAGAATATGTATTTGATAATCAATTTCATACTTCAGTTTGACTTTTCAAAGGGGGCTTCCATGGCCGGGTAGTTAGAGAATTGCGCTTTAAATAATGAAGTCTCTCACTTCCTGTCTGTGCAGGTTCGAGTCCCGCTGGAACCTAAGCTGATTTCTGTCAGAAAGTTTGCCAGTTCACTTGCGGAAAGCTGGTGGTCTCTTCCCAGGTACATTGGAACAGGGTTTTCTCCTCCCCCATTCAAAACTGCTCACCACTATATAACTGAAAAATCGTTGAGTGTGGCATAAAACACCATTCAAAATTCAAAATAGTTTTCAAAAGCATTTTTGAAGAATTATTAAAGTGATTTTAACTCTTGTCTGTTCCTATATATTGTTTTGCAGGGATCTGGGGCATTCAGCTCACTGACCCACGGAGAGAGTACACCTCTATACACGGTCCAGATGCTCAACACATATAAACTACATTTACAGGTAAGAAAGGTTGCCATGGCTTTTACATGATCAGATTGAACTTAACAGTATATAACAAAGATATATTAAAAAAAAAAAGATTTAACTTTTTAAATATTGTATGTACCATGTTCCACCCAATAAGCGCCCAGGGCACTACAGAAATAAGAAAAAGAGGTGAATGCTTATTGAGACCAATTAATAGTCAAATTGACGTAAAGCAGTTAATTTTTTATTAGGTTTAGTGGTAAAGTTGTTGTAGTTAATACAATGGACACCTATCCACATTCTTGTGTTGCATGTTTTCCTGGCCCATATCTCCTTGTCAACCAATTCGAAAAAGATTCTTGATCATGTGTGGAAAAGGGGGGAGGAGTGTTTCTAGGGACATGGGCGCTTATCACGTCGAATACGGTGTTTAGATTTACAAGAAGCTGTTTTGATTTTCAAGAAGAATCTGAGATTTACAAAGATTATCCACAATTTTTACATATTAGTAACACTTTCTTTCTCTAGCTTAGGAATTTAGATATTCAGATGTCATGGACGGCTTGTCTTCGTTCAGTTGGCAGGTCCCAGTGTTTCTTTTTTTTTTTTTAATTAAACTTGTATTGTTGTATTTATTTATAAATATTTTGTTAATATTTCAATACAAGACCATCAGAATTTTTCTGTTGAGTAATTATGTTTTTCCTTTATCAAGAAAACATTTTGAAAATTTCTTTCAATCATATAATTTTCCATGAGATGAAATTTGTGTATTATTATGTGTATAACAAAATCATAATTGTATATCAAATGGACTATTTGAATTATGTAAGTGAAAATGAGGAGTGATGTAAAATGTTTCCCTACTTCATCCCTATATACACAGGTGGACTGGACCAGGTCTATTATGTGAAGTAGAGGCTATTGTATTTTAGGGGCGATAAGTCTAAGAATGATAAAGGTTAAAAAAACATTTTTTTTTAATCACAGATGCAAGATTACCTTGGATGTGACTGGACAGGTGTGTTTGAAGTGACACAGGATCTTGAGGAGTTCAAAGCCGTTTCCATGGTAGCATATGACTTTGGTACCGAGGAAAATACAAATAAACATTTGACCTTGATTGTGAATGCCAAGCAGAAAATGTCCTTGGATTTGTATATCTACAGTCCTTACTGGTTAATCAACAAAACCCGAAAACAACCGACTTGCTCTACAATTCTAGGGCTTTGACTAGTCCTACTAGCTCTGACTTGCCACTACAACTCAGGGTCCTCTAAAGGTTGAATAGTATACAAAACAAAACCGACTTGCCACTACAACTCAGGGTAAGTCTAAAGCTCTGACTACAGTCCATACTGGTTAATCAACAAAACCGACTTGCCACTACAACTCAGGGTAAGTCTAAAGCTCTGACTACAGTCCTTACTGGTTAATTAACAAAACCGACTTGCCACTACAACTCAGGGTAAGTGTATGGCTCTAACTCAGGGTAATTCTAAAGCTCTGACTACAGTCCTTACTGGTTAATCAACTAAATCGACTTGCCACTACAACTCAGGGTAAGTGTAAAGCTCTGACTACAGTCCTTACTGGTTAATCAACTAAACCGACTTGCCACTACAACTCAGGGTAAGTCTATGGCTCTAACTCAGTGTAATTCTAAAGCTCTGACTACAGTCCATACTGGTTAATCAAACACAAAACTGACTTATCCACTACAACTCAGGACTAAGTCCATACTGGTTAAGCTTTGACTGACATAACAACTCAGTTTAAGGTGACTAACTAAATCTAAATCTGACTACAGTCCATACTGGCTAATCAATGAATTAAGAATTGGGTGTTTTTCATATTGGCCCTGTTATATATGTCCTAGGTCAGTAATAATGGCCTCTGATATCTGTAATGTTCCCAGGCATTGCCTCAGGCCATTAAAATTATCCTTGGCCATTATTACAGACCTTAAACATATAACAGGCCATTATGAAAACATCCATTATTTAATTCTATATATTTATGAAATGCATGTTTTCATAATGGTGTTGCCTGGGACCATTACAGACACTGGAAGTAATCATTACAGACCTTGGCTATATAACAGGGCCATTATAAAAACACCCATTAATTAATACTATATTTAATCATTTTTTTCATCTAACATGCATCGATCTTCTGAAGTAGGAACTGTATTTGACTTACGTGATTGTATTTTCACTTTTCAAGGGATCCAATTCAGATGTGGTGTTTGACTTTGCACCGCATTCACCTTCACCACTTTTGTTCAGATTCAAGAAGAATAGAAGAAAAAAGGTAAGAAAATTTCTAAGGAGAAATTTGCACCACCTGAAATTTCACTTGTTGTAGGTAAATATACAGGTGGATAGAATCAAGAATTATCTGAAATAAAATGTCAGATGTTGAAGTAGCAGATGACAGTGAAGTATTCTGATCAATACGGACATTATGTAGTCCTTAATGTAAGGCTACAGACCAATTGAAATTCTACAAGGACCTACCCCACAGTGCAGGAAGTAGAATTTTACCTAGCTATTGATATGTGATTTCCATATTGGCCTGGTTATTGTGTTGAGGTCTGCTGTATTGGCTTAAGGTAAAATTGAAGGTCAATATGACAGACCGAGGAAATAACTAGGCTGATATGAAAAACACTGACTGATTAGCATATTTTTAATTAGCTAGGTCAATATGAAATCCAACTAAGCTAATTCTGTGCAGAAAAGATGTAAATTTCAAAGCTGTTGCATAATATTTACTAGATGTGTATTTATAATTGCTTATTTTCTAACATGGTATACAAATGCTATATTTATTAATTTGTTTAGATTATGTCTGCTATATTTGTAAATGTTTATCTCTCTAGGCAAAGATTAAAGTGTTTCAGTCTCGTTGGTCACAGTCTTTTTCAATGGATACAGTAGGGAATTCTGGTGTTGTTATCTGTCATGACAAAGAAAGACAGAAAAAGTATAGGGTTAGTATGTCTCCTTGTCAAACCCCTACACATACATGTTTAACATTGATTATGATCTGTTAATTCAATAATAACATGAATAACATTTTCAGTAACCAGTTATTCACAATCATTAGATATTAGATAATTGAAGACCAGGGGAAATATTGACTTTCATTCATCTGCTGACAACAGTTTGGTTTCTCTCATATGATTTGGATGTCTTTCCCCAAATTTTAACCAAATTTGGTATAAATATTTATTTCAATAAAATCTTGAAGAAGTTCAGTTATAGCCAGGATTCAACAATACAGTCATACTGGCATTAAAGGGCACCTGCCTATGAAGGTCATTCAAACATAATATTACCTTTGTTAATTTTTTTATAATGAATAAACCTCTTTATAAAGACCACCTGTTTATATGGCTACTTTTGCCTTTTTTCTTCACTGGACTTTATAGACAAGTTTGACTATTTACCAGAGTTATTGAACATAACAAGAGTTATGGAACTTTATATTCTTTTTAAAATGGCTTCCATCTTAAGGTCTTAGTGTCATCCTGTCTGGTCAATTAAGGATTTGGCTAAGGTTTTCTAATTGCTTATCATTTACTTAATAATTCTTTCAGAGGTAGGGAACATCTATTGATACATACATCCTCTTAGAGTGTTTGTTATAATTTTAAATTTGACATTTTCAAACCATATTTTTTTCAGGGACTTCACAAAGCTTTTGCAAACATCTTTTATTTCTTCTGTGAAAATTTATTTTTATTTATTTTTTTATATTTTGATTTCTGTAATATTGAAAACCTATATATAAACTTTTTTATTGTTCTATCACAGATAATGCTGCAGTTCCAGTGGTCAGACTTGAAGTTGACCAGGATAGTGACCATCACTCCTTTCTTTCTTGTGGTCAACAAATCGTCACACAATCTGAGATATATGGAAGAAAATGAAGCCACAGATCTTTGGCTGGACATTAAGATTGACCAAGTAAGAACTGAACAAAGTATTATCTGCACCCTCCCCTCCCCCCATATTTCAGCATCAGATGTTGGAGGACCAAAAATCGTTGTTTAAAACTAATTCTTTTTTAATATCAATCCAATAAAAAAAAAGCCCCAAGAACCTGTTGTACAGTATTATCCACACCCCCATCCCTGAGACGAATTTTAGAGTGAAAAGAATGCAGATTACACATGCCAGATTATGGTAAATGATTGATTTACCTTGAATATTTCTCAAACGATAAAAAACTTACAGGTATTCAAAATGAACTTGTTACATTCTTTGCAAACATGGATATGTGTACAATATAAGAGAAAATTTATATTAATCAATACATTCAATTCTAGAAATTCTATCAATTTTTGCCAAGTAACAGTTCTAACCAAGGCTATGGTTCAATGACAAATTCACAATATTTTAGTATGCATGGTCAGTTGAAGAAAAGAGTTGTTTGTAGAATGTGGCTGTGCAGAATATTAGTAAAATACCAGTTACAAAAACAAATAATTGTTGTCAGCCCATAACCCTTGTAATAATTGGTACTTGACAAGAATTGGTAATTGGGCAGAATTGGTACTTAACTACTTGGCTAGAATGAGTACTTGGCTAGAATTGGTTGTTGGCCGGATTAAGTAATTGGCAAGAATTGGTACTTGGCTAGAATGAGTACTTAACCAGAATTGGATCTTGGCAAGAAATGGTACTTGGCCAGGATTGGTACTTGGCTAAAATGAGTACTTGGCAAGGATTGGTACTAAGGCAAGAATTGGTACTTGGCCAGGATTGGTACTAAGGCAAGAATTGGTACTTGGCCAGGATTGGTACTTGGCTAAAATGAGTACTTGGCAAGGATTGGTACTAAGGCAAGAATTGGTACTTGGCCAGGATTGGTACATGGCTATAGTGAGTACTTGGCAAGGATGGGTACTTGGCAAGAATTGGTAATTGGTCAGAATTGGTACTTGACCACAATTATTTTAACCTTGGCCATAACTTTTGAATAATAGGGCTTTCAAATGTCACATATGTATTCCTTGTTACGAGACCCTTCTTTTGATGCCAAAATTGTTGTCCTATTGACCTGCTACGATTTTCTTAGGACTTTGTTGCCGAACGGGGCATTGGTGTTTCACAAACACATCGTGCGCATCTTGTTTTCATTTCAGTGTTCACCGTACTGGCCCTCTACTAGCAGCGATAAAATGTATGTGAAGTATGAAGACAGCAAAGTTACTTCCGAACATTTCCCCATCAATTTACCACACGTTACTGTATTACGGATGGAAAGTGGGGTGAGCGTTTTGCTGTATATTTGAAATTATATATTTTGATATTATTATGATAATAAGAGTTGACAAGTGTAAACAAGAAGTGTTTGATACTACAGTGGAACCGATCTTGAAAGACCAATCTCTTGAAAGATCACCTGTTTTTTAAGACCATATCTTGAAAGCCTCTTGGTTTAATAATCCTTTAAATAAAACACTTTTTTTAGAGACTACCTGTCTTGAGAGATCACATTTCACTGGCTGATTGGGTGGAAGACTGCTCCCACTGTATTAGTTTTAAACAAAGACAAGTATAGCTGGACAATTCATTCGGCAAATTGCTGTTTTATGTTAGGCAGGATGAGTGGCTGAATGTTTTATCCATGCCGTAGATGTTAGGCTTCAAGTGAAAATAAAAAACAAAACAATAACAAGCAAAAACATGTTGTTCTAATTAGCTCACCGCTCAAATGACATAAAATATTTACTAACAACAACACAAATTTAGGAGATGTCTCTTTCAAGCTGGAAGCTGTGCTGTACTACATAAAAATTTTACATATAACTTGTTGTTCTCTTTATTGTGGTATCTTATCCTGAAATTCTAGTTCTTTATGGATGTTAAAACCTGAAAATACAATTTACAAAATTGGAAAGCAACCAGCTTGCTTGGTGGCAAATGCTCGAATGATGTACTGCTTCACATGTACAATTTCAAAGCTTTTTTGTAACCATTCACCTTTCTCATTATGTACCAACAATGCACATTAAATAATCGAACACTCTCACCTAGAGAAAATCTACAATGGTATAACTTATAAGACTCTCCAGCATTACTATGTTGATAAATATATGTACTCTTTCATTTGATAAAATAATTCCAGACTTTAGATTACCGGTAGGCTAATCAAACGACTTGAATATGTATAAAATGTTCCCAGATTGATGAAAATGATAAATCTTATTTCGAAGTCAATATCTGTTTATTAAATAACAGGACTATAATTAGAACCATCATTACAGTGGAACCTGTCTTAAGAGACCACCCCATATGCCACTGAAATGTGGTTTCTCTGTAGAAAATTGGAAATCCAGAATTAACCATCTAAAGGCACTAAAAAAGTCTAACTATATTATATCTGTATTTTGTTTTTATTCTATTTATAGTCTGCACTATGTGTAGAAGTTGCTGGCGGGATAGAGACTCCGAGGACTATCACGTTTACGAATTATGATGTGGGCGATGCTCCCGTGAGGGTTGAAAATCTCTGTGATGATGTCTTCATAGTTATCCATCAAAAGTAAATTTTTCAGGAAAACTTTTTATTCAAATGTTAAAATTGTTTGTTCTGAAGAATGTCTTTTGACCTCTGTTTACAAATTTCAAGGTGCATATTATACAATTATTGACCTTTGATGAGGTTGACATTTTGGGTTGATAAATCAGTTACGTCAGAAACCATCATTGGTTACACTGGTAAAAAGTAGCAGGATGTGAAACAACAAAAATCATGATGTCATTTCTACTACGACGTCAATATAATCCACATGAAGTAGTTGTTGGATTGTTATATTGACCTACAAAGTGATTTTGAGGTCAATATAATGATTGGAGTATAAAACTGGAAGTATAAAATAAGCCAATCAGGAACTAGAGGATAAGACAGTCATGTAATAATGTCTTTTGTCTTTTAGACTATTTTTATATGCCCAGATTTCCATGCTCCCTTATAGAATTAAAAACAAGACAGAATGTTTAGCTCACCTCAGCAAAGTGTTAGATATAGATCAATGGCTTAGTTTTCAGGGTCATGCACATCATGATCCTTTGACATGTTTTAGGTTTATATAATTTTGATTGATGGATAACCAGTAACAGTTGTTTGTTTCTGACATCTTGATAACTTGACACATTTGCAGAGATCAACACCAGATGACCGTGTTAGCTAAGAACCAGTCAATTCTGTATACGTGGGACGATCCCGCAGGTCCCAGGCAGTTGATGTGGAACGTATACGGTGGATCAGACAAACAAGATGCTGAGGTGGATATTACCAAGGTTAGATTTCCCGTTTTTTATTTATGGCATGAGAGGTAGTTTAAATGTAATTCACCTGAGTTATTGATTTTTATACATTTGATATGAATAGATGCTGACATATGGGTTGGGTTTTAAGCTTGTAGTTGTTATTTTATTTATATATATATTTTTTGGGGCCATGAAAAAAGTTTAAATGTCAGACTGCGTAATACTATATTTTCAACATTTGTACAACAATTGTACTTTTAATTTATGTGATAGTTGAACGGTATACCTGGAAAGTTTTGCTCCCATTTAATTTTCGCCTTTAGTTCAGAGGGCAAATTTAAGACAAGGTGAATATGTTTTCTGTTGTAAGAGGGCAAAAATACCTGGGGGCGAAAATTTCCAAATACACTATTATAAAAGTGAGGTAACGCTGTATTTTGACAGGACGGATTTTATTGTAAGCAGCTATCTGTCAAGTATGTACAGGCTTCAGGGACATACAACTACAAGGATGTGGTAGATGGAGTAGACAGTAGTCCTGAAGGTAATAAATAAGAACTCTTATTATAGGCCACCATGTATACTGTTTTTACTCCGAATAATGTAGAATCAGATAATTTTGTGGGGTCAAAATTTCGTTGTTTTAATAATAAAACAAATTCGTTGACATTAAATTTCGTCGAAATAGAAAAACTTTGTTTGTAGAGAAACCTATTACTATTACTAGGTATAATACCTGTAAAATTTCGTCGTGGCTTAAATTTCGTTGATAAATGGAAACAACGAAATAAAATTAAAACTGCAGGGAAATTTTCTAATTCTACGGTATACCGAGGCACAAATCAGGAGTTTTCTAGAGTGTTCTTAACACTCGAGTTGTTATGTTATGGTTTTGAAGAAATTTAATGCTTATTTCAAGTAGAGGAAGCAACCAAAGTCAGAAACTTTTTATTTTTATGTTGGTTGACAATTTGAAAGCTTTTTACTTCAGTATTTATCTTTTAAACATCTGTATCAAACCTGTACTTGCAGACGACAGTGAGGCCGTTGATGAGGTAGATGGGGCGGATACCTCTACACTACTTAAAACTAAACGATACAAGATGACAATTTACTGGATATCCTTCTTAGAGGGACAGCAGCGAGTTCTTCTGTTCACAAGGGACCGGAGAGTGGAAAAGGCGGCTAGAATGGTGATTTTTCTTTTTTTACACTCGTTTTATAAAACTAGTTATACATGTTGTAGGACGACCTTGGTTAGAGAAAATTTTATTGCGGCTTTTCTAGTTTTGCAGCTTATCAATGCTGAAATATCATCAATTTAAAGATGTGTGACTTCTGGCATCTTATTCCTCCATTTTCTTGCATAATTTAAATTTCCCGTGTTGTATGTATAACCTGAAGCAGAAAAAAGAAAAGATTGGCCAAGTTAACTCAGGTAAATGAAATTTATTGAACCCCTAATTGATAGTAAAACTGTCCTATGACTACATACCGTATTCGACCCAATAAGCGCCCAGGGTGCTACAAAAATGGGGAAAAAAAGGGGTGGTGCTTATTGGAGCCAGTTAATAGTCAAATTGATTTAAAGCAGATAATATTTTATAAGGTACAGCGGTAAAGTTGTAGTTAATACAGTGGGCACCTATCAACATGTTAGTGTTTACCTACCCCATACTGAGATATTTGGAATCATCCTACTAAAATTTACATTTGGATACTACCATTTAGCATTAACTGGTTCCTTCCAGAAGTATGTACATGTAATGCAAAAGGGCTTGGTTTTATTAACCGTAGTTTGTTTAACATGGCTTTGTATGTTCTTTAAGCATGCTTTAGCATCTTGAGAGAGAAATATTTATTTATACGTAATTTTCACACAACAAGACACTATGCTTTCTTGTTGATAGACACTTTAGTACAAGCTGGCAATTAGACTGAAATGAATGCTTTTGCAGACATGTTGGCATGCATTAATCACTTTTGATATATCACAATAGCTTTAGAATTTCAAAATTTTTGTGAGTAGAAATTTACTGTGCATGGCAATACTTCATTTTTTAATTTTTTTAAAATATATATTGTGAAATGTTTGATTTGAGATTGCGATATTAAGAAAAAAATTATTTATGCATAATTACAGTAAAATTGGCTGCTTAGAGAATGCTCTTGTCATCAGAAGTCAAATATTTGTTTCTTTTTTACTTCAATGATTTGAATAATTATGCCACATGACTATAAATGTCCGTTTTTCTGACTGACCAACTGCTTATAGGTAAGAAGAGTTCAAATTAAACATAGTGCATTGTTTCTTCTTTTTGATATTGATGCACTAGTTATTTATTCATTTTTATTTATTTTGAATGGTGTTTTATTCCTCTCAACAATTTTTCAATTATATGGTGGTGGCCAATTTTTAATGGTGGAGTAGAGAACCCGGCTACCAGGGGAAGAAAGAGACCACCAGCCTTCAGCAAGAAAACTGGCAAACTTTCTCAAAAAAATCACCTGCGCTGATCAGAAGAAGTGAGAGACTTCATGGTTTAAAGCGCAAGTGCGATACTGTAACCACACAGCCATGGAGGCCCATCCCCTACTAGTACATATAGTAGTTAAAAATAGACAAAAGAATAAAATTGATGCATAAATCTTTGCAGAAATTTAGAAAAAAACAGCTTCTATCTTGTAATAAAGGCAGGAATCGCAGATGTTAAAACATAGATTTAATTCTTCCTGATTTTTCAATCCCCAGAATTTAATATCCTCATCTTGCATAAAATGCTTCGCAAATGATTTTTGTTTTTTTCAGATTGGTGAATAATAATAATAGTAGCCTATTTCATGCCAGATACAAATGTGCATTTTGTTTTTACAACAATGTCATTAAATAAGTGCATATGTATTATGTTTATCTATACCATTTATTAAGAAGCAGTACAGTGGAACCTGCCTTAAGAGACCACCCCAATCTGCCACTAAAATGTGGTGCTTCAAGACAGGTGATATTCCAACAGAGGTTTTATTCAAAATATTAATTAGCCAAGTGGTTTTCAGGATGTGGAGTCACAAGACAGGTGGTCTTTCGTGAGAGTTGTCTTTCTAGACAGGTTCCACTGTATTGTTAGTAAACAAAGGGAAGGTACTCTTGCTAATTCAGAGTGTCCAGTTGTAAAAACTAAGTACAAAGTTGAAAAGACAACATTTATTAATCAACCATCATGCCCAATGATTTTTTAACAGAAAATGTAGTAAATTTTGGATACACTGAAGTAATTATTTTTTAGATCCATACTTAAAGACTACTTTAATGTCCATTTCATGTCCTAACCAATCAGATTTGTTGTAACATATGAAGTCAATGATTGGTGTTTTACTCATAGCAAGTTAGGTATTGTATGTCAGTGTTTGTTATAGAGAAGAAGATTGGTCATTGTTGTAAGTGATATTCAGTTCAACATGTTTTGTTATTTGTTTGGTTTTGAGTTGTGACATTGTTTACATTTTTAGCTCACCTGAGCCAAATGCTCATGGTGCTGTATTACGATCGTCTTTTGTGTCGTCTGCCGTGTGTCATCCATCATTAACTTGACACATTGTTGACTTCTTCCCAAGAACTAATGGGCCAAGTTTAACTAAACTTGTAGGATCTGCATAAAGATTGAGAATAAAAAAAAAGGCTAATACCCATAGGGTCTTCAAAAAGGGACAAAAAAGGGGCCATAAATTTGTGTAAATCATCTCACTGTCATCATACAGTTACTCAGGTGAATGTTAAGGCCCTGTGGGCCTCTTGTTTTAGGTTACCTGAATCACACAGGTGACCTATTGCTAACTGACAATGTGCATTAGTTCATCCTCCCCTTAAAAAGCATTGAACATTTCTTAAAATGAATTATACAGGTCAGTCCATATGATTGTGTTTTTAGGGTAAATGGATTATTAACTTTTGAGCATTTTCAGCTGATGTCGGACTGTTACTTCCTGTCTATTTAACTGGTTACTTCCATGCATTGTCATAGTGGGATTGGCCCTTTTCTTTCTCTCTCTCTCTTTTTTTTAGGAGTATGGGAGGTATTGATCACGAAAATAAGTGAAACTTGTCTATTTTTAAATATATATATAAAACAATTGCAAACATTACATCAAATATTTTTTATCAAACAGAAGACGAGAAAATCGGATCGTGTAAGCATACAATATGCGCACTCTCTAATTAAGCACAAATTTGAAATATAATGTGTCTGTGGGTGAATTAATCTGATTGGCTTTTCTTTAGGTCATCTTTCACTTAACTCGTATCTTGCATTTTTCTGTATCATTAATGCTGGCTTCATCTCCAATAATTATCGAAACCATTCCATAAAATCCTGAATCATGATTTTCAAAGTACAGATTAAAGTATCTCCGGAAAATAGTTCCCCAATTCAAAACATTCAAATGAAAACCATCTAAAGAATCGACTTCATTATAACAAATTTATGAAGAAATAATAAGTGAATATTCATAGCATGAAGCCATCTTAGTTTATATAATGTCCTGAAAAACTATCTTTAACTTGCTTGAATGTCATAGCTTTGTTTGGTTGTAATGGCCTTTTATGTCACACTCAACAACTGGGAACCCGGTCACAATGTACCCAGGGAGAAACCACCGGCCTTGTGCAGGCAAACTGGCAAACTTCCTCTCAAAATCAGTTTAGCATCCAACAGGGCATGAACCTGTCCTGAAGAGAGGTGAGAGTTGGCTTGATTTAAAGTGTGATGATCTAAATCCCAGTCAAGGAGGTCCCAAGGTCAGAGGTCTGGACCAATGTTATATAAAAGTTCATATTACATGCATTAGTTATATGTTATTTTTTTTAATGGTAAACAAAAATATAATACTCAATATACCTCATGTAAATTTCTCTTTTGGATTTATGAAGTAAGGGACGTATTTGTGAGTGCAGAAGGCAGAGGTCCAGTGGCCCTTAGTTATGCCACTATTTGAGTCTAGGAAACTGAACTTAATTTTCATCAAAAGTTAGATTTCTGTAAGATCAACAATAAAGAACTAAACTAGTTGAGCTTGCCATTTGTTTGTGGCAGAATAATGGATTCTGATGGAAGTGAATTAGGAATCGGTATATTGTGTACATTGATAAGGTATGTCTAAATCCTGGACGAGTCTAATTACCAGACATGATGATATCGTCTTGCACACTTCATTAATTCATTTCCTCAGTAAGCTTTTTGATTGCTGTTTTGAACAAACACTTTGATGTTATTTACAAAATGACACGATTTTTAACACGCCCCATAATACCCAGATGTAATGTATTATACCACAAGACCTGTCTGGTTCTACATCTGTTATATGACTAGTCTAAACTGGTCTGTAGAGTTGACAGTGTGAATTTCATTGATAACCCCATTAACAGTTCCTGGGTTTGTGTGAACCATAGTAATACAGTTTTACTCTTCTGAAGACATGTAAGAGATAACTCAAGTGAAAAAACACTTACCTCAAATGAACTCTGCTGTGAAATAGTAAGATCACTTATCTGAAGTGAACATTGCTGTGAAATAGTACAGTGTACATGTTGTATTGATACGTCACATGTCTGAAGTGAACACTGCTGTGAAAAGTATCACGTATTGATGCATCACATGTCTGAAGTGAACACTGCTGTGAAATAGTACAGTGTACATGTTGTACTGACACGTCACATGTCTGAAGTGAACACTGCTGTGAAATAGTACTGTGTACATGTCGTATTGATGCGTCACATGTCTGAAGTGAACACTGCTGTGAAATAGTACAGTGTAATAGTACTGACACCTCACCTGTAATTGCTGTGAAACAGTGTACATGTTGTACTGACACGTCACATGTCTGAAGTGAACACTGCTGTGAAATAGAACTGTGTACATGTCGTACTAACATGACACATGTCTGAAGTGAACACTGCTGTGAAATAGTACTGTGTACATGTTGTACTGACACGTCACATGTCTGAAGTGTCTGTGAAATGAACACTGTCGTGATGTGTAATACTGAAGTACACTGCTGTGAAATAGTACTGTGTACATGTTGTACTGACACGTCACATGTCTGAAGTGAACTCTGCTGTGAAATAGTACTGTGTACATGTCGTACTGACACGTCACATGTCTGAAGTGAACACTGCTGTGAAATAGTACCCTCCCTGTAGGCCTACATATCATATTGACACATCAAATGTCTGAAGTGAACACTGCTGTGAAATAGAACTGTGTACACATTGTACCAACTTGTCACATGTCTGAAGTGAACACTGCTGTGAAATAGTACTGTGTACATGTTGTACTGACACGTCACATGTCTGAAGTGAACTCTGCTGTGAAATAGTACCCTCCCTGTAGGCCTACATATCATATTGACACATCACATGTCTGAAGTGAACACTGCTGTGAAATAGAACTGTGTACACATTGTAACTTGTACATGACACGTGAACACTGCCATGATATAATACTGTAAGTGAGACACGTGCATGTCTGAAGTGAGCACTGCTGTGAAATAGAACTGTGTACATGTCGTACTGACACGTCACATGTCTGAAGTGAACTCTGCTGTGAAATAGAACTGTGTATATGTCATACTGAGACTTTAACGTGTTCAACACTGTAAGTGACTAAAAGAACTGTCTTCTGCATTGAATGACATTAACCTCATCTTTTTCACAAAGATGTTGGTTTTTTTTTAATTCAGTTTATACTTTTTTTTTTTTTTTTATTAATTCAACTTCTTAACAAGAATTTAGAATGGTGTTTCAAAGCAGTTTCTACAGTCTTATGGTGGTTTGTTAACAATAGATATTCCCTCCAACCAATTTTTTGTTGATTACCTATCTTTTTCTCTTGACTCTGACAATAGATATGTAGTTCATCCTTTGTTATTATTTGTATTATTTATCTATTCTCTTGTCTATGACCATCCTTAAATTATCCTTGGTTTGTAGAATAAGATAAATCTATAATCTGCATGTTATTATTGTTAAATTTGATTCTTATTATGTATGTAACTGCTTTTATATAATATTTGTTGCATTTTGCTGTTACATTTGATGTTTTTAATTATTGCTGTTTTTCTTTTTTAAGTTTTCAGAATCGTTATTATCCTTACTTTGTTTATTTTGCATGTTGCTTTGATGGTTTTGTTACTATTTATAGGCTCATGTATCGGGCCTGAGCACTCGGCATGAACTTGGAATCTCTCCCAAGGTATTGTGGGTAATTTTACTAATCCTCTGCCAAGCCATGTGTATTAATGCTTGTAGAAAATAGCAGTTAACATTCTCAACCCATATGCTATATCACTATCACACCATGTCCTTTTCACAAAAAAGATTAATCTCAGTTATCTCCCTTCCTTGTACCGTGAAAAGTAAGTATTGTGACCCTTTATATGTCAAGATCTCTGATCTGGAATTATTGTTTGTGGTATATTTGTTTTTGTTTTTTGTTTGTAAAATGATTGACTTTTAAGAAAGGTATCCCACACACTCTCTCTTTCTATCCCTCTATGTCTGTTTTTCTCTCTCTCTTTCTATCCCTCTGTGTCTGTTTCTCTCTCTTTCTATCCCTCTGTGTGTGTGTGTCTCTCTCTCTCTCTCTCTCTCTCTCTCTCTCTCTCTCTCTCTCTCTCTCTCTCTCTCTCTCTCTCTCTCTCTCTCTGTTTGTACTGCATGGATACAGTGGTTTCATAAGTCTTAATTACCATCAATTACCCAGTAAGTAATTACAAATAATTGTATCGTCAACAACAAGGGTTATCACATGTAAATGTATAGACACAAAACTGACAATCATGTCATCACTTTCCAAAGCTGTGTCCATTACAATGTTTCTAATTAGTGTTACATGTACTATAGTGGTAGAATAGAAGTTTGTCATAGAGTTACTATACTAGTTAGCCTAATATACGTACTTTAGTTCTAGGATATTGTTTTATTCTAATAGTAGTTTAATACTGTCATATTATGTAACATATTTTATCCCACTTCAGATCTGTTTCTTTGATAAGAATTGCTGAAATGGTCTTGTGCTGACCAGGTACATTTTGTGTACTTTTCTGTGGTTAGCAGTGACGTCATTGCCAAATATTTTTACTGACCACATATATTTCCATATCCTTCCCTCACCAACCATGTAATGATTAATAAATATATGGATACAAAAAGGTGTAACTGAAATATTTATATTATAACAATATACCGGCATATTTAAAATATATTATCATCATACATGTAAATATATACTATTATATTGGTAGAAAATACATGTACCTGTAGTTTTACAAACATTTTTGTGGAGAATGCCCTTCAAAGTGCAAGCTTTATGCAAATGATTGTCGCTACCATTAATGGAAGAGTAAATATGACTCGTTTCCATATCATTATTTTATGATTTAACAAATACCGGTTAAATAAACGTCATATGCCACCCTGTATTAGCCTTTTGGGGAAATTTACAAGATGTATAGTATGGCAGCGAAAGTGAATAAACTTTTTATATGTTTTATTTTTCTCTACATATTTCAAATGAATCCACATTTTTTCGAAATATTAATGTAGATTGTACAGTCATTTCTAACTCCTTTTTAATAAAACATTTACTGTGAAAGTCAAAATATCTAACAGTTTCACTGTGTATTTTTTCTTAATATTCAAATTTTCTGTTTTCAAGATTCAGCAATTAAAACGGAAAAAGAAATTCTTTATGTCGCAGTTCCCTATTCACACGTATCATGTATACATGGTATAAAATGCATGAGTGGATTTTTTTTTCTAAAAATTTATACTACAAGGGCACATGTCGTGGGAGACCACCCTATCGGCCAATTAAATGTGACCTCTCAAAACAGGTGGTCTTTTAAAAGAGGTTTTATTTAAAGGATTATTTTTCAGAGTATGGTCGCATAAGACAGGTGGTCTCTTATGACAGTAGTCACTGTAGTTTTACAAGAGGTGCACTACCATTATAGATACACATTGACCGTAACGGACATATAAATGGATTAATATAGCGTATATATTTCTGACTTATTTCACAAAATTTCTTCATAGCTCTTCCTGTGTTTTGAACTTTTTTCACAACTTTTGGATCACAATTCTATGATCACTTTCACAAGACATGAACATCAGCTACTAACTTTGTTCATACATCTTGTTCACAGATTCAGGGCTAGCTGCACAAAGTTCAGATAACTTTCACAAATCTTAGACTGCAAACACATCTTTTGAACACACCTGTATCTTGATCTAAAACTGCCACAAATGGTACAATTATCTGCCTGATCTACCTCACCTCTGTTTATTTCACAGTTCCTGAAACACTTACAAATATAAGATTCTCTTAATTAAGTGATGTGGCCTGGCTCAGTCGGTAGCGCTCGACCCTTGATCATGAGGTCGTGAGTTCGATTCCAGTCGGCGACAGGTTGGTTTTCTTTCCTTCGGATGAGAAGGTAAAAACCGAAGTCCCGTGTCACAGTAGGTGTCAGCACGTTAAAGAACCCTCACTGCTCAATGGCCGTAAATGCCGAGCATATGCCAAAATTTAAAGCCCTTCACCGGCATTTGGTGACGTCTCCATGTGAGTGAAAGATTCTTGAGTGGGACTTTAGACAACAATAAACAAACAAACGTCTTAATTAAGTCTAAATGCACACTCTAAAAACCAGATTTCTTTTTCCTTAATGCACACTCTAAAAACCAGATTTCTTTTTCACAACAACCAGAACTTTCACTTTCCAAGAGTTTTATGTTTTTAATTTGGTACAGGTATCATTATGGTGGCTTTATTGTTAATCGTACCACTGCGATGGTGGCTTTGTTTATTTAACCATTACGATGGTGGCTCTGTTCATCATACCAAACACGATGGTGTCGCTATTAATCTCACCACTGCCATGGTGGTTGGATAATCATTTTATGCGTTGTATCGGTGTATGACAACATTCATCACTAACGTGTAACTACTACAATGTCTGAATATCCTTTATTGTTGGGTTTTACCGAATGGATGTGTGAAAATTTAATTATGTACAAAAATATTTCAAAATAACACTTTCACAATTTAGTTGACCAATGGAAATAACAGTTATTTAACATATTTATTTATTTGACTTTTACTCTGTAGTTCACTTGTTATTTTACTAAGGCAACAGTTATTAATTAAGATTCATAAAAAAAAGATATAGTGAATAACAGAAAACGATGATAAGTAATTGAAGTAATACATGATCTTGTAGTTCATAGTATGTAGAAAATGTACTTGATCTTTACTTTTGTTAAACGTTAAGAAAAGTAAACAATGGCTTAGATTAATTGGTTTAATTATTAAAGCAATGTCGTTGAAATAATTATGTCAGGTGATTTCAAAATGTGAATATCTGGTGGCATACATACTTGTACACTCTTGCACTTCAAGTCATCATAAGTTAGATTGCAGACACAGCTTCAATAACGACTAATATGTAAGTCATGGAAATTTAATCAAATTGAGTTTATCCAGACATTTGATTGGCTAGATGGCAAGTTAAGAATATTGGAAGTTTTGTGTAGCTGGAGCAAAGTCACTAGGTTTCTTGGACAGTATGTCATTGACATTGAAATTGACATTTTTTTTACTTATTTTCTAGATGAATGAGGGTGAACAAGCTTCGTTACTGGCCCTTCTGTCACTAGATGGCATCACTGTCTCCCTGATCAATGAACACTTGGAGGAGGTAGCACTTGTTAGCGTTACCAGTGTTCCAGCGATTTGGGAGATTGAGGTGAAGAACAGATGGAAGATGCTAGACGATGTCATCCTGGTCACATGGCTGGAGGACAAATGGGTACACGGAATACAGCAGGCTTCTCTTGAGGATAGGATAGAGGTAAAATATTGAATAGAGTAAAACATGTAAAAAGAGGTAATGGTAATTTTGTACCAGTGAATTTAGTTCTCTCTGTCTCTTTCGGTTTGTCTCTGTCTGTCTGTCTCTGTATGTCTGTCTGTCTCTCTGTAGTCTGTCTGTCTCTTTGTCTCTGTCTGTGTGTCTGTTTGTCAGTGTCTCTGTTTTTCTGACTGTCTCTGTCTGTCTGTTTCTCTGTCTGTTTGTTTCTGTCTGTATGTCTGTCTGTCTCTCTGTATGTCTGTCTGTCTCTTTGTCTCTGTCTGTGTGTCTGTTTGTCAGTGTCTCTGTCTGTTTTTCTGACTGTCTCTGTCTGTCTGTGTCTCTGTCTGTCTGTTTCTGTCTGTTTGTCTGTCTGACTGGTCTAATACTGTATAGTATTGTACTTCGGGCGATTTAATTTCTCTATATTCATGGTAAAAAAAAAACACTGCAAAACACTACACAAGTATTTTATACTGTGAATATTATACCTTTACTTATGAAACATTAGCAAGAAAATATGTTAACAAAAGTTATTTCCAATCAAAATGCATTCATATATAACTAGATATATACACAACATAGGCGTCGGAACCGGGGGGCAAAGATAGACATAGGTGTTAAAAATTGGGGCTTAGCCCCAGACGTTTCTGGCGTGTGTATGTGTTTTAAGTTGGTTTAGCCCCCCCACTTTCAATTTGCTTCCGACGCTGATGCACAAATCACAAATTTTTTACAAGCTTTACTTCAGCTTCTATCATGCCTATTACACTCTTGTTTTGGAAACGGTCTTGCACAAAATTTAATCCTCGTGAATAAATTCCTTTCCGAAAAACACAAAATTTTCTCCCCATGAAATAAAACAACTATACAGTACAACACAGGAGAATATAATCATGCATCTACTTGGAATTGATAGGGTAAAAAAGGCCAAAAGTTTTGTTTTTCATCTATCATGTCTTTTGTTAATGATTTCTGTATCATAGTATTATTGATGTGTTTTTTGGTTTTTTTTCAGGTCGACTTCAAAGATCTTAACAATATGAGAATGACAAAACCATATATGGGTGACTTGCGGAGAATCTGTCATCCTGGCCTGTTCTTTCAGTATCGACAATCCAAGCATCAATATTTTGTACATGCTAAAGTCTACAAAATACAGGTTCGTTGATTTATTATGTCATAGTGTTGTAGAATGTTACTGGTGATTTAGCCATGTACTTCAGAAAAACTCTGTTACAACAAGTGATCACTATCTCGAAAAAGTCCAAAGGGTTTCTGTCAGTAAACTGGCTGACTTTCAAAGTACATTTAAACCAAGACCAGTGGATTTCTGTCTGATAGTAAACTGGCTGACTTTCAAAGTACATTTAAACCAAGACCAGTGGTTTTCTGTCTGATAGTAAACTGGCTGACTTTCAAAGTACATTTAAACCAAGACCAGTGGATTTCTGTCTGATAGTAAACTGGCTGACTTTCAGAGTACATTTAAACCAAGACCAGTTGGTTTCTGTCAGTAGAATGGCTGATGTTCTGATTACTTTTAAACCAAGACCAATGGATTTCTGTTTAGAGCAACACAATTTAAACCATGATCTGGTTCTCTCCTCCACCATTAAAAACTGGTCATCACCGTATACCGATATAAATGAAAAAATGATGATTGTTATGTAAAACACCAATTAAACAAACAGAAAGTGTTATTTCAGTTTATGATTTCATTTTTCATACTTACAGATCGATAACCAGCTGTCAGACTCCTATTACCAGAGTGTTCTGAATTCTGTGCCGACTCCGTCATATATTGTCAAGAAAAAAGGAGCGAAGCCTTTTATAGAGTTTGGAGCCATTCGCAGAACAGTACCAGAAAATCATGTAGACACTTTTAGGTAATAGATATTGACATTACTGAGAATTGTTATATGAACCTCAATAGTTAATGCTTTAATGGTGTTATAATCCAAATCTTCAATGCTCAGTTACGTCCTCTGAGATTCAGATGTTTGTACTAGTGTTGCAGGGGTGTGATTGTCTTCATCAAGTCTATTGAAAAATTTATTATTTCTTTGGCGACAGAAAATACAGTTTTCTGTCTTAAATTTGCACAAAATTATCATAGTAATGATGGACAGATTTGTGTCAAGGCTTTGAATATTTAGCTTGAATTTTTTGCCTTCATTTTAAATTTGCTGTCTCATCTAATGGCGAAAATGGATAAAGTGAAACAGGCAAAATTTTAGAGGTATACAGTCTCTCAGGTCAATAGTTATGGCTATAGTTGGTATATCAGTCTCAAATAACTGCTAATTTCATGAGCCGGCCTGGCTCAGTCTGTAGTGCCCTTGACTCTTGATCGTGAGGTTGTGAGTTTGAGTCCAGGCGGCAGCAGGTCGGATTCCTGTCCTTCAGATGAGACAGTAAAAACTGAAGTCATGTGTCACAGTAGGTGTCAGCACGTTTAAGAACCCTCACTGCTCAAAGGCTGTAATTGCCGAGCATAGGCCAAAATTTGAAGCCCTTCATCAGCATTGGTGACTTTTCCATATGAGTGAAAGATTCTTGAGTGAGACAACAATACAACAACAATGCAAAAAAAAGCTAATTCATATCCTGTGGTAGAACCTATCTAGGAGGACCGCCCAGTCAACCACCAAGATTGGCCGCTGTCTTTCTAAGCAAGTTGTGTATGGAATTTGGTTTTAGACAACACACATAAGTTAAGTGTTTTTATGAATCTAGGTCAAAAGTCATTAAAGAAAATTAAACTTAAACTGGTCTAAATTCTTTTTGTCTATGAATTACTGATGTACAAATTGTCCCAAATCCAACTTTTATTTTCCGGTGAAAAGCACCTTCATGTTATATACTAGTCATAAACAGTGATACATCTGGTGTTTAAGTAAATTGCATTTACATATAGGACATTTTAAGTCTTAAGATTCTTGCATAATTCATTCTGTGGCCAGTTTTTTCAAGCCAGGGGCCTGTCACAATAAAATTTACTCAAGTCTGAGAATATTCTCAACTTGGCCTGCTCATGCTAATCAAATTTCAGGATAAGCCTAAGTTGGGTAAATTTTTTAGACTTAAGTTATTCTCAAGTTTTATGATGCCAGGCCCAATGTGGTCTTTCTCATAACTCCATTATTTCAAAACAGGTTGTATTCTGGTTAAAATTGTCATTATTATCCTGATTACTGTTGTATTTTAGGCAGTTTCAAGTGATTTTACAAGAGTTTAACATCCAGCTGGACTGGGGATTCATTGAGTCTGTACAGGACATATTTGCTGACTTGATGCCTGCTGAAGAATCTGAGGTAAACCAACATTAGAGAAATACTAAAGTTTTGTCTGATCAGGTTCAGATCAGAAAGATTTAAGACGAACCTCTCACATTTCAGTGACAATCACGTGATGGATTTCTGGTCTATGTCAAAGCTAGACACAGTGAAAACAGAGTGACCATTCCCTTGCTATGCCCCAGTAACCATGCCCTTGCCAAATCTCTGACCATTTCTTTGCCAACCCTCAGTGACCATTCCCTTGCCAAACCCTCAGTATATGGTGTGAATGTCATGTGATTTTAAGATGACATTTATAGGTCAATTGTTGTAGTAGACTTTACATATTAAAGAACCCCACTGTATTGGCCTCAGTCCACAGCAGAGGTCAAAACTTTGGTACTTCACCTAAAGCTGGTTACATCTCCATACAATTGAATACATTTTATGTTGCTGCAAAAAAAAAAAAAAATTAATCAATCAGTCATATGTAGTTTTCTTGAGTTCTCTATAAACAAAGACCATGTCTGTAGGCAAGGGTTGGAAGCATTGAGCCCTGACATCTCACACATTTAGCTAGAACAACAGCATTTGACAAGGGATAAAACCTGTGTCTAAGTTTTACGCATCTTTTTATAATAACATACTTGTAGCTAGGGCTAACAAAATGTAATGTTTGCGAAAAGAATAGTATATGATGAATCGTGATGAATATTGAAATATAAAATCACTTTTTGAAAATTATCTCCCACCTTTAAATATTTCTACTTGTATTTAGTCCCTGACCCTTAATTGTTTCCACTTCTGTTTAGTCTCCTGCCCTTGATTATTTCTATTTTCTGTCCCTATTTTTTTTCTTCTTCGAATATTAAGCTTACAAACTTGTTCCGGTGATATCTTAATATTTCAGTGGAATGAGAAGATTAAAGTGAGTTTAGTCTACTACTGCACTGTATGATGTGATTTTTTTTGTACGTTACTCACAGACATGTATATCTACTTATAATATCATATGACCAACATAAAAAAAAAATACAATACAAAAAGACTTACTGTAATTGCAAAGACAAACAGATACATAGGCTGTGATACAGACACCAATACAGATATATAGGCTGTGATACAGATAAACCAATACAGATATATAGGCTGTGATACAGACATAAATACAGATATATAAGCTGTGATACAGACAGAAATACAGATATATAGGCTGTGATACAGATAAACCAATACAGATATATAGGCTGTGATACAGACATAAATACAGATATATAGGCTGTGATACAGATAAACCAATACAGATATATAGGCTGTGATACAGACATAAATACAGATATATAGGCTGTGATACAGATAAACCAATACAGATATATAGGCTGTGATACAGACATAAATACAGATATATATAGGCTGTGATACAGATAAACCAATACAGATATATAGGCTGTGATACAGACATAAATACAGATATATAGGCTGTGATACAGATAAACCAATACAGATATATAGGCTGTGATACAGACATAAATACAGATATATAGACTTTGATACAAACACAAACAGAAATACAGATCCATGTACATACAAATACAGATCCGAGTACATAAATACAAATCCATGCATACGCAAATACAGATTCGCACACACACACAAATACAAATCCATGTACACACAAATGCAGATTTACATAAACAGAAATACAAATCCATGCATACACACACAAATACAAATCCATGCACACACAAATACAGATTCACATAAACAGAAATACAAATCCATGTACACACAATTACAGATTCACATTAACACATTTAGACCCACATAAACAAAGATTCACACTCATATATATATTTAGGTTAATTGTGGTGATTTTTAAGGTAATCTCATGTAATGATTGACATTCTGGATGGTTTGCCATTAACAAAAAATAATAGTTTTTGCATTTCTTGCATTAAAAAAACTTGTGTGACTTTTAAAGACTAAATCAAGGTAACATGACCAAGTTATCATACAGAGAGAGAGAGAGAGAGAGAGAGAGAGAGAGAGAGAGAGAGAGAGAATAGAGGGGGAGAGAGACAGACAGAGTGAGAAAGAGAGAGTGTGAGAGAGACAGGGTGCAAGAGATAGAGTGAGAAAGAGAGAGAAACAGTGCATGTTTTATGTTACTGTCTGCCAATGTGCAGGTTTGTTGTGCAGAAACATTTGATACCTTTTGACTTACTCCAAAACATCCATGGGACCAATTCTCTCTCAGAACTGTATATGTAGATTACCTAGGGTAAGTATGTAACTAAGTTACTGACCGACCATAAGAAATCTGGCCATTTTTTTTCACAAAATCAGCTTTCATTGGAGATCAAATCTGCACTGACAAGAGATGAGAGACTTAACTCTTTCACCCCTAAAGACATATTTGGGCTGGTCTAAGTCATTGATTTACAGAAGAGTCCATTGTTTTTCAGGGATTGATAAGTTAATGATGCTCTACCCACTTATGCCAGTTTGGGTGTTGATGTTAAGAGGATTGATAATGATGATTGTAATGATGAATTGGTCTTCTATTTTTGACAAAAATGATTGTTTTGGATTTAGCATATTTTCGATGCTGTGGTTAAAGGGGCATTAGCATGATTAGCTGTGGTTTTTTTTTGTTTTTTTTAAATTCTTTCCTTTTTGACTACTTAGATTGATATACAATAATAGAAAGGAGATATACACAGGCATAAACATTCTGTAATTGTTATACATTTTGTGAAAATTGCTTGAAAAACCCAGTTGTTTAACTCAACCTTACTATTTGTATATGAATACCACACTGAACCTGATCTTATTTTCACAAAATATATATAGGAATGTAAGGTTTTTTTTATGCCTGTGTATAGGTCTTTTTTTTTATTGTATATCAAGTACAAATTGTAAAAGTAGAAAAAAATCAAACAAATGTTTTAGTAAACACAGCTAATGCCCCTTTAAGAGGGTTGGTTGAGCTCAGGTTAACTGGGAGATGTAAAATATGCTGGTGTGAAGTGAGCTATGTAATTTTTGATTGCTCTGTGAAATGAAATGTTTAAATATTAAAAATTAATACCTTTCTACCAGTACATTTACTCTTTAACTTTTTAACTTTTATTACAGAGTGCAAGATTACAATCAGATATAATGTTAGCACAGAGGCCAATACAGGAGATCGCAGAAGTAATGGTAAGTAGGATTTTTAACACTACTGGTCTAATCGACATGTTCCGTAATTAGATGCATCAGATAATGAAACAGAGGTGGCTAATTCACTTCTATAAAAAATTGCTATCTGCTAAAACAAATTAGGCTTCTTTAGTATTTCTTCATTGATCTAATTATGTTTTCCATATTACTCCGATATCTTGGACAGAAACCTGATATCATGGACAGAATCACACATGCACACATATACTGACAGGTGACAAATTTTCACAAAGTTACATCATTGAGGTAGTTCCCCGAGACCAGACATATTTCCCGAGGCCAATCTAACTGTATAATATAATCATTAAGTTGTTATTCTCCTTTGTAGGTTTGTAGCAGACCAAACAGAATATTCTTTGAGATGTTTAAAATATCACCCATCAAGGTAAGTGTTATATACATTTATTGCCCTGGTTGTAGGGAGACACGAGGATTTGTTTACCCAAGGCAAGTCATATTTTTCGAGGGCGAAGCAGCATTTCCCAAAAGATTTATTAAAAATCTTCACTTTGATGATCCATAGTTGTTTTGTATCAAGAACGCTAACTCTAGTGGGATTCCAAATGGGAGGAAATATGAAGCGTGTGAGGGAGACTTGAAGTTTCTGTTCCTGGTCAAGTGAATACGTTTGTCCTATAAGGATTAAGAATCTAACATAGAGATAAAATAATACATATTGATGAGCCCAATCTTAAAACACAGAGCATACAATATAAGAGATTTATAACAGTGTTTACCTGTTGGTCTGATCTGTGAAATAGGTACATTCTATATCTGCCGAGAGGGGTTTGAGTGGTAAGAACATTGATCAGGCTTTAAATTATGAAGACTTTCACCTCTTATCAGCACAAGTTTGAACCCCACTGGAACCTCGGGTGATTTTAGGAGAAAAGTCTTTGAAAGTCATTAGTCTCTTCGCGGATATATTGTTACTGGGTTCTCTCCTCGACCATTAAAAACTGTCCACCTCCATAAAATTGAAAAACTTTTGAGTGTGGTATAAATAATCATTTAAACAAACAAAACATTCTATGAGGCTAAAGTTGATAATTATAATGCCCACACATTTTTCATTATGAATTTCCCTTAGTTTTTCATTATAACGTTTAAGTACTGTCACCTGCAAGTTTTTGCCCTTATGGGACAAAATGTATTTATATATTTTATACTTTGAGATTTTTGCCTTCCTTTTATTAAATTCACCCTGTCATGTATACCTAAGGGCAAAAAATGACAAAAATTCAATTGGGCTAAAAACTTAGTTATGTGGAACCTCACTATTACTGTAAGACCACCAAACTTAATGACTCAAAGCGGTCTAATAAGTGAAGTGGTCTCTTAAGTGAGGTTCTGTACTGATTAGATATATCATGAGACTGAAAACTTGTGATCTGAAGTACAAGATGGTATCCTAAACAAGGTGGTCTTTATGTGAGGTTTCACTGTAATTACTTTATGTCCATCAACAGATTCATGTCAGTTTCTCACTCCGTGGGACACCACATTTGACCCGAGATGTTCAGCCAACGACGGCGTCTGACATTAAAGAGTTCCTGCGCAATTCTATTGGTGCTACTTTTACTGATGTCAAAGACATTGAACTTAAGTAAGTACAATATGCGTCATAAATTCAGTTAACAATTTTAACCGTAGAATATAAACAGCCTACATGTGGTGCAGTTATGTTTTTGCATCTTACTAGATGATTATTTAAAATGCTTTTGGATGTCTTGTGAAGTTAGAAAAATTTGCCAGTTTGGACACGTGGATTATCGCAAGGTACCCCAGTTACCTCCCCTAGTAAATACCTCCTTACGCCGACAATGGAACCAATGGCAAACATTGATATAAATTGCATGAACCTGTTTGTAAATTAAATCATGTTTATTCTATGCTAAAACATTAGTGACAGAAGTGGAAGACCTGGGCTTTATTTCCAGTTTGTGTTTTTCTTTTAATAAATGGGTTTTCATTAGCAGAATTTTGCAAGAGTTATACCCCTTTGGCAGCCATATTGAAGGTCAACAAGTTTTCTTCTTGAAGCAATCAAATTGGATTATTTTGCATTAGTGACAGGGACATCAAAATTTTTCAGCAAAATTAGTTGTTTAAATTTAATAATGAAGACCTGGAATAAATATTTGTGTCTAAAACGAATTCTTTCAAACTATTTATACACAAGAATACTTCATTTAGTTCGGTTGGGTTAATGAAAACCGCCATACTAACAAATGGAAATAATCTGGTAAAAAGTCTGCTTACAGAAACCTGTCTATATTGTAGTGACTGTTCCTTTGACATAAAAAGTGAATATCACAGATAATTCAAATGAAACTTAAAAATAAGGCTACACAGTGGTGTATGTTGCACATTAAAGAATTCTTACCGCAACGGTTAATGTCCATAGCACAGGTTAAAATCTGTAGCACTTCACGTAAAGCTGGTAACATGTCCATATATCTTTAATTTTAAAAAAAACTTGACAGTATGAAAGAAAAAAAAATAAGAAAACCAACAAAACAAACATAGTTTTATGGAAAATATACAAAATACTGTACCATAGATGTTTTTTTTTTTTTTATTAGAATGGGCTTCTTTGAAAGGAAGGGTGTCCTACTATCATCGGAGCAGATGACATCCCAGTGTATTGCCCACTACCGACACCAGCTGATCATGCAGCTGTATGTGGTCATACTTGGTTTAGACGTTCTCGGAAATCCATACGGATTAGTCAAGGACATCTCGCAGGGATTAGGCGATCTGTTTTACGAACCTATCTTGGTAAATATTTGTTTTTGTTCATTTTCAAACCATTTTTAGCCTTTTCTTATTCAGGAAACCTTCATATTCAATAAAATGTTTGCTGCCTTCATTTGTTTATAGAAGCCGTAATTCATTCACCCCTAAGGACACATTTGGACTGGTCTAAGTCATTGATTTACAGAAGAGTTCATTGTTTTTCATGGGTTGATGAATTAATGCCAGTTCAGTTAGATTTGAACTTAGCCTTTTCACCCTCAGGTATTTCTATAATATGTACTTTTCTGTTGTAGTGGATTAGTCTATTATAGACTGGGGAGTTGCAAGGACTAAGAAAAATTTGGTAAAATAGTCGGATATAACAGGTGCTTTTTTGGATGAGACGAGATCATTGGTGTTCCTGCTTTCCAGTAAAACTCTGAATATGTTTGGAATTTTACTACTGGCTATCAAAATCCTGTTAAGTTTTGGAAATTTCCTCAGTTTGCCATGTGTCATGGGAATGTCTTTTGATACATGATATATTGTACCCTTTGCCTCCTCATTTCAGAATTGATAATGATGAAATGTTGACATTGTAGTAACATATTATGATAAGTCTATATTCCGATAATAAACATATATTGGGTAAATTAAAAAAAAATTGGTTTCAACTTACAGCAACAATGAAAGTAACACTTTCATCTCCAAATATCTTAATGGTATACTCCTATCTGATGTATTGGACCAGTCTATCTTGGTCTACTGGGTAGAAGGGTTAACAAACTTTAAAAGGTCACTTGTATATGAATAAGAAAATAAGTTATTTAAGCTTGTTTATTGTAAGACGGGCATGTTGTTATAATGTTTATCATCTTCAAAGTTCCTTGTGGCCTTTTAACAAAACTTAAATATGTGAAGTGAACAATGGTTATGTATATTGTTTAAAAAATATGTGATTGTCATTATGACATTTTTTGTGTTTCTAGGATACAATTCAGGGTGAGGACGAGTTTTCAGAAAACATGATGAGAGGATTTCAGAGTGCAATGGGACACATCGTGGGTAAGTTTATTGAATCATATAGGGCCATTAAAGAAAAGTTCGGCAATGATAAAATTGTGGGTTTGTGAAATTCTATAGCATCTTTAAAGAAAATATTGGTAATAATAAAACTTGATAAATATTTAGAACTCTGTAGTATCTTTTAAAGAAAACCTTGGCATTAGGTAGAACATGGATGCTGTCGTTATACATGTAGAAAGTAAAAAAAAAGGTAGGTCAATAACAGACATTTGAATAGGTCGATATTGGATTTATAAACCCTGGTATATGTATACTTACCTCCCTTGATGGTTGATTAAGTAAAACATATTCTACAGTTGATAAATTCTGATCTGGTGATGGAGACCTAATTTTGAGACAGTAAATGTATGATTATTCACTTTCATGATTGATATTCATGATAAAGAACTTGTTCACCTTAATGTTCGATCTTAATGATAAAGAACTTGTTCACTTTAATGCTTGATCTTAATGATAAAGAACTTGTTCACTTTAATGCTTGATCTTAATGATAGAGAACTTGTTCACTTTAATGTTTGATCTTAATGATAAAGAACTTGTTCACCTTAATGTTTGATCTTAACGATAAAGAACTTGTTCACCTTAATGTTTGATCTTAACGATAAAGAACTTGTTCACCTTAATGTTTGATCTTAACGATAAAGAACTTGTTCACTTTAATGTTTGATCTTAACGATAAAGAACTTGTTCACTTTAATGTTTGATCTTAATGATAAAGAACTTGTTCACCTTAATGTTTGATCTTAACGATAAAGAACTTGTTCACTTCAATGCTTGATCTTAATGATAAAGAACTTGTTCACCTTAATGTTTGATCTTAACGATAAAGAACTTGTTCACTTTAATGTTTGATCTTAACGATAAAGAACTTGTTCACCTTAATGTTTGATCTTAATGATAAAGAACTTGTTCACCTTAATGTTTGATCTTAACGATAAAGAACTTGTTCACTTTAATTTTTGATCTTAACGATAAAGAACTTGTTCACTCTGTTGTTTGTTGTTCATAAAGAACATGTTCACTTTAATGACTGATAAAGGACTTGTTCACCTTCATGATTGGTGCGTTCATGATAAAAATACTTATTTAATTTCATCAGATGCATTCACGATAAAGAATTTGATCACTTTCATGTTTGTCGTTCATGATATCATTTGTAGGAGGAACAGCCAACACTGTAGCTAGGATCACTGGTTCACTTGGAAATGCCTTCGCATATTTGTCTCTGGATGAAGAGTTCCAGATGGTGAGTGAATTAAACTGAATTCAGATATATTAGAAACTCTGTTGCAAGTATTTTAGTTTTAAATTATTAATTTTGATAATTCACTAGCTTTAATTTTTAATTTGGATCCTGTATTTTTGATTTGTGTAAGCAGATGTGTGTGTGAATGTTCAAACTTTATTTGTTTTGAGAGATAGATCTTTTAGTCAAAGGAAAGAAGGAGAGAGACAGCTTTATTTTCATCAACATTATAATTTTTCTGACTGCAGAAAAGAGGACGTCGCTTACAGCAGCAGCCTGCAGATTTGCCGCACAGTCTTGCCTTGGCAGGAAAGGGTTTTCTCTCTGGAATCAAGTTTGGTTTATCTGGTATTGTCCTGGATCCGATACAAGGTAATTAAGTGTGGATTTCCGTATGTTTGATACAGTGAAACCTGTCTTGATGAGGCCACTGTCATAGAGGAACCACTCATCTTGTGGGACCACATTCCAAAACGTACTTAGTTAAGTAATCCTGTAGATAAAACATCTTTTGCGAGACCACCTGTCTTATGTAACCACATTCTGAAACCTACCCTGTTAAGTAGCCCTTTAGATAAAACATTTTTTGAGCGACCACTTGGTCTAACTAAGACAAAAGAAATAAAAGAGCATATCGTCCGATTTACATAAGATGGCGGGGCGGAGAAACCTTTTGATGATCATATGAATGATTCTACTAACTTTTCGGTCATGACAAGCTGCACGAAAAAAAAGCGTTTTACTCCTCACTGGATACTCTCTTATGTATGTTTACAAGTAGAAACTATAACTCTAGTGGGGGTTTCGAATGAGAGGAAATATGACAAGGAAAATGGAGCGAGTGAGAGAGACTTGACGTTTCTGTTCCTGGTCATGTGAATGCATTTGTCCAATAAGGATTAAGAATCTAACATAGAGGGATAATAATATTTTATGATAGATAGGCATGTCTCATGTACAGATATAAAGTTTAAAGGGACCAAATATCAAAGGAGGGAATAAATATTACACATCAAAGTTGTCAATTACTTGTCCAAACGCTAATCTCCGAGTGAATCTCTGGGACAGCTGTAAAACATATTTGTTGTAATTGTTTCATATAATTCCTGGACATTTATCAGTAAAAATACTTTACTCGTGTTAAATATACTGGTAAGTCTTATCATCTAAATTAAACTCATTTTACAATATTTCGATAAAATCAGGATTATAATAATCGTTTTTCTGGAATTTTACCAAAAGTGCTATGAAAATATCCAATTTCAACATACTGATTTGTATGATGGATACCTGAAGAGGTGATTATATTAAATAACTTAGCCATCATAATTGATTTGACTGTTTTATTTTATGCAATCAATATATTATCTCTCATACAAAAACTCTTTAACCCTTTCAATACTACACACCACAATGGACGGGTCTTAAACAATAGAAAAGAATATACCATTCAGATATTGAAGGTGAGAGTTGTAGAGCTATTATTATTTTCATTTTCAGGGGCTACTGAAGATGGAGTTGAGGGTTTCTTCAAGGGAATAGGAAAAGGATTGTTAGGACTCATAACACAGCCACTAGGCGGCATTCTTGACTTGGTCAGCCTCTCGTTTGATGGAGTCCGAAGGTATTGTCATGGCAACTAAAAATTGAGTTCTCTCCTCTCTATCTTTAATCCTTATCCTTAATCTGTGTCTGTCTGTCTGTCTGTCTCTCTGTTTATCTGTTTCTGTCTGTTTATTTCTGTCTCTTTTTCTCTCCCTCTGTTTCCCTCCCACTCTGTCTTTTTCTTAATTTCTATCTATCTCATCAGTCCTCTTCTTTTTATCTTTAATCCACCTCAACAAAGTTGAAGAGAGCTTAGATGCTATTGTAAAAATGTGGGCATCCAGTTTAGAAGATTGGTAATCTTTTGTCTATTGGCAACTTTTCAGTTTTTTGTCAAATAACTTTCTTACAGCAAATTATAACAAAATTTAATTTAAAGCTTTATTTTGGTAACGTCTTAGATGAGTTTTATCATGACAAACATTTTAACAATATTTGCTAATTAGTGTGATGTTAAACAACAATAAACAAACAAACAGCTAATTTATTTTAGAAATTTTATACTGTACAGTGGGAAAATTACTTTGTTAATTTTCGCTATGTTTGCGATGCTGATAAATTTGTAAATTTAGATAACCATTTAATGAGTTATATATATATACGTAATCTATTATGATCTGACTTTGCAGGACCTGATGTCATTGTAAGTTACTCCCGATCCGCAAATTAAAAAACCTGTGATCGTTTCCAGAGAGAGAAAAACATGAAACTGACAGCCTGTGGAATTAAAACCCTTGTACAGTATTCATATACGGCTTACTTCTTTAGGCACAATGTTAACAATTCTCAAATAAATCTTTTTTTTTTACATACCTGAAAAAATACCTTGATGAATTCAAAGCGATGAATCTTAAATTTAGAATATTTGTTTGTATTTTCAGAGCCGCAGAAGTGGAGGGTGGAGTCTTAATGAGGATGAGGTTGCCGCGGTTTATAAACAGATTCAAGGTGACATGTTTCTGACTTTTTCAATATTTTCCCCATTTCATCATAAATACTCAATTTTAACATGTTTAAGTCTCGTGTAATGAATTACGTAAGGAGATACGAAAATGTAAGAAGATTTGTTGAGGTCAGATTTACCATGCCTCTGTTGCTCATAATTCAACTAAACTAGCATGGCGTATAAGTCTTATGATTCTCGGCACAAGTTATGCTTCAGACGCTGGATTAGTCTTGTAATTTTTTGGCAAAAATGACCGTGTTTTGGACTTGAGTCTATTTTCCATGCCATGGTTAAGATGGTTGGATGAGGTTAGGTCAATTGCTTGGAGATGTAAAAAAAATATGTTGGTTTGAGCAAAAGTTTGAAATCTTTTATTTCTCTCTATGTTTTACAGGGACTTGAGCCTTACTCCGAATACAGAGCACGAGGCAATCGCATTCTGATTGGTCTGAAAAAGGGCCAGTATGCTAAAACTGACATCTTTAAAGACTTTGCTCCCCTTAGTCATGAAGATAAAGCTGATATCATTTTACTGACAAATAAGTAAGTTATATTGTAGTTTATTTGGTACTGCAGTACTTGAGTATTTTAAAGGCATATTGTTACTCAGTGTATCTGAATTTTAGATTAAGATTTAAATGTGGAAAAATTGAAAATTTTTAATAATATTTAAAGTATTATTCCATAAATATCAAGATTTTCACTGTATTTCGAGGTCTAAAAATGTGAAATAAGATTTTGTTGAATTCATGTGTAGGATGACAAAATTTTGATTTGACCCGAGGTCTTTTCATATGACCTCCAGTCTGAACTTAATCAGAAAGCTTTTCCTGCATGCTCAACTCGGTAAACAAAATGTTGTTCTATGGTGCAAAAAATACAATTTTGAGAGAATATGCTTTTAAACTGTTAAGGAAAGTTGTAGATTTCATGGTAAAACTGAATGCTTGTATATATCAGTATATTGTTTTAAAGATATACCGGTATATTAGCTTACTACTTTATCCTCTTAGCACTGCTGTGTATAACGCGGACATCAGAGATTTTCATTTTGACCTATCTTGACTCCTCACCTTTATCTGAACCCAGTTTCAATTATTCTGTTTCATCTCTCTTTTTAAAGACATTTAGAAGTGCCATAATTTTAAATATTTTTATTTTTTGCCCTGTACCCTCTTTTGTAGGCAAGATTTGCATATTTTTTTTTATCTTATTCTAAGTATAATCTGGAAATTTTCTGTTTCATTTTTAGGCATGTCCTATACATGATATTTGCTCTATTGTAAACATGTCCTCTTTCCTCTATTTCAGGCATATTCTGTATCCTTTATTTTGTCCTGTATCCAATGGTTTAGGTATGATATGCATAGATTATTTTCTTTTATCCTACAGATGTTCTGAACTATTTCTGTTTCAATTTCAGGCACATCCTGTATTTGGAAAAGTCCAGGTTTTCTGGTGGGTATGATGTAGAATGGGAGATAGAACTACAAAGCATAGCTGGTGTACCGCAGCTGCTGGTTGGTGATAAGAAACTGATTATTACAATCAAGGTAATCAAAATCATCGCTCTGCAATTTTATGGAAGCTTGAATCAAATGTCATACTCCCCATGCTTTGTCATCAGTCTGCTTGGTTGTCATGTCAGGCTGTGGGGAAGGGAGATCATGTCAGGCTGTGGGGAAGGGAGATCATGTCAGGCTGTGTGGAAGGGACATCATGTCAGGCTGTGTGGAAGGGAGATCATGTCAGGCTGTGGGGAAGGGAGATCATGTCAGGCTGTGGGGAAGGTAGATCATGTCATGCTGTGGGGAGGGTAGATCATGTCAGGCTGTGGGGAAGGGAGATCATGTCAGGCTGTGGGGAAGGGAGATCATGTCAGGCTGTGGGGAAGGTAGATCAGGCTGTGGGTAAGGGAAATCATGTTTGGCTGTGAAGGGAGGGAGATTATGTCGGGCTGTGGGGGAGGGAGATCATGTCAGGCCATCTGGGGATCACTGATTAATTTATCATCATTAATTGCTCACTGATACATTTTATAGACTAAGTATAGATTCATGTTGTAAATATAAATGCATCACGCTAGTCGTTTAAATGAGTGGATAGTAGCGGCATCCATGTTTAAGTGGTAAGAGCATAGACGTTGAATCCTTCAACTCCACAGACCGTGTTATGACCTGCATAGATTTAGTACAATAAAACCTGCTATAGTGGTCACCTTTATATAACGATTACCTGTTTACAAAGGCCAGTTTTTTCAAGTCCCTTGACTGCATACTTCAACGAAATTAACCTGTGTATAAGGGTCATATGCACATGGCCCCAATATACAGGTTTCACTGTACTTATAGAAATCATCTTAACACTAAAATGAATTATGACAATGCCATTTAAGGGGATGGAGATATATATCGTTTTGATACCGTCACTGCCGATATCCGACTCTTACAGACGTAAGTTTGCTAACGAAAGTCAATGTCTTGAAAATCTAAAATCACAAACTTAGCATTGCCCAATTTTTCACTGTTGAAGATACGATAAAGATGTACTGAAAAGATTTTATTATTAGAATAAGAATTGAGGAGAAAATACTGAGGCTCTGTTTGACCAGGAGTATTCTCCCTGGAAATCTTACAGAGAATAAAAATCGGCAAAATCCGTTTATCCATGTTATGTCTGCTTTACTCTTAGTTATACAATTCTCATGATAAACCAATTAATAAGCTCAAGAGGACAGTATATATGTAAGCTATATATTTCACATTTAAGCTCATGGGCCTATTGTTTTATATTTGCAGGACAACAGCGGATCATTGTTTTCCGGCAACAGTGTGGAAATAACGAGTCTTGATACAGACATTCTAGTTTGGATCAAACAAAAAATGGAAAAGGCACTTGCCAGTCAGATATGCCAGTAAAACAGAGTCCCAACAAAAACTGATCTATACCAGTGAGGTCTTTAGAACAGAGAAAAGACAATGGAGAATCGTAAAAGTTGAAAACTTGAGTAAAATGATGAAAAACTGATAAATGTCATATTGCAGCAGCCATTTCCATAGCAACCAACATCAGAGAAGAAATTTGTCCATAAAAATGAAAACAATTTCCTGTTGTAACAACAGTTACAGAAACAGAAATCGACGGGTTTGCTAATGTCGGTCACAAGGTCAAGGTTATCATGTCAAGGACACAAGGAAAATAACACAGGATTTTCCGTGCTCAGGATGACATAAATTTGTTGTTTTTTTGTTTTTTGTTTTTTTGTTGACTCTTCGCATTGTAGAGTGTTAGAAACATTGGGTACATACCTGTGTAATTGCAACCACTGTATGGAATTGGTTGTTATTATTTTTTTTGTTTTTGGGGTTTTTTTTTTTTACATAATTACAAATTTTTCTTGTCAACAAATATATATGTAGCTTACGCTTTAAGCTTAATATTGTTGACAGAACTGTGAAGGTTATACAGTAACTGTACAGAAATATGATTCACTATAGTTTTTGAAATGCTAACATACTTGTATATAAAATTAATTTTATTATTATTGTACTGTTTAATATGTATCCGAGACTCTTCCTGATCCTTTCAGTTGTATTTTTTCCTATATTATCTCATTTTTCCCAATATTTCATTCTGCTCTATGATGATATACAATCCTATGGTAAGAGAATCAAAAATTAATATACACATATACAGTGCCCATCAAAATCTGCCATTAATGCGAACACAATCTTACTATTGTAGTTTTGACAACGTGTAGCTAAACACTTATTCTTGAAAAATGCATTATGGATTTGTAAAAAGGAAAGTTATTTGATAGATCCAAAGTCAAAACAGGATTTGATAAGTGGTTTTTGTTTTTGTTTTTTTTTTTTATCAAAAGCTACATTTTTGACATTCCCTGTGAAAAGTATTTGGGTGTGCTCATAATTTTGATGGGTACTGTAGTGTTGCTTTTGATCGGCTTGTTCGGTGCTTTTTGTGGGATTGGCAGCAATTTGGCTTGTGATGTTGTGGTTTGATTTAATCCAGCCATACTCTCCCTGCAAACCTGTAGTCATTCCTAAAAAAATGAAAATAAACAGTGCAATAATTTTAGTTTGAGGTGATAGGGGGAAGAGTTATTATTTTTGTATAAAGAATTAAAAAAAAACAGATTATTGGTATGGTGGTACATATGTATATAAACAGTGCAATAATTTTAGTTTGAGGTGATAGGGGGAAGAGTTATTATTTTTGTATAAAGAATTAAAAAAAAACCCAGATTATTGGTATGGTGGTACATATGTATATATATATTTTGTTGTTGGTGCAGTTCTTGTAAGAATTAAATGATATGAAGCCTCTATATGGCCAAGTGGTTAGAGCAATGCATTTAAAACGTGTAAGTCGCTCACCTCTAGTCAGCGCAGGTCCAAACTCTGCTGGAACCAAAGCAGATTTTGTTAGAAAGTTTGCCAGTTGTTAAAAGCTGGTGTTCTTTCCCCTGGTTCTCTCCTCCACCATTAAAAACAAGCCACCACCATATATATTAATAAGGAGTGTGGCATACAATAACATTTACAGCAAATAAATACACCAAAATGATTTTGGTTCTAATTGAAATATTATAAAATATGTAAAGCTTACTTACTCTGATATTGTTACTCTGCTCAGCTCATTATGATGCGATATCTGACTGTCAATCATTGTTTGTGGGTGTGTCATACATAAGCTATTGATCATTTAAAGACTACTAGGTCAGCTCTCAGATGATATGATATTTTTATTTTAGCTCGTCATATTGAATGTAAAATTTTTATAATTTTTTTTATCCTAAATCATACACCCCTGAATTTTGACAGTGGATTTAACCATTCTTTGAAATGGACAGGTCCATATGTGACTTCTGGGGTTGATGAGTGGAGGATAACACAAGCTGTTAAGTTTATGACCTTAGGGTCAGGTGTTTTTTTTTTTTATTGTTAAGTTATGATGCAACAATGACTGAACCTCACTCCTGTTCGAACATATTAGCTTTACATGTATTAGTGTTTACCAGTCAATGATTTTATAGGTGCAGGTAATCAAGCAAATTTTGACATTCCCACCCACCCCCAACAAAAATTTAAGCACAATTCCCCAATTTTGCTGGAAATATGTATATATTTTCATGAATGTAAAATTCTTTTAATTCAGAAGTTATGAGTACTTATAGATATGAGTAAGAAAAATTGTGGCCAATTTAAAAAACAAGACTTAATTTTTATGTATATATTTTGCCAGATAGATATTGTTTGTTGCTTTTATATATATATATATATATATATATATAGATAGATACATATATAGATAGATAGATAGATAGATAGTTATCACCCATATCCAAGTACTCTTAATGATAGGATAATATAACATGATAAACATTAATTTTATTTTAGGGTTATAAATAAGGGAGATAACTAACCAATGGTCCTGATTATATTTGTTCTAGACAAGAAGCTTGATTCAGTTGAATCCTGTCTACTGAAGTAAAACAAGCACATGTGTGTTCTTGTATGCGTCTAATTATCGGACAGGATAATTTTAGCATATTAACATTTATAAATGAGTACATGTAGTTATAGTATAGAGTAGATTAAAAATATTTTCCTAGATGAAGAGGTAGAGTAATGGAAAGACCTCATACTACTGTAAACGTGGGTATTTCCACGTGTTGTTAATTATGTGATTTTCTTGTGCAAACCATACTCGTGGGTTTTTTTGTTTTTTTTTATGAGATGTCACAACTTATTGTGACCAGTCCTGTTTTACAAATGATTCTCAGAAAACCTGTGGGACTGGGTATAAACTCTTCATAGCTTATTTAAATTATTCCCACGCCTAAATTTCCCCATTTACAGTATGACTTTTATCAGTGATACATCACTGTGAATCCCTCGCGTACCCCTTGACTTAGTGAACCAATTCTAGTCATACAGAAGTGCTCATTGTGTACAAATACGTAGAGCAGGTAATGCCATGTTGAAGTATAGAGTATATAGAAAACTTTATGTCTACAAAATGTTATTTTAAGAGAGGAGAAAGTTTAAATAATTTTATCTGTAATATCTAGTCATATTATTGCTTTCTTTTATAACTCATCAACCTCTGAAAAACAATGGACTCTACAGTAAATGAATGACTTAGACCAGTCCAAATGTTTCTTTAGGGGTGAAAGAGTTAATTAATACAGAATACTTTCTGGTACATGTAATGGGTATCAAATGATTCTGCATTTGTTTCCTTTCCATTAAGTATATTTTGTTCCCCCAAAAGTTAAGTCTAATTTATTCAAATTTTGCTGAAATTGTTTATAGCTGTATGTATTGAAAATATCCCAATCAAGAAAGCAGGGACCACTTCTGAAATATAGGCAAGGAAGTCTGTTATAATCAATTTAAAGTTTAAAAAAAATTCAAAACTTTTCTGATTGGTCTAAACCGTGCTGCAGTGGTCTATCTCATATTTTAACACACTGGTCTATATCATATTGCAGTGGTCTATATCATATTTTAACACACTGGTCTATACCATACTGCAGTGGTCTATATTATATTTTAACACACTGGTCTATACCATACTGCAGTGGTCTATATCATATTTTAACACACTGGTCTCTACCATACTGCAGTGGTCTATATCATATTTTAACACACTGGTCTCTACCATACTGCAGTGGTCTATATCATATTTTAACACACTGGTCTATACCATACTGCAGTGGTCTATATCATATTTTAACACACTGGTTGCTACCATACTGCAGTGGTCTATATCATATTTTAACACACTGGTCTATACCATACTGCAGTGGTCTATATCATATTTTAACACACTGGTCTATACCATATTGCAGTGGTCTATATCATATTTTAACACACTGGTCTATACCATACTGCAGTGGTCTATATTATATTTTAACACATTGGTTGCTACCATACTGTAGTGGTCTGTATCATATTTTAACACGCTATTCTTTACCACACTGCAGTGGTCTATATCATATTGTAATACACTGGTCTATACCGTACTGCAGTGGTCTATATCATATTTTAACACACTGGCCTAAAGCATACTGCAGTGGTCTGTATCATATTTAACCACACTGGTTTATACCATACTGTAGTAGTCTATATCATATTTAACCACACTGGTCTATACCATACTGCAGTGGTCTGTATCATATTTTAACACACTGGTCTATACCATACTGCAGTGGTCTATATCATATTTTAACACACTGGCCTAAAGCATACTGCAGTGGTCTATATCATATTTTAACACACTAGCCTAAAGCATACTTCAGTGGTCTATATCATATTTTAACACACTGGTCTATACCATACTGCAGTGGCCTATATCATATTTTAACACACTGGTCTAAACCATACTGCAGTGGTCTATATCACATTTAACCACACTGGTCTAAACCATACTGCAGTGGTCTATATCATATTTTAACACACTGGTCTATACCATACTGTAGTAGTCTATATCATATTATAACACTGGTCTATACCATACTGCAGTGGTCTGTATCATATCTAAATAGCAGTCTATATTTTACCATATTACTCATTAACTGATGATTTCCAGAATGATGTCATTTCAATAGCATGAATATAAACTATATTTTACAATTCTTTTTTTGTATGTAGACAGAAATGACACCCATAAAATTTCAATTCATTTGCAAATATCGTTCATTGTTTAATCTCAATTGTGCTATCGCTATATTCTAAATGAACAATGGAATGAGGCTGAGAGATGATGATATTGTAGATGTTATGTCAAGATTTCTGTAAAATAATGTTGATTATACCAATGTGTTGGTTTATCTGTAGTTGTGATGGCATTATTTATTTATTTATATAATTGTTACATCATCATTAAACTACTTTTTATCACAATAATTTGATCACCTTTTATCAATTTTATTGATGTTATAAATTGTTGGTTTTTTTATTTCTTATACTGTTTATATTACTGTATCTGTGTAGGCCTGTTTATTTCCAACACTATTGTTACTGTATTTGTGTATGGCTGTATATTTCCTATACAAATGTTACTGATTGACTGTTTTGACTCATTCACCCCTAAAAATACATTTGGACTGATCTAAGTCACTGATTCACAGAAGAGTCCATTGTTTTTTAAGGGGTAGATGAGTTAAGCAAGCTTATATTTATGGTGAACATGAGCATGAGTGAATTTTTTGTAAGAAGTTAAGTTTTGTTAGAACATTTAGTGCTATTCTTACATATTATGTCCTAGAAACGTGGTGTTTCGCTAGCGTAAACATCAAGTCACCCTCAACTTTCTAGCTGTGATGTATAAAGTACTTGATTTGTTGTCCATTGTTCTTGCTGTTTATTTCATTAGCACCGCAATAAGTAGTATTATGTGTCTGTTGTTTATCATTTTTTTTATTCTGTTATACACAAAGCACCGTCTTAATGCATAATTAATCAAGGATCTTATTTTTTATGCTGTTTCTTTTTTTAATTATATTTATCCATGTATAACCATTTCAACCTCCTTTAACCTCACTTTGTTTATGTATGTATTATTACTATGTCTAAATACAGACCCCTAAATGAATCATAAATATATATATATATATATATACACACACATACCATATTGGTGAAATTTTAGCTTTTATATATAAGATACATCAAACATTTGATGTGGAATGAATTGTTAGCGATCTCAACGCTCTCACAAATAATGTCAGAATGGAGTCCTCGCTAAAAATTCTGCTTATACGGTATATAGATTGTCAATTTTGGAATATATATCAACAAATGTTGACTTACTTTGCTGACTAGACTATATTCGTGTTTATATTACAAATAACGACAGCTATGTATTTTGGTACTGTGGTTATTTGGTAAATCATTGTAAATTGTAATTCTAATTCAGAGGGACATGAAGGGTATCTGGATGATTAAAAACCTTTCAGTTTAATGTTCCTTTTGATCAAACCTCTTGAGAGACCACCCATCTCATTACCACATTCAGAAAACCTTTCAATTTGATAACCCACAACCACGTGAGGGACCACATGTCTTATATTACCACATTCAGAAAACCTTTCAATTTGGTAACACACAACCGCTTGAGGGACCACCTGTCCCTGCTACCACATTCAGAATACCTTTCTTTGTGATACTATTTTATCCAAGGGGGACCACCTGCCCCTGTTACCACATTCAGAATACCCTTCTTTGTGATAATATTTTATCCACAACCTCTTGAGGGACCACCTGCCCCTGTTACCACATTCAGAATACCTTTCTTTGTGATACTATTTTATCCAAGAGGGACCACCTGCCCCTGTTACCACATTCAGAATACCTTTCTTTGTGATACTATTTTATCTACAACCAAAGACAACCTCTCTTGTGACACCATATTTTATTGACAGCTTAGCTATGTAGTTTTCACTATATATATATACATTATATATATATATATATATATATTTTATATATATATATATCAGTACGTATTGTGTCGTGTGAATTGACCTCATTGCAACTGACAAAAAATTACAATGTACCAAAATTCTCTTTATTGTTGGAACCATTACATTTTTTAGCAATAAGTGATTTTAAGTGATTGAACCATATTGCATATCTGTTTTGATCCCTTCGTATAAATGACTCATATACTCCTTAAATGTACTTTTGTACAAAATGGAAAATCAGAAATACAATCATAATCGGCTTAACTCATGAATATTATTGATAGAAATGAACGTCTCCATTTATTTTGGATTTTGTTTGGGGGGGGGTTAATTTTTATTTGCAAACAGATAACTTTGGTATTATATTTATACATGTATATGTTTACAATAAAGGTTCTTGCAGATTGGCATACATTCACACAACATGTGTGCTGGTGTGTGAGTGTATGTGTGCGCATGCAAACTTTGGAATTTTTGTATGTGTGCAATTTCAAAGTTACCTCAAACTTCAGCCAGTAAGGACCCAACATGCCTTGATATTTGCAATATACTCCTGCTTTCATTTGATGTCATTTGCAAAAATATTCATAAACATCAATTTTACAATTGATTTGTTTTCATAACCTCTCATAACATCTCTTTTTCCTATAATATTTGTTACATAAATATGTTCACATATTGTGCCATAAATAAGTTCCCAAGATATATTTTCTTTGTATATTTGATTTAAAAGTGCAGTTTTGTCAAAATGTTTGCCTAGATTTGGTAATTATGAAATATTCATAAAATTTACATCATTAAATGGAAAACTTGGGCATTTTCCTTTTTGATAATTTTGCTAAAATTATGGGGTTTTTTTCTACTTGGAACTTGATTTTAAATGTCACATTTCATCCCATTTGGAATTCAGGTTTAGAAATATAAAATTAACTTGAGTTTTAAATAATTAGATGAAAATCCAAAACAAAATTACACAAGTTTAGGAGAAGTATATTAAAACTACATTATAAATGTTATACAGAGAAGATAAATTTTGGCCATTTTCTTTTGTCCAGCTACAGTCATGTCCAAAATTCTACAGAGCAATATGATTTTTTGTTATATTTATCTCTGTGTACCACTCTATAATAAAAGGTTTTGAATTAATCATATGTTGTGCCATAAATACATACAAGAACCTTTTCCATTTTTTTTTTGGAAGGAAAAGGCCAGATTTTTTTTTTCAAAATCAAACTAATTTTCTGGTCTCCCAAACTGTATCATGTTAATGTGAAGCCCCACACTCACTCATGATGTCATACAGTTTAGCTCCTGTAGTAAGTTTTATACTAATTTATATATTTATATCAAATTCCTTCTATAAATATTAATGTTTTCTCTAATGTTCATTTGATAAATAGTATATAGCATTCCAAAACATGAACTGTTTTCCAGAATATGTTTTTTTTTTTCATCAGATTTGCGAATCTTAAAATTCTTTACAAAAAGTGATTGGCTTATTTTATTCCTGTTAAAATGTATGTTTAATTTTTCTATATACCGTACTTGAAATTACTTAATTGTACCCTAGTGGAACAGTTTTAAAGTGTGTAGATGTTTTTAGAACAAACTAAAGTTAGATTCGAAAAGTTGTGTTTACTAGTCAATGAATAGAGACTTCTTTGTTTGACAAAAAAGGAATGATGAATTAATAGTTTGAAATAATGTAAATGCTTGATAGATATTAAAATTTGAATCGAAGGAAGGTAATTTTTACCTTGACTGTAGTAATAGAGAGATGCAAAATGTCATGCCATAATTTTGAATAATTATTGCATACCAAGTTCAAGAAATTTTCCATAGATTAATTTTACAGTGATTAAACAATTTTTATGCCCCCCACGACAAAAAGTGTGTGTGGGGGGTGTATTAATTTGCTCCTGTCTGTCCGTTAATCCTATAATTAGGAGCAGAAGGGTTTATGTCAGGAGGTTTATGTAAATCAATAACATTAAAATGAGATTTATGGCGAGTATTAAATATAAATGACTAAACACATAGGAATTTGACAAATACAAATTGAAGTTATTAAGATATATTTTATATTTTTATTTTCTGCTTTAAAACCACCAATCTTGCATATGCAATGAATCTTGAAAGTTATTGTATCTATATTATGTCTGTATTTCTATTTAACAATGTATTATAATTGCAAAATCATCACCTATTTTCATCTCAGCAACTCAATTTTTATTTTCATATTTACAATAAAGTTTTGGCTCATTGAGGTTCTTTATTATGTAACCATAGTAACTTAGATGAACTTTTGCGATTCTCTTCAGTCAGTCGTAGTGAAGGTACTAGGATTGCATTGCACAACACTTATTTATACTTCCCTACAACCGCAGGACAAATTCTCTTCAAATTTGGTGCAATTTGGCATCAGTAAGAAAACTTTTTTATTTTGAGGATTTATAAGACCTTTCGAGCGTTTTGTTATATTGTTTGTTACGGTCGATTTTTGAAAATCCAGTATTTTCATGATTTATACCGCATTTTACTTTCGTGTCAGTTCAACTTAATAGATACGATCATTCTTAAATATTATTTTATAATGAAGTATGGTATATGTCAGTACATGCATGTGAACTTTTTAGCCTACTTCCCCCAGTATATACATTGTATATGTCCTTTGTTTAGATGTACATGTGTATATTGAGAAGCCTGTTGTGTATAATGTTATATGTAAAGTAAATCTGTTGAAATAAATACTAAATCACTGAAACCATTGTTACTTTTCTCGTTCAATTATTCAGTGTGATCTGGATAAGTATACAAAGAAATAAGTATCTATAACGAAACTGGGTATAACGAAATTACGTCTGTAATGAACTTATAATCCTCTGCAGACTATATGTAGATCTGTTATTTTCCTGCTTATAGCGAAAATATGCATATAACAAAAAAAATTCCTGCCCATAGGTAATAAATTCATAGAATATAACGAATATTTAGACAACTGCTGGGCCTGACACCATTAAATTTCAATATATACTGAGTTCTGAAAATATTATCAGCTTGACTTGCTGACTCAGTCCGATTCTGAATTAGCCAAAGCTGAAATTTTAGACTTGAGATTTATGGTGCAAGATCACACCAGCATCTCCTAAGAATTGTACCAACGTAAACACCACCATCTCCTAAGAATTGTACCAACGTAAACGAAGTCTCGTGTTTTATCAATGTCATGTTCATCTTTGGATGTATAAGTGTGCTCACACGGTATTATTTTTCAACGCTATACAAACTGGTACAAGTATATAAAATTTTCCTAGTTTCTTATAAAATGTTAGTTCCACATGGAATGTCGACATCATAAAAACGGAAGACAAACAAATGTCGATAATTTACGTGACCAAGATGAGGCGAAAGAAGGGATATGAAGAATTGCGTTTAATGTCCACCTTTCGCAAAATTTATGGTCGCTATTATGAAAGCTTTACTGTATTTCACTAACTGAGGTGGTATGTTACTTATTGGATAATAGCTATGGAGTCTATAGAGATTGTTTACAAGGGTTGTACTTCTGTTTTTACTTGGATTCGACTGTCAACTCAAGGCAGATATGACCACCGATCGACAAGGGATCCCTAATCGTCCGTGACACCAGATCCCACATCTGGATTTTTTGATATGCCCGTAATTGTCATAGTCACTATGTTTTATTAACCTCTTTACAGTAAACGTTAAAGGGACATTAACTATGTTTACCCCCACCCCCACGATCCCCTACTTTTACTACTTATACTGTATGTTCGGTACCAAGTTAGAGCTATTCACAGGCATAAAAACTTATATTCCTATATATATTGTGAAAATACGGTCAGGCCCAGTGTGGTGTTCATATACATGTACAAATAATAAGGTTGAGTTAATCGACTGCAACTGAAAAAGTGCCAAACCTGGGTTTCTCATGCAATTTTCACAAAATATCTAGGAATTAAAGAACATTTACGCTTGTATTTATCTCTCTCTCTCTCTCTCTTTTGCTATTGCTTATAAATCTAAGTAGTCAAAAAGTGAAAAATAAACTCATCTTATGCCCTCTAAGTATCTGTATATTTTCTAACATGTGGAACTTATCAACTCGATACGTCGCCTGTTCGCACAAGGTTTTGTAGACCACGGCTAACTACTTACGATGATTAAGATTATCAATGATACCGTAGCAATATTTGTAAAACGGCACACTCCAGATATTATATGTGTGTGTGTGTGTGGTAGTGTGTCACATTATTTTGAAATAAATTCTAAACTTCGTATATGAGAAATTAACAAAGCAAGAAAGAGAAGATATGGGGTTTTAATAATTGGCCGTGTTGGCATGAACCTTTAGAATAGATAGTGGACATTCCTTTGCATTAAGTTTGGCACCAGAAATGAAAAGAGTGAGACTTTTGAAAGAGACAGAACATATGTACGCATGGTACGTTACATAGCTATCAGTATGTTCGTCATTTTCCTTTCAGTTACATCTGCTTCCGTTTTCACGAGCGGGTTTTAATATTATTGTTTGTAATTGTTTTCGTTGTTTTTAAAATTTATTATAATGAAAATTAACAAACACTGAGATGTTCTTTTTCCCCTCATAGTTTTTGTTATACTAAAGGTCTACCAAGGTAAATTGGCACATCCGGGTTCTATCATAAACCAAAATAATACGATCTATCCCCCCCCAAATGATTGCACAGGTAAAACGTGACTGGATCCACTTATTTTAGTTGCCGAAAATAAGTCTGTCACCCCTGTTATGATTCAAATTAGACTCGTTGTGTTTGTACACATATTACCTTACTAGACCTATACTCTTCTATATTATAATTTTTATTAAAAGAAATCTAATATCGATCCGAGGTAATCTTATATGAACAACATACATTGAGATGAAATACATACAGATAATAAAGATATAAAAACATATAATATGTAGGCTATACAGCATCACCATCTTGTCCAAATAACTTGCCATCTCTGTCTATAGTGGTAGGCTACGTTCATAAGTGAACGTCTTCAATAAAGTGAACACTGAAGTTTATATTCAAACTTTTTTACTGTCAGTGTAATGACCTTGCTTGTAATTACTGTCAATCAATGTGTGAAATGTTGAATTTCCTGTTTGTTAAATCGTTTTGGCCGATTATGATTAATTAAGATTCATTTCTTAATTATTCCATTTGAATTTAACTGTGGACTTTCCGTGTGTGTTACCGATCGACAGGGGGATATTTACTCCTCCATGGCACCTGATCTCTCTTCTGGATTTCCAGAGGTCCATGTGTGTCCAGTTTTCGCCCGATTTGTATATTGTCTTATGAACTTGCTTTCGATAAATACTTTGATATCTGTGATATTTTATAGATTTTTGTCATTAACATGATACTCGTTTATTTTCTACATCGGTTTAACAGTTCGTCTTTAGAGTTTCGCAAAATGGTATAATTTTTATACCTCTCTTTGAAAAGTTTTTCGTTTTACCGAAGAATTCCAACGACATTTTACCAAAAGGTAACTTTTAGAATACCCAAGACCCCAATTGTTGGCCTCTTTCAAAGAATTAGTCATAAGTACAGGTAAACTGCATTAATTTTTCAAAACGAAAGTAGAATCAGCATTTGACAGGATAATGTATGTTTAAACAAGTAAGTATGACTTTTTCATTATTTCAACAATACATGTTTGTCTTACTCATTTCAAAACAGACATTATGAGGGTAATATATCGATCACATTATGTCAAATTCGTTAAAGAATTAAACATTCAAAATCCTTCATTTTCAGTTTACCTGTAAATGACACCAACATTTTGTTATGTATGAGCTATTGATAGATTATGCCGCAGAATGTGCAACGTTAACGATCCGTATCGTGACTAGATACTTAAGATAGGGTATTGTATGTTTTTGGTGACATTTTGCTGTTTATTTGGTGTTGATAGAAAAGTTCAAATAGGTATAGGTCTACCAAAGTAAACTGGGACATGTTTACAAAAACAACGAGTTTAAATTAAATCAAAAACAGGGGTGGAAGGCTACTTGTCGACACAAAAAACATTAGAGGTTCAATAATGCATGGAATCCTGGTTTATTTTCGTGTTTTATCTGTACAAACCTTTCTTTGCAACATAGACCGTAATGTTTTGTTTTTTGGCAAACACCGGATGTGCCACTTTACCTGGAAGATCTGTAAGAATTAAATATTATAAACATTGTATCAAAGTTATAATGCTTAAGACGATCGTTTCTGTCAATTAAACTAGAGCTCCAATTTTAAACAGATTATCAGCTGGTACTGAAATACCAGTTACTAGGTTTATGGATATCCTCGGGGACTTAAACGGTCCACCAGCAGTGGCAACGATCTAGTGGTTATAAATATTATAAACATGATACCAAGGTTATAATGCTCAAGACGATCATTTCCGTCAATTGGACTTCATCAGTTGAGCTCCAATTTTAAACAGATTTTCTAAAGTGAAAGTGGGATCAGGGAAGGCCAAATAATAAATCTAAACGTATAGCCAAATCCGCCAAATGGTAACCACTGTAAAAAGATGGCTATCTTAGCTTAAGAATAATTCATAATTTTAAATGGTACTAGTTCAGTATAAGATTATCAGCTGGTACCGAAATAAAGCAATGAATTTTACCTACTAAACGTACATGCGCGATATGAATTTTCTTACCGGACAAGTGAAAAATAATGTCCCAGATTTCTTTTCGTAAACGCTTTAGATTTCCTCATATCGAATACATGCCACCAGGCTATTTGAGACGTTATATTTAAAGCACTGAAATCTTGAAATCTTATCGACATTGCGTTTGCGGGAGTATATTTGTTGCAGTGTTGTCGAAGTTCTAAATTATCACAGCAAAATTGTTTTGTTTCCTATTGGAGTATGTTTAAGCGGCTTTAGTTTTGCCATATATTTCGCCTACTACGTATCTCCGCCACCCAGGAACTTGGTTTAGCTTGATTATGTGGGAAAGCTGCACAGTTTTCTTTTTCAGAGGGTTGTTGATTTTTTTCTCGGGTACGTTATTTCTGGGATTCTTCACCACAATAAAAAGTCACTATGGCCATGCAAAATCATTGTTGAGAGTTGCATATAACACCACTTATATGTATATATTAATGATGCTTACTCTGCTTTTAACGCTAGTAAATTACATTCTCCAGCTGGCTTTCATGCGCGGAGCAGGTTCATTATATGTTGGCAAAAGCCGACTTTTATGAATATTTATTATATAGAAATTTATGATATTGTTTAGACGTTTGATTCCATATACAAATTGATTTAGAAAAAAAATACACATATTTATTGTCATTTCTTTTTAAGGTGATTTGAAAAGGAAAACCCGAAAGTTACATTTTACTACATCATGAATGAGGCTGAAGAAAGCATTTATCTTTCCCGAGTTCTGCGTGCAGGACAGATTACCAAGCTTTTGGTCAAAACGAGGCAACAAGAAGCTGGTCTTATTGCTGGATTACAAAATGCGCTTTCATCACACGGACTATCAACAAGGGTCATGATGGCAGGAAGCGGTGCAGAAGGGTTCGCCCTTAATTATGAGAATGATTCGGGCAAAGGGTCTAGCGATTTAGACATTATTTCAATAAATGAGGGTTTAATAATTCACGAAAAGTTGAGAGACTCCGAGTGCAGTTTGTCGAACGGCCAGTTAGGCCACATGATCAAGGTAATTGATAATGAATATCCGGGGTATTGTGAACTGGAAGTGATAACCGCAGTTGATGAGGTACTACAGTTTTGTCGGAGTATAGACGGAATATCATATTTGTCCAATAATTTGATTTTGCAAACATCTTTGAAATCTTTTGAAACTATCAGTATCAGTAGTTCAGTTCATGGCCCAGCTTTAACAGCAGATCTGAATCAGTCTACTGTAAACAAAATCCTTAGCAACAGAACCGAACCTTTGTCTTTAAATATTGACTATCTACACTTCGGGAAAGACCACCGCAAAGGAGCAGACGACACAGATATAGTGATTTGTCTTCACTCTAAGCATTGGCCACAAGAGGCTACGAAGTGGATAGATAGATGCAGGAAATCAAATTGGCCAACAAAAGCCATGGTGGAAAAAATAACGAAAACGGGATGTATTTTAGCCCCGGTAGGATTTAAAGAAAATCCTCAAAAAGATATTCAATGGAGAATATCATTCAACGAAGCAGAACAACTGATGGTGGAAGATTTCAATGAAACACAGATTCACTGTTACTTTTTACTCAAAAGCCTGAAAAAGGAACAATTGGGTGATATATCAGGGAAGAATATTACATCTTACATTCTGAAATCTGTTCTTCTGTGGTGTATGGAGGAGATTGACCAAGAAAAATGGATACCAGAAAATCTACTGAAATGTTTCAGTCGATGCATTGCAATGTTGGCGAAATGGGTGTCACAGAGATTCATGCCGAATTATTTTATCGTTGAAAGAAACATGTTCTTATTAAGTGAACTGACGGAGGATATAGCCATTGCCGTCGCTGACCGCTTGAATCAAATCCTAGAAAGTCCGATGAAATTTATTAAGAATCTGCGGGTAGTAGGTCAAAATTTTGGAAAACCACTAGAAGAGCTGGATGTACTAACACGTTTTGTAGAAGTTTATTTCTGGATTGAAGCAAGAATTGCAATGGCAGACCAAATTCGAACGGTTGGCACTTCGGCGCTGTGGACAGCGTATGATGCATCCGACGTTACCAAAAGCATCACGCAATGCGAGGTAGTATTGGATACACTAAAACAATTGACAGGCTACTTTCGCCCGTTGGAAACTTTAGTCTATAATTGTCTCGGAGTTTTGCACATCGTCAGATCTACAGAAGTTGAACACAACAAAGAAATCCATATCACCAAAGCAGAGGAGTATTTCAAGGCGGTCTTTTACGACCAAACACATACACCATTAAGGATAGCAACTTGTTACTTGATGCAGAAGAAGTATGACGTTTGCAAAGTCTATCTGTCATACGTCGTAGATAATGACAACCTACAGTTCCTCATCAAATTTCGAGATGCCCTTAATATAGTTTTAGAAGACGTGCAATTAAATATCGAGGACGCATTTAAAGATAGCAATAGACAGAAAGACTTTGAAGAGTTACTCAAAATAGTACAGAAAGACACGGACGAACAAAGTATCGTGGACACGGGAGAATCGCTGCTTTCACCAGACAGATTCGGTGTAGGAGGACTTTATAGTCTGGCTTTCAAACAAATTTGTTTTGATGTTACGTTTATGCCGATTGAAATGAAAGTTTTACCTCGACCTCTTCAGCTAGAGGTGGCAGTTAAAGGCGCCGACATGCATGCTACATTTCATCCACTGATCTACGCTAATTTCCTTCGATTTCTTTGTCGCCTGCACGAGGAGCCAAACGACCACGAGGGACTGGTAGATGTTATGTCATGCTTGGCTCACCTGATATCTGATATACCGCAAAAATTCAGGTCTACCGGACACAACCTTCTTGGGTACTGTTATATTGTTCTAAGGCAGGACGCGATGGCAGCCTCACATTTGTTCAAGTCATTAAAGCTAGACCCATCTGTAAGGAATGTTTCGTACTGGTACCTAAAGCGCATTCTGAATTACTTTCAAAATGATGTAGACGACACACATTCAAAAGCTGCAGAATAAAGATTCTAATGCGCTCTGTTTGCTTCGCGTTATTTCATTGGTCGATGATGCTGAAAACTCGCGGGGGATTCCCGTTTCACTGCTAGTATTTGTATGACGTCACACAAACTTCTGCTGACCGTCTTCGATGCATTTGCTGAACTTTACTCTTTACATATTTGTAATACATCGGATATGACCTGGTACCGGATATAGAACACTAAATCTTCCGCTTCCGGTGTCAACGTTCTAACAAATGAGCGGTTACCATAATTTGTGATGTGAAAGATGTAATACTAAATCCTATGGGGAGCTAGAAACTAATTCGACTCTTGCAAATAGTAATGATGTTGATTCAATGATATAATATTATACATTCATCTTCGTCTGGCCATCAATTGTGTACAGAGTATTTTCAAACCGAAATGTGCACTGGCGCATGTTATTGCTGTAACGGAGCGCGTTGTTAGACTTATTATGTGTCTACTGGAGATGCAGCGCCATTATCTGTCAGAAATACAATTTTACACTGAAATAATAAAAGTAATCGGCAAATCTAATTCTGTCGTGAAACCAATCAACAACATTTATCTTCATGCTTTGTTGATTATCATGTTTGCATTTAGATGTATCCAATGTATATTATACGAAATATCATTGTACGACATAACGTATTTGTAACTATAAAGTGTGAAAAATGATATCCCCAATGAGTGACCATTCGATCAATTTATCAAACTTAAGTGTGCAGGCCCGATCCCCGCTGGAACCTAAGCTCTTTTTTGTGTGAATATTTTTTTTCAGTTTACTTGCGGAAAACCGGTGGTCTCTTCCCGGGTACATTATAACCGGGTTCTTTCTTCCACCATTAAAAATTGGCCGCCACCATAAAATTGAAAAAACATTTTTTGAGTGTGGCGTAAAACACGATTTAAAATTAAAAACACATACTTAAGTAACAGTGGTTAAAAACATTTACGAGCTTAGCGAATATCTTTTAAAATTCTCTGAATTAAGCAGCAAGAGTTTGAAGAATAGAGTAATCAAACGATCATGAGTCGGGTTACTGTTTTCTTATATTACCCACAATATGGAGAAATTAAATGACATATGTCCTAACACAGTGTAAATTATACTTTGGTATACCTCGTGCAGTTTTTCAGTGGTTACCCTTACACTCTACATCTATTTCAAATTCAAACTCAACTGATGGAGTCTTATTGACTTGACAGAAACGATCGTCTTGAATATTTGATTTGGTTGTATTTTTTTTTTTACAAAACTTTCACTTTGGCATTACGTGTACTAATATCAATGAAGATCACGTGCTAGATGTCGCTACCAGTGACCTCCAAATATGACGTAAATTGTAAGGTGTTTGAAGATCGTGAATCGGAAAACCTTAACTTGCGAAGATTGGGAACATATAGCAATGGAGTTGTTTATATCGTTATTTTATTGGTGTTACACTCCACACTCGACGATCTCTCAGTCATATGGTTACGGCCAGTTATTAATAGTTGAGGAGAGAACCTGTTTACAATGTATCCGGGAAGAGACCATCGGTCTTTCGCAAGTAAACTGGCAAACGTCCCTACAATGTTAGCTTAGGTTCCAGCATGATTCGAAACCACGCCCACTCGATCACAGATGGGATGAACATTTACAAGTTCGTTGTGAGAGTCCTAACGTATGTTAGGTATGATAAAACCCATAGAATGAATGTAAATTGTATTAAATGCACAGCAGCGAATGCGAGATGTTTACTATGAAAACGTATTGACACGAATTAATATTGCAAATCGGAAAATTAAGGTGAGTTATCTTCCCCGTGGATGGCAGCACAGACTATACCGGTTCTACACGTGACTTCCGTTTGCTGGTTTTTATCACAGAAAAAGACCATATTTTGCACCTTTATGCCTTTAATATATCAACAAGGCGTTGACTTAGTTCAAAACAATTTGATAGTCCGCTGGTTTTGGTCTCTACATTATAATGCTCTAAACTGAATGATTGCATTGGTCACTACGATCGTGCTGTATCCATTACACGGCGTCTTAATCAAATAAACAGCCATATAAGGGTTGCAAAGGTCACAAATGATTAATTACTGTTTGACCCTGTATCATAAGGTGAGATATGCTATCAAAGGATTGAAAATGTCAATTATAGAGTACGGATCACGATTATCCTTAGTCAGCATAATATAAGTCATAGTTTTGATTAATAAATAACGGAAGACATAAGTTTCACATTCGTATGGCTGTGTGGTGGTAATAACTTGTCACGGATGGCGGTTATTGTACACACTTGTACAGTCAACAGGTAAGAGTCGATATATGACATATATTGAAAGGAATTTGTAATAAACACACTTGATAAGATCATGACTTCAACTCTATTTAATTTTAAAGTTGACTTTTCCAACTTTTAGACTGGAACTTCCAAGAATAAATTTGGACAATGTTCCAAGAATAAAGTTGAAAAAGCCAATTTTTAAGTTGGAAATTCCAAGATTAAATTGGAAAAACCAATTTTAGGTAAATATAAAAGTCGTAAGGTGGCCCTAATATGCTTCCGTAATTTAAATAGACGACATTGATTTTAATTTAATTCCTGTTTCTTGATACAATCGCGAACTAAGAATACCATAGAAATCTGGTCATGTATGTGGAATTAACATAGACACGCACTGAAAAATCACATGTAAATTATGCGACAAATGTAACGGCAACATATTTTCCATATTAAAGTACTAATATCCCCATTTGGTGTTTCTCTAGCTTAAATAGCCCTATCTATCATGGACTGAGCAGCATGCGGTATTTTCATATACAGCAACAACCACAAAAGGCTACTAGTAAAAACTATATATGCATGCCGTAGCAATATGTGAAATATTTTCTTTAGAGTTAAAACCATTTATACTTTTTCAAATTTACTGTATGGACTCCATATACTATCTTTACACTATAAATTAAAACAGTTGAACAAATTTTATTCAAATTGCGTAGCATTATTAAACATTAGCAAAATTAGATACATAATTTCAGTTTTTACTTCAACTTAACCCTTTCATCCCTTGATATCTATATGGTGTGCTCTTCTTATTTTGTATTAGACTAGTCTAATGTGGTCTGTAGGGTTGAAAGGGTTAAAAAGATGTTCGAGACATTTTGTCGCAAAATGAAGTGGGATCGATGTACAGTGACTGTCGTGTTTGTTTAAATTAGAATTAGGTAAAGGCTTGATATACCATGGCCTGAACAGCATACGATCACTTCATATACAGAAGCAACGTATTCTAGCGACGAAGAGCTACTAGATCTAGTAAAACTATACAAGCGCGTCTTAGCAATGTGTGAAATAATTTCTTTAGAAGTATAACAAATTAAACTTTTTCATTACGAACTGTATGCATTCCGTATACTTTATCCTACATGTAACTTTGTATATTATTTATGACAACTTTTAAAATACGCAACAATGTTGAAATACATTTGTATTTCAAATGCGTAGCATCAGTAAATGTTACACAATTTTTTTATTTCGAATTGAAAGGATGTTCTAGACACTTTGGTGCGAATTGAAATGGGGTCAATAACATTAATTTTGTATTATTGAATTAGAATAGGATCAAAAAGATCGCGAGAGAGTTATAAATAAAGTTAATAAACTCTGGGGGGAAAACCCACACATCTGTAATTGAGATACAGCTTAAAAGGCAATCATCACCAGTGACAAGATTGTAAAGTAGCGTTACTGATAAAGTTTTATATTGAGACAGCGTTGGTTGGTAATCATATTAATTCCAGTACATATCATGATATCGAAAATTAACTGATCGTATGATTAAAAAGAAAAAGTAAAAGGAAAAAAAAAGAAGAATTCGGAACGATTTATAATTTAAACTCAGTACATTAGATGTGTTCTACAGGGCGCTCTAAAAATTTGGTTCCTAATACTTCACTGAAATTTAACTCCATTTTTGGATTTATTGTCTGATTCACATAAGATGTTATATGGATTTTACTAAAGTATTATCCTTGTCGATAAATAAATGCATACCGGTATACAGTGTATGCCTGGATAATTTCGCCTCTGGTTACTTTTTTACGACTTAAAACATATTCATACCGTCTTAAATTCGCCCTAACTTACCATAGTCTCATGAAGAAATACAAGTTTTATTGTGAAAGTCATGTAACTCTTTGTTTGGACAGTGACTTTTCTCACAACTTGAATAGTTGTATATATACCGTTTTACCAAGTTGAAAATAATGTATCTACACTCTAGGGATGCAGACTAGCTGCACAGCTGACCCGGGAGTTAGTAAGTCCAGCATTGATATTCCGAAGTTCCTTTAGTTTGTCGACATTGTCGTTATGTATTATGAAGTAAATTAATGCAATATATAATTGGTTATATGCCACAAAAATGTCTACTTTTCTTTCGTAGTGATGTTACCATTTTCAACGCTTTGTATAAAAGTTGTACAGTGAAAGACTTTTCTTTTAAATAAAATGATTAGATCTAGAGTTCCTAAGTGTAGCGGTCATTACTTGACGTTTCGTTAATCATTTTGATGTTGGGGAATATCTTCAGATCCTATTAACGATTTAGTCGTCTTTGGTGAACATAATCATCATTTAATATAACGTCGTCTGGTCTTTGCGCCATCTTAACAAAAGTTGACAAACTCTTTGTATGTAAATGCACTAACATACTGCATTACCAGTTCAGGCTGCTGGTAATGGCTTGCGTCGTCTGCAACCGTTCCCCGACTTCTTGCTTGCATGGTTTAGAGATGTTATTCAACAATCAGACAATCGTAAACAGTTTATGTTTTGCTCATCAATATCTTTTTGATTCTAACACTCATTTCTAATTCGTTGTCACGCAAAGACAGCATTGTAGCTGTCTGTTTTGTTTTTATAAATGTTGATTTGAGATCTCCCTCTAATGGATCTCCGAAACATTTTCATTACGGTATTATACCTCACATTCGCTGACAAACATTGGCGCTGGGATCAGGTTGAAAATAATGTAGACGGCTGCATTGGCTAAACGTATTCTAGACACGGACGGAGAGACCCCAAAATAATGGAAACAGACATACATGTTTCAAATTTCCATCGTTAAATAATTTAGCAGGATTCTTTCGATTAGCCTTAAGCACTGTCTGCACTATAGCATTAGACTCGTATGGTTTCATCTCGTATAATTGCAATTCCGATAATACAGATTTATTTCCAATGGCGTTTTCCACAGAATTTCATAAAATATATATATATATTTATTTTTTCTATACTAAAATGTTTCTACTTTTTGATCTCAAGAAAGGTTACGCGAAATTTACATCCTTTGTCAACGATTTTTGAGAGAGCACCTTAAAAAATCGCACGTGATGACACATCACGTGTCACGCGATGCTTCGCGCTCGATTCCACGTTGTCAAGTCAGACCAAGACGCCATATATTGCTACTGATCCTGTGTCAGGTTGTCTGGCATCTTGATTTTAAAATTCAAAGCTGTGTTACTGAAAAGTGTCACATAATGAACATTCACTGCATTGTATACGACAGCAGCTTAAGGTGAAGTAATAAAAATATAGACCAGCGCTACTGAATAACGTAAATGCAGTGACATTTGACCTTGGGCTAAAATTTAGTCAAATTTGAGAGACACGGATCTCGCACCACGAAACTGAAGAATGATCTATGTCTAAAATTACGAACACAGCGAAAGAAGGGCCACTCTCTCTTGTAACGAACCCTCCGGTATGATCCAAAGGTAGAATCGACCCCGAATCCTCTGGCATGCGATACACAATGCAATATTACTTTGTACCTCATGTAAATAACGTCACACTGATTATCGTGTTTTCAAACAGGTCTTATCGCTCATTACCTTTACACCAATGTCTTTACACGACCCTTAATTCTGACTTTAGGATTATTGTCTACCTTAAAAAGGTTTCGATGCTTTAGCCATGTTTCTTGTTTATTATCCGAATGAACGTCACGACGCTGAATAATTGAAGCACGGACATATATGTCATCCGTGAGTCTATGGTAACTTAGGTTGAATTTAAGACGTGGTGAATATATACTTTGTGATGAAAGTAACCAAGAGTAAAATTACTAGGTATAGCTCATATATTGTAATGTTCTCTTTTACTCTGCGAAAAGGCTCTAAGTAGTAATAGGCAGCTCCATGGCGGGCCATTTGAATTTTGCCGCTAGGGGGCGCTTTTTAACGGTTTTTTGATGACGTCATCAAATGCGGCGAAATTTGGCCCGATGGAGCCGCCCTTGACGTCATAACCGAAGTATGTCAACCGTAAGTGAGGTCATACCGTGAAGTGCGTCAACGGAAGTGAGGTCATGTTTGTCATGGCACGTTGAGCTCGGATGTCTTATGACCGGAAAGTGGAAGGTTGTGGAGGCTGCCATCTTGGCTAAGGTGAGAGAGCCTTCTACAGGGAGAGGTTGGGGTCACGAGATTCGCTGAGACGGTTGGAGTTAGGCGAGAATGTCAACGGAAAGAGAAGTTGGTTTTTTTTCCAGTTTTGAGCTGAGAGTGGAGTGAATCTATTTTTAGAACACGAAAGTTTGGGTTTTTCCATTTTTGAGCTGAGAGGAATCTATTTTTTAGAACCGAAAACTTTGGGTTTTTTCATGAAACTAGCAACCGTCCGGTGAAGACATAGTAGTTGGTGTCGCCACCAGTCGTTGAGAGTTGTGTATCATGCGCATTGTACTAGCGCTAGAAAGCGATAGGCCGAGCTCAGATTCAAATTGAACTAAGACATGTTACTACTTGTAGAGTGACGAGTATTTACAAAGGGAGATCACTCTGTATAGACTTTACTAGTGTAACAAAGGGAGTATTGTCTGCTAAGCTTGTATGAGTAGGGGACTAAAGGGAGATCACTCTGTATAGACTGTATAGTTGAAACAAAGAATTACTCTGTATAGCTCTAGTGGAACAAAGGGAGATTACTTGTATAGACTATATCACTCTGTATAGACTGGATAGATGAAACAAAGGGTAGAATACTCTGCTATAGGTGTTGAACAAAAGAGGGTGATGATCACTATAATGTAGGCATTGAATAGCGCAACAAGGAAGGTGGAAGGGTAGTCCATCCTTGGGTAAATCATTGGGATATCTAGTTTTTCAGGTGCGGACTATCTCCAAGGAGTGAGAACTATAGAACATGAAAAGTGTGTACACGTACTCAAAGTTTGGCAAATGGATCAAGGTTGTGTGCGTGTTTGTTCTCAAAGTTTGTCAAAGTGATCAAGTGTTGTACCGTCACCAAGGTTTTGTCAAAGGATGTTGTGTGTGTGTGTGTGTGGTTCGTTCTCAAAGTTTGCAACGTGGTGTACCTGTTCTCAAAGTTTTGCAACGGCTGCATTCTAAGTTAAGAAGTCAAAGTGACAAAGTGACACAAGTATGAAGTTTGTTCACTTACGGTCGTTAACAAAGTGTCAAAGTGTAGTGAATTGTATCTGTATTATATATTATTTCTTGTACTAATATATATAAAAAATTAACACTCACACCATAGAGAGTTTTTCTGGGACGATGTGACTCTTCGATTCGTGCCAAATGAGCTCTCAGCGGTCTAACTGAACCTATTACTCTAGTCATGTGACTTTTTTTGAGATAATTCTATTTTTTATGCATGGATAGCAGTCGATTTTTTCTTATGAATGTTAACACCTATCGAGGTTCAGATCTCAAATTGAGTTATCACAGGGCTGAACTGAACCTCTCTCTAGTCACAAGACTTACATAATTAGATTTTATCTTATGAAGTGGAATACAACAAAACACATAGAACAATTAACAAACACAAATAAAAAATTAAATGTTTGAATATACGCCGATTAAATAGTGTGTGTAGTCAATAAACGAAATTAACACAAACACAAAACCCTGCATACTTTACGTGAAGTGTTTTCTTTTCTTTCGAAATAAGTTGGTTGACCCTTAAAAGCCGTTGTGTTTTTCGGTCAAAATCCCTGTGCTCTTTACAAGTCACACGACAAAACACAATCTTCAGCCCTTAGGGCCTCAGCTAGCAGCTTACACGTAGTGACGTACCAACTTAATAATCCAGTCTTCTGTTGATTCATTGATCATCACACTGCCTGGGGACGACCCCCCCTATCATTAGTTTCTTTCAGGGTGTACCAGGATTCTCAAGCCTCCAGGAAAGTACTTAACGTTCATCACATTTGTTAAATTTTTTGTGTCTTCTGAAAGAATGGGGGCGGTGAAAACTATGACCGAGCTACAGCGCACGCGACGTTCATCACGTCTCATCAACTTTGACACTCTCTGATTGATTGGCTTATAGAGAGCTGAGTCGAATCTATTTTTAGAACCGAAAGTTTAGTTATTTAGGGTATTCCCCCTAATGGCATGATTCAGCTTAAATAGACGTTGTTTGAAACTCTTATGTTTTTTAATTAGATCTTGAAATTTAACTGTCTTTACATGTTTCATTAAGTAAAAACTAGACCTATAGTATATAAAAAATTCAAACACTCACCCCCAGCTGGGCAGTGGTTATCTATTAATTCTAATGAATGTATACACCTCGAGCTGTCTCGATCTCAAATGGAGTATCTCATAGGCCTAATTTGAGACTATTCTAGTTTTTTGTTCTAGTCATATGACTTACTTTTGTACCTTCTGAAATATTTTATATTTTAAATGCAATTCGTGTTTTCAGATCTTCAAATAGTTTTCCACGGACTTAACTGGACCTCTCTCTAGTCACATGACTTAGCTATACTTAGACTTTAATCAATAGTGATACTTCAGTCATTACAAAAGCAAACGAATATACTACTGATGACAGTAGCGAGTACAATCCTAACGATTGTCCATTCTATTTTACCTAAGTAAACACACCCCGGAGTCGTTCGATGACGCATGACAGCTTTATAAGTACGCTAATGCGGTGTATCTGTTCAAATTGAAAATGCAATCACGAGTAACGCCGTTTTTATCTTTACAAGATCAAAATCTTACTCTTACTGACAATTACAAAATGGCGAGGACTATACCATCCTGCAAGACAAGTACAGTCAAGTGTGCGTCACACTAGTGCCATCAGCTGACATGTCCTAAGCGGATTTCAACACTAAAAATCGTTTCTGGCTTATGATCTAAATGAAGTTCGCAAACCCTAAGTAGTGTTTTAGTCGCTACAATATTTAAAACTTGCTCGCTACAGGAATAACAACAACATACATAAAACATGCATAACTTTTAGCTAAGGATTTCTTTTTCTAATAAGATGGGTGACCCTTAAAGGGACCGTTGAATCTGCCTCCGAAAAAGCTAAGGGAGACTCTAGTATTTTGTCGAATTAGTCATCACGAATTGTTAAACAGGTGTTAAAAGTGGAGGGCTAAGGTCTAGTTGGTCCCTGTGTGTTGTGTAAGTAGGTGCGAAGAATGTCTAGTAAGTAATGATGGGGGTCCTACAAGACTCTATTTGACCTGTGTCGCCTTACTACAATACGTGTTCACCATGTAAGATAGATACGTCGAGTTTTCTCTCTTCGTGTTATGCATATCAGATGTCGGATGAGTTATCCATGAATGAACTAATTACCGAGAACTTAGAAACAGTACTAGTTTATATAGAGTTGTATGACTTACCGCTGTATACTCTGCTTTTTCCTTGTGTATGTGAGCTCCAGGATACCAAACGAAGTCACATAATCCCTTGAATGGCAACTTTCTAACACTCATCTATCTTTTTTTCTCTCCTTCATTTCCCCATTTCTCTTTCTCTCTCTCTCTCATCTTCTCTCTCTCGTCTCTCTTCATCTCTCATCTCTCTCCCTCGCTCTCAGTCTCTCTCTCTCTCGTTTCCCACATTTCGTCTCACTCTCATCTCTCTATCCACATCTCTCTCTCGTACATCATCATCTCTCCTTCTCGCTCTCGTCTCTCTCGTTTCTCGTTTTCCCACATTTCTTCTCTCTCTCCTCCTCTCTCCTCTACTCTCTCTCTCTACTCATCGCGTTTTCCCACATTTCCTTCTCTCTCACTCGCGTTCCCACATTTGCTTCTCTTTCACTCCTGTTATGATTCTGTATATTATTTGTCTTTGATTTTTACACATAAACAAGAAGAAAGAATCAAAAAAATGAGTATATATATTATATAGTTTTAAGAAATGTGGGAAATCAGATCAACATCGACGAATGGTGTCAAATGTTAAAAATGTGGGAACAAGAAGAGACAAAGATCCCGGTGGGCCTAAGACTGATTATAGTAACAGCAGTTCTGTAGTCTCCCTTATTCACATTTCTAATAAAAAGGTCGTATACCTTCCCTTTGTCATCTCTGTGGTATGCCTTACTTTATTCTCTTTGTATGCCTTACTTATACTCTTTAGTTTAGTTCTGCCAGTCTCCATACGAGTTGCGTAATGCACTTCTGTTTTTATACCTCTAATAAGTCGTATAATTTTTTATCCTCTTGTGTGTCACCTGTATCTGTGATAGATATATACTAGATACTGTTATGACCAACACACAAGCAAAGGATCAGTTTCATCAAGACGTAATACCCCGCTAAAAGAGAGCTTTTGAAATAGTCTTCAGAGAATTAGTGTGCATTACTGTTTACAATGTATAGATCGCATAAGAATGAAGTAAACACGTTATAACTTTGCACTCATAACTCCTGTAACAGTCCAAAACAGTAACCTTTTATCAAGACGTACTCCCTTTGTACCCTTACTTTCTGTAACCTTACTTATTCCTCTTGTATGCCATACATATACTCTCTGTAATCCCGCCCGTCTCATAGCGCTGAGTTATACACTTTCTGTTTTATACTTCTTATAAGTCGTATAATTCTTATTCTCAGTGGTCACTATATCGTGTGAGATACTATAGTAGATACTCTATATAATACACCTTAATAACCAACATACAATACACAAGTCATTTTCCCTCCAGTCTAATACCCCACTAAAGAGAACTTTTGATAATAGTCTGCATTGAATGATGTTTAGTAGCAGGGGATCTCATATAAGGTAATCCTAGACTTCTGTCCACACCACTAAAAGGAATGACTCTCCTATAACCTATACGAAACCTATTGAACTTTGAAAACTTTGTATGCTACAACATTGAACAATTCCATTTCGATGATTGACAAGTGGAAAACTGGGCTTTGTCGCAAATATACAATGATTGACAAGTGGAATCTCGTTTGCCGAAGATATTCAATTGCTTGACAAGTGAAACCTGTTTCCCGCAGATAACGATGATTGCCAGGTGGAATTTAATTTGCCGCAGATATCGATGAATATGGAATCACATGGGATATCAACCTCTTTATAGTCCTGTATAGGTACTAGAGGGCGACTTCATTGATGACGATTATGTAAACAAAGGGAGATCACTCTGTATAGACTCCATAGGCGGAACAAAGCCTGTATAGCCTATAATGAGTTGGACAAAAATGGAGAGTACTCTGAATAGCCTGTATAGGTACTAAGACTCATAGAGTAACGAGTATATACAAAAGGGAGATCAGTCTGTATAGGCTCTATAGATGTAGGTCTTGGTACCAATACAGGCGATACATAGTTAGTAATCCCGACTATTCTCCTATGGGAGATGTCTACCTATATATGGGTAGTATGCACTAAACCAGAAAGGGAGGGTGGGTAGTGAATCGGGAAGGGTAGGCTCCATCAAGGCTATTGTAATCATGGGATATCTACTCTGTATAGCTTTATAGGCACTACGACTCATAGAGTGGACGAGTAAAGTACAAAGGGATATCACTCTGTATAGACTCTATTAGGCGGAACAAAGCCTGTATAGCCTACTATGAGTAGCGACAAAATGGAGATTACTCTGTATAAGCCTGATTTGTACTACGGACACAGTAGAGGCTACTAGTATGTACAAAGGGAGATCACTCTGTATAGGCTCTATAGGATGTAGGTCTTGGTACCTATACAGGCTATAACAGAGTAAATCCCCCTATTCTCCATCAGGGGAGATGTTCTCTAAACTATGTGTATGTAATGCACTAAACCATAAAGGGTGGGTGGGTAGTGAAACGGGAAGGGTAGCCTTCATGGCAATGAAATCATGGGATAATCTACTCAGTATTGCTTTATATGGCACTACGATTTAGAAAGAGTGGTCGAGTAATGTACAAAGGGATATCACTCTGTATAGACTCTATAGGCGGAACAAACCTGTTATAGCCTATATGAAGAAGGAAACAAAATGGAGATTTACTCTGTAAAGCCTGTTAAAAAGTACTAAGACACACATATAGTTACGAGTAAGTCCAAAAGTTAGATCACTCTGTATAGGCTCTATAGATGTAGGTCTTGGTACTATACAGATACAGAGTAATCCCCCCATTTTCTCCTAGGGGAGATGTCTCTATATGGGTTGTATGCACTAAACCAGAAAGGGAGGATGGGTAGTGAAACAGGAAGTTTAGGAAGGGTAGCCATACAGGACTATGGAAATCATGGGATATTCTACTCTGTTATACGCCTGCATATGTACTAAGGACTCATAATAGTGAACTAGTTAATGTAACTAAAGGAGATTCACTCTGTATATAGACTCCACAGGGGCGGAACAAAGACTGTATAGCCTGTATGATTAGGACAAAAGGGGGATTACTCTGTATAGCCTGTATAGGTACTAAACTCATAGAGTTACGAGTATGTACAAATGGAGAATCACTACTGTACAGACCTCTATAGGCGGATACAAAACACAAGTTTGTGCGTGAATACAAGTGACAGACACAAGTTACCCACAATTGCACAAGTTAACAAGAAGTAACACAAGTGGCACAAGTGGTACAAATAAACAAGAGTTACACAAGTGGCACAATTAACAGACGTAACACAAGTGGACACAAGTAACAACAAGTGGCACAAGTAAACACAAGTGACACACTGTAACACAAGTGGTCACAAGTAAACACAAGCGGAAACATAGTTGTGAAGTATGGAAATGTTCAATTTTGTAGCTTACAATCTTGTTTCAAGTTCAATAGGTTCGAGAGGTTATAGAGGTCGCTTCCTTTTAGTGTGTGACCAGAAGGTCTAGGATACCTTATATGAGATCCCTGCTTAACAAACATCAAATCAATGCAGACTATATCAAAAGTATTCTCTTTAGTGGGGTATTAGACTGGAGGGAAAATGACCTTCTGCTTTCTGTGTATATGTAATTTTGGTTTATTAAGGTGTTATATATAGAGTATCTAACTATGTTAGCAGAACACAGATATAGTGACACAGAGGATTAAAATTATTACAGACTTAATAAGAATGGTAATAAAACAGAAGTGTTGTAAAACTCAGCACTATTGAGACGCGAGGCGGATACAGAGTAGTATATGTAAGGCATACAAAGAGAGATAAAGTTAAGGTTACAGAAAGTAAGGGGTACAAAAGGGAGTTCGTCTTGTATAAGGTACTGTTTGTGCCTGTTTTCTCTAGACTGTTACAGAGTTATATGATGCAAAGTTATACGTGTTTTACTTTCATGTCTTATGCCATTATACATAGTAAACAGTAAGGCAACACTAAATTCTCATGAAGACTATTTTCAAAAGCTCATCATTTAGCCCCACACCTGCCCCACCCCCCCACAACCCCCCCCCCCAACCATACGGCATGTATTAGACTTGTGAAATGACCTTGTGTTTGGTCATACAGATAATCTAGTATATATCTTCACAGATACGGTGACAAAGAGGATAAAAAAATTATACGAACTTATTCTAAGGTATAAAACAGAAAGTGCATACGCAAAACTCTATAGAGACTGGCAGAAAATTACAAAGAGTATAAGTAAGGCATACAAAATAGAATAAGTAAGGCATACAGATGATGGACAAAGGGAATAGACGTCTTTTTAATTAGAATGCTGAAAAGGACGACTACAGAACTGCTGTTACTAATAAATCAGTCTTAGGCGCCACCGCGACTTATGTCTCTTCTTGATCCCAATTTATAACGATAATTAACATTTGACCCATTCGTCGATTGTTTGATCCTGATTTCCCACATTATTCTACCACTAATTTTAAAAATATTTTATATACCATATTTATTTGCTTCTTCTTCTTGTTATATGTGTAAAATCAGAGTACAATATAAATATACAGAATTCATAAACAGGAGGTGGAAAGAGAAGAAATGTGGGAAAACGCAGGGAGAGAGAGAGAAGAAATGTGCGAAACCGCGAAGAGAGAGAGAGAGAATGATGAAAGTAGATGTAATAAATGCTGGGATACGACGAAGAGAGAGAGATGAGATATGAGAGAGAGAGAGAGAAGAGAGAGAGAGAGAGAGATGAAATGTGGGAAAACGAAGAGAGAAGAGAGATAGAAAGAGAAATGGGAAATTGAAGAAGAGAAAAAAAAAGATAAGAGAGTGTAGAAAGTTGCCATTCATGGGATTATGTGACTTGTTTTGGTATCTGGAGCTCACATCACAAGGAAAACGCAGAGTATACACAGCGTAAGTCATAAACTCTATAATAAACTAAGTACTGTCTAATTCTCGGTATTAGTTCATCATAGGATAACTCATCCGACATTGATTATGCATACCGAAGCTGCGAAACAACGAGAATTCATGTCTTACATGGAGAACCACGTAATGTAAAGTAAGCGCGACACAGAGTAAATATATTCTTGTAGGACCCCCATCATTACTTACTAGACCATCTTCGCCCTACTACACAACACCAGGGACCCAACTAGACCTTAGCCTCCACTTTTAACATCAACCTGGTAACAATAACGTACGACTATTCGACAAAATACTCGAGTCTCCCATATTCAGCTTTTCGGAGCAATCAACGGTCCCTTTAAGGGTCACCCTTCTGATTAGAAAAGAAAAACCTTAGCTAAAAATGTATGCATTATTTATGTTATGTTGTGTTAATTTCTGTAGCAAGCAAGTTAAAACATATTTGTCAGCGAACTAAACACTACTTAGGGTGTGCGAGACATCATTTAAGATCCATAAGACAGAAACGATTTAGAGTTGAAATCCGCCTTAGGGACATGTCAGCTGATGGCTACTAGTTGTGACAGTCACCTGACTGTACTTGTCAATTGGGCAGTCTGGTAGGTCTCGCCATTTTGTTAATGTCAGTCCACGGTAAGATATTTGACTCTTTGAAAAGGATAAAAAACGCGTACTCATGAAGCATTTTCAAATGCACCAATACACAGATTAGCGTACTAAAATAACTGTCATTCGACATTCGAACGACTCGGAGTGTATTACTTAGGGTAAAATAGAATGACAATCGTTGTAGGATGCTACTCGCTACTCTGTATCCAGTGTAAATACGTTCAACTTTGAAACGTTTTATTTCACATCTGTGCTTTTGTAATGACTGAAGTATTCACTCTGATTAAAAGTCTAAGTATAGTACGTCGATAGTGACAGAGATGATGTCCAGTTAAGTCCCCGTGACAACTAATTTGAGATCTGAAAACCTCGAGGTGTTAACAAATCATAATAAGAATAAGACACTATAGTTAGGCCACTATGTATGGACCTGTTTTGGTCAAGAGGGTTCTTGTCTTGTTCCGTTCGTCCGATGTGGCTCTTTAAAGTTTTTATCTCTTGATGTTTTTTTTTTTTGTTTTTGTGTCTAGATAAGCGTTTGTTCGCTGTCCGTGTTTCTGGTTTATTGTTTATTAGATGAGGGTCTAATAATATGAGCTTGCATTAAATATAAAATATTTCAGAAGTAAAAAAGTAAGTCATATGGACTAGAACAAAAAACTAGAATAGTCTCAATTAGGCCTCTGGAGTACTTCATTTGAGATCATAAGCTCGGATGGTGTCAAACATCATTAGAATTATATAGATAAACCACATGCCAGCCATTGGTTGAGTAGTTGTGAATTTTTATTTACATAAGGTTCTAGGTTTTTTACCTTCTTGGAAACATGGTGTACAGACAGTAAATTTCAAGATCCTTAATTAAAAACATAAGAGTTCAAAACAACGTCTAATTAGCATGAATCATGCCACATTAGGGAATAACCCTAAATACCTTAAAACCTTTCGGTTCTAAAAATAGAATTCACTCAGCTCTTATAGCCAATCATCAGAGAGGTCAAAGTTGATGAGACGGAGAAACGACGCGTTGCGCTGTACTGGTCATATAACAATGCTGTGTCGCGTCCTGTTTTCAATCCACCGCCCGCATTCGTTTCAGAAGACACAAAAATTTAACATAAAATGTGATGAACTACGTAGTACTTTCCCCAGGAGGCTGGAAATCCTGGTACCAACCCAACAAGAAACTAAAGATTGCGTCCCAGGAGTGTTAGTTCTATGCTTCAACAGAAGGACTGATATTATTAAGATGGTACGTTCACTACGTGTCGCAGAGCTGAGGCCATAAGGGCTGAAGATTGAGTTTTGAGTCGGTGCTTGTAAAGCACAGGTGATTTTTAACCCAAAACCAACGGCCCTTTTAAGGGCCACCCAACTTATTCGAAAAGAAACCTTCACTAAATGGTAGTGCAGGGTTTGTGTTTGTTGTTAATTCGTAGTGACTACACACTATTTTAATACCGTAATATTCAACAATAAATTTTTAATTGTGTTTGTTACTTGTTGTGTTTTTTTGTTGTATCACTTCCATAAGATAAAAATCTAAATTATAAGTAAGGTCATCGTGACTAGAGAGTAGGTTTCAGTTCAGACCTGTTGAAAACTCATATTGAGGACTCTGAACCCTCGAGGTGTTAACATCATAAGAAAAATCCACTTCTATCGTTATAGGTTTTTTTTTATTTTCCATGCTACTAAAAAAATAGAATTATCTCAAAAAAAGTCACATGACTAGAGTATAGGTTCAGTTAGACCGCTGAGAAGCTCATTTGGCAGACCGAAGCTCGAAGAGTCAACCATCGTCAGAAAAACTCTCTTCTGGGTGAGTGTAAATTTTTATATTAAATAATACAGTAGTAACAAGAAAATAATATAAAAATCATACAGATACTATTTTTCACTATATCTGAACTTTGATACTTGGTTGAAACGGACGTAAGTGAACAACTTACACTACTTGTTGTCACTTTGTTCACTTTGAGACTTCATAACTTTAGAACGTTGCACATGATTGCAAACTTTGAGAACGGTTACACACGTTGCCCAAACTCTTTGAGAACGACACACACCATCACAACACATCACAACACTTGTATCACATTGACAAACTTTGGAAACAAGAGAACGGTACACACTTGATCACTTTGACAAACTTTGAGAACAACACGCACACACACTTTATCGTTTTGCCCAAACTTTGAGTACGTTTACAACACTTTCATGTTCTAAATTTCTCGACTCCTGACCCGAGATATTAATCAGCCCCCTGAAAAACTAGATATCCCATGATTCCATACCCAAAGATTGCTTACCCTTCCAAACCTTCCTGTTGCGGCTACCCTACTCCTCCCCTCTGGTTTAAATGCCTACGCCCCATATATATACATCACCCCTTTTGTTCCACACCTATAGTCTATACAGAGTAATCTCCCTTTGTTTCATCTATAACAGTCTATACAGTCCGTGATCACCCTGTTTCCACCATCTCCATAGTCATATACGAGAGTAATCTCCCTTTGTTCACCTATAAGTCTAAACAGGAGTAAATCTCCCCATAATGGTTTCACCTATAACAGTCTAAACAGAGTGATCTCCTTTAGTCCTACACATTCACGCTATACAGGAGTAATCTCCTTTGTTATCAAACACTGTTAAAGTCTATTACAAAGATGATCTCCCTTGTGATACATACTCGTCACTGGGCCTACAAGCCTTAGTTACAAGTCTTTTAGTTCAAGCTTGAAATCGAGCTTCGGCACTATCGCTTCTCGCGCATGCGCATGATACACAACTCTCAACGACGGTAGCGACACCAACTACTATTTTCACACCGACTGGTGGCGCCACAACTGCTAGTTTTCACAAACCTGTGAAAAACCACAAAGTTTTCGGTTCTAAAAATAGATTCACTCTCAGCTCAAAACTGGAAAAACCCAAACTTTCAGGTTCTAAAAAATAGATTCACATCTCAGCTCAAAACTGGAAAAACCCCAACTTCTCTCTCTTCCCGTTAGACTTCTCGCAAAACTCACGTGACCTCGTCGCGACCCTCACGTAGACCCCACCTCTTGCTAACGAAGGCTCTCATTGGCTCCTTAGCCAAGATAGGCCGCTCTCCGACAACCTTCCACTTCCGGTCATAGACACGCCTCCGAGATCAACGATTGGCTCTTTCTCCTTATAGCCATGGACAAACTATGACCTCACTTCCGGTATTACGCACTTCCGGTATGACCTCACATTTCCGCTATGGACCCACTTCCGGTTTATGACGTCACAGGCTGGCTCCATGGCTGGCCATTTTGAATTGGACCAATCAGAAGCCAAGCATTCTGATGACGTCATCAAAAACTGTTTTTAAAAATCGCCCCCCTAGCGGCAAAATTCAAATGGCCCGCCATGGAGCTGCCTATTACTACTGCTCTAGTTTATCAACACTGCATTATCTTAATGTCCTTGAACGTGTCGTAGTTGATTATAATGTGTCCGGATGGGTGTGAGTGAGAGCAGTCCACACTTGTTTCTCACTCCTTGACACATAGCCCGAGCGGTAATGTGACTTTGTACACATGTAAATACGTTATATTATATAACGGATATTGAATATCGTTTCATGGTTATTATATAAGAACTCACAACATGACTTGGTGTCATGACATACCGTTCCGACATGGTTCGTTATAATATTATGCACCTTCAACAAAAATATATTCTACATAAGTTCCGGTTAATGAGTTTATCGCATAGGTGACCAGAAGTATGTATTTCGTAAAGCGAAAGGAGCCAGATTTGAGAAGTACTTGTAGTCTAAAGGAAAGGCATGGCACTTGTCAAATTTACAAGAATGAACATTTAGTTCAACTCTTTCCCCACTCAAATGACCTGAAAGAAGATAGCATTGAAAGTCGTCAATGTAGACATTATGAAACCGGAAATGACCTAGGTCACATTTCTGTTGACGTCACACAATCTGAGTACAAACTATTCCACAAAACTGAACGGAATGCCAAGACAGCTGAAATTAGGTCTATTGCCCTGTGTTTCTATACATGTACAAAATATTATGATATTCATTCCATAAAATACTGATGTTAACAATATACAAGTTATGTGTGAAGGTTATTATTTAATATTAATTTATGTTGATATAACCTTTCTATTCTGTGAACAGTGTCTAATTATAACACATTAACATTATTTTGTGTTTGATATATATCAGAACATAGGGCCTACTAATGTTCCTTTTAAACATAGACGTTGGATAATTCTTTTTATGTATTGCATAAGATTGTGATAAAATGAAAGACTGTTTATATGGTAATAATTACTATACATAACTGGTCAGAGACTGGTTGATTCATTATATTTTTTTATATCTTTACACAGTAAAATAATGCATTAACAGTTGAAAAGACTGAATCAGCTGAATTTTACTGGTACGTTGATATAATTAGAGCCAATGCCCTGAAAAGTATCTGAATTTAGAGTTCACTGTCTATTCATCGCAAAACTGCTAGAGGTTGAAATTTGCACATGTGACAGAAAAACAAGATACATTTGCCCGTATGTTGTGTTTATTTTCTAATTGATGAAAGGACGCCGAACAGATCCATGAGTATTTTTGATGGCCAACACTCGCTAGAAGTCTAATTGACAGAAACGATCGTCTTGAGCATTACAACTTTGGTAGATTTTAATAATATTTATAACCACTAGGTTGTTGCCACTGCTGGTGGACCGTTTGAGTCCCCGAGGGTATACATAAACCTAGTACCTGGTATTTCGGTACCAGCTAATAATTTTATACTAAAATAATATTTGGCACTAACAACATCGTTCAAAATTCCAAATTCGTCTAAAGCTAAGATAGCCATTTTTTTTTTACAGCGGTTACTCTTAGACGGATTTTGTCTACACGTTTAGATATATTATTTGGCCTTGTCTGTTACCACTTTCTCTTCAAAAAATCTATTTAAAATTGTAGCTCAACTGATGAAGTCTAATTGACAGAAACGATCGTCTTGAGCTTTATAACTTTGGTATATTGTTTATAATAAGAATACAATATACAGGAAAATGTTAACATTGTCACCGAGGGAAAAATTTTTACACTGTAGATGTATCTGACTTATACATACAATTATTTTACATATTTGATTATATTACGTTCTTTCCAACACATGGTTACGTTAAAGTATTTTACCTGATTTCAACGCGTTCATACCTTCCATGTTTACACCGATTTTTATCAAAATTGGATTTTCAGAAATGTCTGGGTTTTGTCAAGGTAAGACTTGCCACATCATATAACAACAGGTAATCAATGAATTAGGATGTTCTCCATAATCATTCCCCATGTGGTATCCAATATATTTATTCTTTATCACGAGTACCAATCAAAAGTACCAATGGCTATGGAGCCGACCTGGCTCAGTCGGTAGCGCGCTCGACTCTTGATCGTGAGTTCGAGTCCAGCCGGCGGCAGGTTGGTTTCTTGGCCTTCGGATTGAGATAGTAAAAACCGAGGTCCCGTGTCACAGTAGGTGTCGGCACGTTAAAGAACCCTCACTGCTCAATGGCCGTAAGTGCCGAGCATAGGCTAAAATTTAAAGCCCTTAACCGGCATTTGGTGACTTCTCCATATGAGTGAAATATTTGGAGTTGGACGTTAAACATCAATAAACAAACATACAAACCAATGGCTATGCGACACTCAAAGTCCATAGAATACGACAAATTAGATACAACAACGGTCTCAACATGAAAAAAAATTGCGAATCCCAAGCGGGATGGGACCAGATGTCCGGAAGAAGTCAGCGTCCTCTGTTAGCATGCCACACCCATCGCAAGTGTTCCAATGAAACCTTTCGATTTCGGTGAAATTAAAGGTCAAAATAGACATCAATTTACAGAGGTTAAGTCCCTTTCACACATTCACGGAGGAGACGCCGGATCAACACGGACCGTCAATCCGTGACAATCCGCCGTCACCGTTTACGGACCGTGAATGCATCCGTTGACATCCGGGACCTTCCGGCTCGGTTAAACTAATCCGGGAGAAAAATTAAACATGCTTATCCTTAGACGGATTTAGGAATACTTATTAGGTTAATTTTGGGTTTTGTACGATGGGCCTACAACTTTTTGTTTTGGAATTCTACATCTACTTTTAATTTAAGCTCAGTTCATGAATTCTTATTGACATAAACGATTGTTTTGAACATATTTTTGGCTTTTTAAGACAACTTTAACTTTGGTGTTATGTTTATGAGATTCTCAGAACCACATTAACCCAATCTCTCACACAGAGTTGTCGGTCCTTGTACTCTCGATCACTCTCTGTCAGTTTCTCGATTTTACAGGATTCTTGTAAAATATATAAATGAACTCCAGTTTTTGCTCTTTCTACGCTATTTGTCTTTTTGCATATATCTGTAGATTTGACATGATAGAATTAAATACTGTTTGAGGCGAAACTACTTTTGTTAAAATGGCTATAAATATAGGGACTATACTTTTTGTGATAGGTATCCCTGTTTTGAGTTATTTGGTTTTTATATTAAATTTGTTGGTTACATCATCACTTGTTTTGGGACCGCTTTTTAGACTTTGAGATTGAAAATTTTACGGTCGGTATAGTATCCTTCTTTTGCGCTAAATGAAATTATAACTTGTTCGTTGACAGTTGTTGAGTCGTCTGTACTAATTGTGAGGAGGATTTCTTCCTCACTTATTTTCTTTGAATTTGGCTATGGACTCACGGCGGTTGTGGCCTGTCCTCCATGGCACCTGATTCCATTTCTGGATTTCCAGAAGTCCGTGTTTGTCCAATATTTACAAGATTTATATATGTGTTCTAGACTTTGGACAAACATGGACCTCTGAAAATCCAGATTACTTCATGGTACCTGATCCCACTTCTGAACTTTCCAGAGATCCATGTTTGTTTGGTATCCACCATGTCTATATATATATAATCTGATGGGTGTCCTCACTGTCAACACCCTGGTATCTGTGATTTATATCATATAGGTCTATTACGCATTGTGGTGTGAAGACGGGTGGGTAGTAAACTATAGTTGATGTTACTTCGAAAAGCGATCGGCTTATGATGTGAAAACCACGGGTCTTTCGGGGGAGACCTAAAACCATGGCCAGGTCCCGTATCGCGTATCCCGTAGGCGTGGCACATAAAAGAACCATCATTACATTGGTGTAAGTCCGTGGCATAGGACAAAAGATGTAGCACTTCACCTAAAGCTGCTGACATCTCCATATAAGTGAAAGAAATTTTAGCAGGATGTAAAACAACAACAATAATAAAAACAAAACAAAACAAACATCGGAAACAAAAGCTAAAGTTGCTGACGTAGGCAGAGTAGGCAGTGGGGGAACGTCGATTCGGTTTTGTTAACAATGCAAAGTAACACTAACGAAAATGATGAAGATGATATCGGCTTTGTATCCTCCATAATTTTGAAGCTAAAGACGGATAAACACTACAGGGAGAATTATTTTACTTCTTTCAGCCTGCTATGGTCGTTTGTAATATTGGTAAGACATACTTTTGTACCTATTTATACTTTTGTTTATGTCCCACGAACATTGAAAAAAATCGTTGCTTAACTGATGAACTAGATTATTAGTAGTCTGTCAGACAGTTTTTTTTTTATTATTTATTTCTTTTTTACAAAGATTCGTTTGCGTGATACAAATAATGTTTTTATGGCAAAATTTGATTTGACGAATGAAAACTTAATCTCCATATCTGACGCATACAAGAGCATTAACTTGTTTATTATAACGAAAGCTGTATATTTCATAAAACGCATGGAATAATCATATCTCATATTCTAGTAATGTTTATAAATGTGTGATTAAATTTAAAACATACAAGAAAATGGTGAACATTTCTAAAAAATCACAAAAAATCGTGCGATTCTATTAATGTTGCATTTTTGTACCTGTGAGTATGTGTACATGTGTAAGTACATATCAGTGTGTGTACAGGTGTATGTACATATCAGTGTGTGTACATGTGTATGTACATATCAGTGTGTGTACATGTGTATGTACATATCAGTGTGTGTACATGTGTATGTACATATCAGTGTGTGTGTACATGTGTAAGTACATATCAGTGTGTGTACATGTGTATGTACATATCAGTGTGTGTACGTGTGTATGTACATATGAGTGTGTGTACGTGTGTATATGTAATATTTCTATCGACTCGCTACCCTCTCGGGAAATGAAACTTCCTGTTATTTTTCCACTGCTTTAGTATTCGTTTTATTTATCAATTTCCGAATGAAAGAAAAACACCGACAGGGAAACTACACATACTGCGAAACCTGTATATAGGGGCCACCCAAGGGACTAAAAATATTGACCTTTATGTGCAGGTGACCCTTATACACAGGTTCAATTTAGTTGAAATATGCAGTCAAGGGACTTGAAAAAACTGGCCTTTATGAACAGGTAATCCTTATATAGAGGTGGCCGCTATAGAAGGTTTTATTGTACATGGTTAATAACTTAACTCATTAATCCGTGAAAAACAATCGACTCTTCTGTAAATCGATGACTTGTGTCTTTAAGGGTGAATGGGTTAGTTATCTGAATTTTATTCGATTTTGAATAGTATTTCACGTCAAACTCAACAATTTTTCAGTTATATAGTGACGGCCCGTTTTAATAGTGGTGGAGATAACCCAGTTACAATGTACCCGGGAAGAGACCACCGGCCTTCCGCAAGTAAACTGGCAAACTTTCTCACAAAAAAAAATTAATCACATGATTCATTTGACCCAATATTTTGACTGTTATAACGAGTTTTTGATATCAGTGTGAAGCTAGCCCGCAATTCGATGCACGAAACTGGCAGCCCGCAATTTTCAGCCTGCAATTCGACCACTGGGTGTGTTCGAAGTATGTTCTTGAGTAAACTAGATTCAAATACTTCATCGACCTTTCCTCACTTTCAAAATGGAATGCATAATATTATAGACAATCACAGAAAAGGACAGTTTATTATTTACTTAATGCAGACGAAAAGAAACTAATTATATGTAATACCAATACAATTTGACCCAAAGGAGGGGGAGGGTACTTCATGTCGGGACTCTTTCTCATAATGTTCTACGGGTCATGGGGATTTGGACTATATCTTAATTTTACGCATACATACTGGGCTAACCCCTTATAGTTAGCCCATTGTGGGAAATATTCTAGTATATCTGGGGCGAACTTTTGAAATTAGCATAAATCGTAAATATGATATAAGGGGTCACCTCATTTCGGGACTCTTTCTCATGGTGTTTGACGGGTCTAGGGGATTTGGACCATATCTCAGTTTTACGTTTATATACTGGGCCAACCTTTTGTAGTTAGTCCATTGTGGGGAATATTCTAGTATAGTCTCGACGAACTTGGGAATTTAGAATAAATTGTAAATATCACAAAAGGGGGTTACCTTATTTCGGGACTCTTTCTCATGTTTTTCTACGGATCTAGGGATTTTGGACCATATCTTGATTTTATCTAGATTCTAACATGAAGATGTATTACTACATCAAACTTTCCTCGATTTGCAAATCGGTCGCAATGGCATGCATATTTGGAAATCAAAGAGAAAAGGACAATTTATTACTAGTAGCACAAGTCGTAAATATCACAAAGGCTAAACTAGAATATCCCCACTATGTGCTAACTATGAAAGATTAGCCCAGTATATAAACGTAAAATCCCCTAGACCCGTAGAACACTATGAGAAAAGAGTCTCGAAATGAGGTAGCTCCTCCTTTGGGATATTTACGATTTGTGCTACTAGTAATGAATTGTCCTTTTCTCCCTGTGATTCCCCAAAATGCATTCCATGCGACCGGTCTGCAAATTGAGTAAATCTTGATGAAATAATACATCTTCATAATTATTAGACTCTAGTTCACTCAAGAACTTATTTCGAAAACAAACAGAGGTCGAATTGTAGGCTAAAAACTGCAGGCTGGCAGTTTCGTAAATCGAATTGAGTGCTAGCTTCACACTGGTGTGGAAAGTGTAGCAAGGGAAAGAACCATTACTGCATTGGCGCCACTCCATTGCATAGGTCAAAAATTGTAGAAGTTCACCCATAACTGGTGACATCTTCATATAAGTGAAAGTTGGGTGTAAAATTAAAAAGCAAAAGTTAAAATTTCAATTATCCAAATTCCAAATTTCCAAAACTGTTTGACTTTTGTTTATTTATTTTGTTACGTGTTGCAATGAACCATTTGGAATAAATTTCCTTGTGTCGTGGTCTAAATTTTGAATTTACCGCCGGGTGGATGCAATTAAACATTTTGATATTGACAAAAAGTAATCATGTTATAAATTATGCTAAATACCATCCCAGTGCATAAAAAATTACAAGACATGCATATGGAAGTGAGGAGGAACAATATGCGTATTGCAAAAATTTATACTTGCCTGTATATATATTTAGCGATCTGTAAGAAAAAGAAATATAAAAACATTTTAAGTTAGCAAGAACAAGAAATGGTAGAATAAAATATCTGTCAATGTATAAACAGAGGTAAAATTACGAAAGGAAAATACGAAAACAAATGAGAACGGGCAATTAAATGAACCACCACTGTCGACCAAGATTCACGCATGAAGGTTCACAAGAATTGCAGTGAAGTGCCCAATGGATGGTACAGCCGTATTATACCAATTCCCCGCCTACGAAACTATTATACGGATTTCGCCCCTTAGGCGGAGGATTTCCCCATGTCATCTTGCTACTTTTTCCGAGCGGCAACTGTTTGAACCTGTGTGAAGATGCGTCCACGTTAATTTCCTAAGAACTAAAAATTGAAAAAAAAACATAATAAGGACGGATAATTGAAGAAATGCACAACAAAACCACCACTGTCAACCAAGATTCACGCAGAAATGTGCACAAGAATTACAGTGAAGTACCCAATGGATGAAACAGCCGTATTATACCAATTCCCCACCCAAGAAACCATTATACGGATTTGGTCCCTTAGGCGGAGGTCTTCCCCATGTCATCTTGCTACTTTTTTCCGAGCGGCAACTGTTTGAACCTGTGTGAAGATGCGTCCACTTCAATTCCCTAAGAAATAAGAACTGAAAAAAATGAGAACGGAGAATTGAATGAAATGCACAACAAAACCACCACTGTCAACCAAGATTCACGCAGAAATATTCACAAGAATTACAGTGAAGTGCCAAATGGATGGTATAGCCGTATTACCAATTCCCCGCCTAAGAAACTACTATACAGATTTCGCCCATTTGGCGGAGGCCTTCACCATGTCATATTGCTACTTTTTTTCCTGAGCGGCAACTGTTTAAAACCTGTGTGAAGATGCGCGCATGTCGATATTATAAATTATTCTATGAGAAATAAAATAATACTTCCCTGTATGAACGCTTTAACTGCTCCAAACTGTACAATGTTTATGACTGCCTTCTATATTGTATTAAATGTATACGATAACCGCCGCTGTCAACTAACATTCATCGTCAACACTGAAAAATGATCTGAATTCAGTTCACTGAAAAATTAAAACAATTTCATGTTTGATATTATTGAAAACAAATATCGGTCGATTGATAGCATTTCTACAATAGAAAACCTGAAATAATTAAAAACATATAATAGTAACAAGTATCATGAAAATTGTTTTCATACATTTCGACAATTTAAAACAGAACAAATATTGCAAAAGATAAAAGATTGAAATCGATAATATATCATCGTCAAAAGTGCTTATACCTTCTTATACCTTGTGCATAATCAGATTTCGATGGGTCAAAAGTCCTGAATATTTTTGTGTCATTGTTTCCATCGTTGGTTCAAAACAAAGACACTGATTTATTGAACTTGTGGTTTTCCATTATTATAAAGGTCACTCTGGTCGTAGCTTCCAGCGACATCAATAAGAAGTCACGTGTCAACTAGAGGAATGACCACACCCCCCTGCGTAAAGTCAGGTTTAACGGGTTAAAATGTCGTACCACTTGCGGATTTAGAGGGGGCATGGGGGCACACGCCCCCTAAAATTGCCTTCTTTTCTTTTTTAAATTGAAAATAGTAAATAAAGGTTTAGTGTCTGGAAGCCAGAAAATGACCTCTCAGAGACTTTAAAATCTTTTTTTTTTCTAGACTGAATCCAGAAAAGGCTTTCCAGATCTTTTAAAAAAATAAAAATTTTCTGGACCCCACTTGAATATCTCTTTTAACATTTGTGTTTGTTGAAACTCAACTTTTTTGTGAATAATTAGTCTGTTAATTTAATGCATTACTTGGGATAAAAACGAATCGCAATGTAAAAATTAACACTGTGCATTTCTGGGGAAATGTCCTCAACCAGGGGCAAACATAGGATATCAGGTGGCGATATTTACATTTTCTATTTTCTTTTTCATTATTTTGTTATATACTATTTTTATTTAATATTTTTACTATCAAACTGTTCCATTTCAAGAAAAATTAAAAATATAAATATCAGCATAAAAACATGAAATAATGAAAATACAATTTGGAGGACTAGGGGAAAACGGTTTTGTGTCTGGAAGCTAGAAAATACCCAATCTTGCTTCCAGTTAATTGGATTATTTAAAATTTTATCTCGGGAGCTTACTCCCGAACCCCTTGTCATCACCAAATCCCACTTCAATTTCAAGTGAACTTAAGCTATCAATGATTTTTTTAAGGTCATAATTCAGTGTCTGGGGGCTATTACTAATTAGACCGAAATTCTGTCCAAATTTTAGGTTACTTTTTTGCTAAATCAACCTTCTTTTGAGAAGAATAATGAGTGTGATTCATTAGCGGAAACCAGGCGTATTTTCCGTCTGGAAGCAGAAAAATGTGTCTACAGACTTACAAATTTCAATTGTTTTCTGAAAGATGTTTAAAACCTGCCCTCATTACGAACCAACACTTAGTATTTTGTGTAGTAACCAAGAAAGGATTCAAACAGAAGCGCAACGAAAAACATAGATATAAAACCTTTGATTTTTAAGTAAAAAGCTGGAAAATAAATAACAAATTTCCAGAAATTTTCGCGCCTCGCTCCACTCGGCGACGATACTCTACATCTGCGCCCCGAGATAATAACTAGGGGCCCTGAGATAACCGACCAATTAATCACAGACCTCTCAGATACCTCCCTTTGCCATAGAAACTATTAGGAGCAATAAAAGCCGGATATCATTTACTGTCAATCCCTCTTCGAAATACTGCATAATCAGTCAATCTCCTTATAGATTCTATTGCCGCGACTTACTATCTCGAGCCCCGACTTATAATCTCTGGGGTCCGAGATAATTAGTCAGGGCCCTGAGATAATAATTCGGGGCCCCGATTTGCTATCTCGGGGCACCGAGTTATTATTATGTTTTTTATCATGTTACTTTTATTTTTTTTTCATCATGTCACATTTACGACTCCGTATTAATATAAGCTTTTCTGATGTGAGTTTTCATCACCTACCTACACAACTCTATGCTTAGATGGAAGTGAAATGTTTTAAGTTGTGTAATTCTATTCCTCCAGTGAATTCGCACTTGTGGTCGTTGGAAATCTCTCTCTCTCTCTCTCTCTCTCTCTCTCTCTCTCTCTCTCTCTCTCTCTCTCTCTCTCTCTCTCTCTCATACACACACGCACAATTTCTGCCTGCCTCACGGGGATGCGTGAAAAGGACTTTAAAGCATACATACTGTTATTTTATTAGAAAAAAATATATCCCGCGAATAGATCTAAACGTTGATAAATAAAATTGAATGTCTTGATATATCGCCGTAGAAAGAAATTTGTATCATATTATGCATATATTACCCAGAATTAATGAAATATACCAACGATTGATATTACTTATCGATGTAAGGATATCCAATATAAACGCGGCCATTCTTCTCATTGTCCCCCTCCCCATAAACGCAAACTGTGAATTATTGGAAATTTTCGAAGTTCAATGAGTGTAACTTTGTCAAAAATTCTTTGATGGTAACCAAATACAAACTTGACCTAGATGTTCTCATGATATATCTGTATGCCAAATTTCATTTTAATATGTGCATCCGCTGCAAAGATAATGAACGGAAACTGAAATACTGGAATTTTTCAAAGTTCGAGGGACATAACTTTGTGAAAAATAGGACTGTAGCCAAACAAAACGTTGACCCAGATATTCTCATGATATCTCTGTATACCAAATTTCATTTCAATATGTGCAACCGCTGCAGATATAATGAGCGAAAACTGTTGGTGTATGGACCGACCGACCTACTGACCGACCGACAGCAGCAAAGCAATATGCCCCTTCCTTCTTCGAAGGGGGGCATAAAAAGTGCCAAATTGGGCTTCTGAAACAATGCTCACAAAATATATTGGAATTTAAGAATTTGTATGCCAATATATTTCTCTTTTTGTTACTCTATATCAATCTAAATAGTGAAAAAGGACAACAAAATTTTGAAAAAAAACAACATAGTCAATGACCGTTTAATATAAACAACTCAAAAACTCATGATCTGACATGTTTCTACTTAGACTTTTTATAGTTGATAAATTATTAACAACATTCGAAAGTAGAAAATTCCTGTCATAACATTGAAACGTATTGAATAAAAAACGATGCTTCATATGAATTCTAAAGACTGACAATTTCCTCGTTATAAAATTAGTGAAATCTCTTGCCAATTCAATGATTTTTTTAAAGATTCTGTAAGTCGTTCTTTCATTGGTCGATTAGTACACACCTACGAGATGTCACTTACATTTGGCCCCCATAGTGGTTTTTGTTAATAATTCTCACGCAACATATCAGAAAAGTCATCGATTAAAAAATTAGATTGAGGTTGCACATGGTATCATTTAACAGGGGACGCTGACTCCATCCGAACACCTAGTCCCATCCCGTTTGGGATTAGTAATTATTTTTCATGTTGAGAACGTTTTATTATCCAAATTGTCGTATTCTCATGGATTGGAGTTGCGACTATCCATTGGTTCTTCTTCAATTTTTTTTACTTTCAGTCGGAAGCGTATGTCATTTATTCTCTCTTTTAAGCGCTTATTCGAGTTTGACTCGCATATGAACCGAAACAACGTCTGTCGTGTCTAGTATGGCTCCTCGATTAGAACTATAAGCATTTTAAACAAATCTAACATAATATCTTAGAAACCAAATTATAAATCTTCAGATGTTCGGGAAACATATAAGATACAAATCTGGTGAATATTGTACAAACACGGATCTCTGGGAATCCTGAAATGGGATCAGGTGCCATGTAGGTGTAAGCACCCTCCTATTGACCAGTCACACCCGCCACGAGTCTACAGTCAGTATCTTATATATAAGATACAAATCTGGGGAATATTGTACAAACACGGATCTCTGGGAATCCTGAGATGGGATCAGGTGCCATGTAGGTGTAAGCACCCTCCTATTGACCAGTCACACCCGCCGCGAGTCTACAGTCAGATTTAAATGAAATAATTGAGGTTTGTTAATATATATCTATCGATATGTTATCATTAAAACAAACGGTGATGTAACACTTAATAACAAATGTCAGATTTTGAAACGAGAAACACATTTTTAGTACGTCAGATGGAATCCACATTTTCTCACATTTCATTGGTTTTGTCGTAAGGACCCTTTCCTCGGTCGCTGGCCCATTAACTCATTCACTGCTAAAGACACATTTGGATTGGTCTAAGTCATTGATTTACAGAAGCGTCTATTGTTTTTGTCAGGGGTTGATGAGTTAATATACGTTAATCGTGCATAGTCGAGAAGTTATCATTTCCACGCACATGATCGTTAAATAAAGCCTATTTCGTCTTTAACAGAGGTAAAGAAAATTAAAATGACTGTCACAGTGATGATAAAAGTTGTCTAATCTCGAATTATCGACACTCGATTTATCGCCATTCTCACTATAACGCCACATTTTAGGAACGTTTTTCCTGCTATATCAAATTCTATTTATAAGTGCGGTCCAAATTCATCATCGCCATCCGCCACTTTATTTTTGGAACAAACGTCCATTTCAAATTGTTTTGTCTCGTACTGAAATGTCGCATTTCTTTGGATAGAACGAGTCACGTGATTGCCGTCCATGGTTCTATGGAAAGTCAGTAACAAAAAAAAAAAAAAGACGGCAATGGCGGATGATACGAAACACAATTTTGTGTACAGTGGCAATTGAAGATATGTCCTAAATGAGAAGACGGTACTCGACAAAATAAAACAGTTACTGACCGTTCATGAAAATATGTCATGTTGATCTAGTCAATGGAAGGCGAGGCTTCGCCTTCCATGGACTTGATCGAACCGACATATTCCCGTGGTCGGTCAGTAACAAACCTAAAGGAAGTGACTTCATTGGTCACTTATAGATCATCGGTGTAAAGCCATACACCAGTAATAAGATCAAGGTAATAACAAGATAATTGCTTAAGATGAACCGTTGTCATGTTTTCTGTTGACTAAAGATAAATCTTTGATACCAAAGATCGGTAATTCTATTTTCCCCAAGATGCAAGATCGCCAAACTCGATATATCGCCTGAAATTCTAAAAAACAAAAAGTGGCGGCGGTTTATCGAGAATAAACCATACAGTGGACAAATAATATTTCCAAAATTATAATCATAATGTTTGTAAATTACAGGGCTGGACACTGGGTCAAATCGGACCATCTTTCCTGGACCTACAAATAATTACAAACACAAATTTAGACAAAGGATCTGCCTTTTTTACCATCCACGCCATTGGATATCTCATTGGATCGCTGTTTGCCGGAATCATGTACGATAAATTGACATTAGATAAATCTTTGTTGCTGTTTGGTTCGTTAGTCGGAAATGCTGTTATTTCAATATTACTTCCATGGTGTAGTATGTATGAGTTGATGATGTTTGTCCATATCCTCAAAGGAATTTTTACTGGTGGACTGGATACATGTAAGTTTTTTTTTTACATACGAACATGTTCAAATTCACCAGTAGATGCTAAAACATTCTTAATTCTAATTTCACCTAAATTCACATACCGGTATTAAGTTTTTCAAAAATAATAATCCAATAAAGAACAATATAACCTCCTAATGTGCACCCCACCCGTTTCATTTGCCATCTCGGTTAACGTCACAAGTTTTGAAAGTCCATTTTTTTCTAATTTTTCCTATAGTTTCATTTTGAGTTCCCCTCGACATATCGCCAGACCCCTTTATAATGTCAAAGTTTGACTAAACAAATGGGGCAGTATAACGACGTTTTACTGTATTCCAAGAGAACAATTACTCAGAATATGTTACCATTATCTTTTATCAGGTAGACCCTTTCACGTTAACTGCGGTTCCGTGACTTTGAGCAGCAAAATGATACAGATACCTGCAAAAGCATAGACGTCGTTATAGTAACTGATTATTTCTTGACGTAATTTTCCGGGAATCTGTATTATTTTGCCGCTCAAAGTTACAGGACCGCAGTTATTGTGAAAGGATCTATTTATTTATCAATTTTAGAACGATCTCCTCTTTGTTTTATTGCTATCCTTCATTGCGCGCAAAGCTCATCGTTTATATGGAAACGTCGCCAGCTGTGGTTGGAGTGTCACCATTTTTAACCAGTGCTATGGACTGATGCCCATGCTTTGAAAGTTCTTTTACAGTGTACCAGGGGTTTCAGTTCTATTTAACAGACACGTCAATTTCACTGTCACTTGACGATAATTAGTCACATCCATGTTCAGGTCTAACGTATAATCTGTCATTGAATTTAAGATCTTCTATTGATATGCGTTGGGTAAAAGAAATTGATTAATAATGGTCTCACGGCGGGTGTGACCGGTCAACAGGGGATGCTTACTCCTCCAGGGCACCTGATGCAATGTCTGGATATCCATAGGTCTATGTTTGTCCAATATTCATTAGAACGTCCTGAAGACATTTACTTTAGTATCTGATTTTTTTATATTATATAACTGTAGTACAAAAGTTTTCAAATATCTTCATTTATTAATGCATGTATGATTCGTCTTTGCAGGTGGAAATGCACATATGATGTATATTTGGAATGGAAATTGCCGAACATTTATGCAATCATTGCATTTCTCATTATCCGTCGGTGGTATCCTCTCCCCATACGCTATGTCTCCTTTTCTTGTCACGGAGTCTGACGTCCAATTAACATTTTCAGACACCAATTACGATTCTTCCACCATAAGTTATATCAATAATACTGGATTCAGTTTTACCTCATCTAATCACCTAGGAAACAATGTGCAAACAAATATAACCGAATCGCCAATAACTGGAATAACAAACGTCGAGTTCAAAACAGAAAATTCATATGAGTCTAGATTGTATATAGCATACTATATTACTGCTGGTCTTACGATGTCTGCGGCTTTACCTTTTTTAATCATTTTCATAAAATCCAAATGCAAGACTGATATCAGAAATAAAGGAGGATCTGTAGAGAGTAGGTCATACCACAAGCTTACCATGATTAATAAAGTAATTTTCTTTGTAATGATCGGTATGTTTATGTCTCTTTATGTTGGTAATGTTGATTCATTCACGGGTTACCTTACTGCATTTTGTGTTAGACATATGAATTGGACCAAAGCTGACGGAGCGACGCTAACATCGGTCTATTGGGCGGGGCAGGCTGCTGCTGGATTTGTGGGTATATTCATGATTAAACATTGTAGACCTTCTCTTGTAGTTTATGTGTTGTGCGCGTGTTTCTCGGTGTGTCATCTAGGTTTCTTTTTGTCTGCATTTCTTAAAATTGACATCGGAATTTGGATGAGTTCTGTGGGACTAGGTTTGTCTGGATCTCTGATTTTTCCAACAGTATTTTCTTGGACACATGAGGAGGTAATGGCAGTTAGCGAAAAGATATCCTCTTATTATATGGTAACAGCAAATTCAGGTCCTGTCTGGACACCCCTTGGTCTCGGACCTTTAATGGAGGTATACTCTCCTATGTGGTTCTCGTATATAATGCTGGGACAATCTATTGCTCTTGTTCTCTCATTTTGTGCAGCTACATTTGCTGTACGCAGGAGATCCTCGATCGGAGAAGCAGCAGAAGAAGATCCGAACAAAGGCTACAGGAATCAAACTTTTCATGATGATTAAATACCAGAAAATATTGTCGGCACGTTGTTTTTTTTTTAATTATTCCGATAAACCGTTATTTTATGAGATTAAAGGGGCAATACTTTTTTTTTCAATTTTCCCTTTTTTTACTACTTATATTGATATTCAATTACAAGAAAGAGATATGCATAGGCATAAAAATTCTTAAATTCCTATATATTTTGTAAAAATTGCTTGAAAAAACCCAGACTTTTTCAATTGCACTTAATTAACTCGACCTTACTGTTTGTATATAAAAAACACACTGGACCTGACCATAGTTTCAAAAACATATGTAGGAATAATAGATTCTTCATGTCTGTGCATATCTCTTCTTTGTTATTGCATATCAAGTACAAGTAGTAAATGTAGAAAAAGTTGAAATATGTTTGGTAAACACAGGTTAATACCCCTTTAAAACATCTCATGTTTATAACAAGCTAAGATTGTAATATTCAATTTCTGTATTATATAACAAATAATCCCCCTTATTTTCTTATTCATAATCCATTTAAGAAAACGTTAGAGAAGGTTCTTAAACTTGTTCTGGTTGTTTAGGAGACATAACATTATGTTTTGATTCCTGAGTACACGGTAAAAAGTTTATAATACAACCATTTTCATAGCATATGGGCTGATATAATTTTTAAAAAAAATTAATTTAGGATATGATATGAAAATGATCATTTACCTATTTTAGCGGTATTATAATATTAGCGCCCTTCACGCTAAAGTAATTGCGCTTATTCAAGTTCAGCGCTAAAATTTCTCCATTCCGTCATTCTGCCATTCTGCAAAACTAATAAAATTATTAGCTTGAATTCAAGATCCCGCTTTTAAGTCTACACCCCCTCAGAGCTCTAAAATACGAGAGCTCTAATTTAAATACACATACAATACTCAATCTAAGACACAAGAATGTTTTTAATTTCAACATTTTAATGTCTTTAAATGCAATTCAACATCTTAATGTCATTAATTTCAATATCTTAATATCTTGAAGAATCAATATTTTAATGTCTTAAATTTGACCATTTTAATGTCTGTCTTGAAGACTACAAATTTGAATGTTTTGAAGACGTAATATACATATATATGTACATATACAAACCTGAATTTTGTCTAATTACAGACCTCTGGGTAATCCAAGCACCCACTTAAATAACTTGCAGACACGTTTTAGCTTCATTTACAAAAGCGCGTGTTACTATAGATAGCACGATTATAGAGAAAAATTGAGTGTAATTAACAAACTCCCATGATACAAATTAAAAAAAATATATGATCATTTATGAAAAGTTCTGACTCCCCGCCCTTGTGGACGATTCTCTCTGGGACCGGCACTTAACACAAAATAATAAAAATCAATTGAATACAAGAAATGTTAAATATTTATACATTTTTGCCTGAAAGCAACTGAAACGCAGTTTAATAATTAACAGTGATTACGACACAACGCATTGTTTTCTGTGTTTACAGTTTTGGCTATGTACAAATGTTTTGCTACACAATAATGTCATGTCTGTCTTATTGATTAATGCTATTTACACGTGTATTGATAAACTGTAAATCGGATATATCCCCAGGAAACAACTGAACTCCCGATTAAAGTACATCATTTCCATATATTCCAATAATTTATCAAAGAAAGTTTACGTCGATTATCCAGCTTAACCTATTTCTATACATATAGGTTAGATATGACCTTGATGCCTAGCTGTATTTTCTGTCGATTCATAATTAAAATATTAATTCGTCTGAATTGTTCAGTAGTCTGGCTCATGGCATTTCGGGAAATTCAATTAATTTGCATCATGATAGTTACCTTCTGTATCCATCTCATCAAGCTCGGTACTAAGTTATACGACAAACGCGACGATTTCGGCTTTCTCGTCGTAAATTTTTCACATTAAAGTAGTAATATCCCATAGTCACCCGTATATGGAGTTTATATTTCACAAATGATCCGATATGCCAGGGCGTGTTCAACATATGAACATTTCATATACAGATGTAAACTACTCACTGACAAATTATTGACACAGGGATATCGAAAACCGCTTTTGTTGTCAACGTTTCGCAAATTTTACGGTCGGTATAATAGTCTTGTTTGCGATTACTCTGTTCTACTAAGTGAGGCGGATGTGTCGACAGGGGATGCTTACTCCTCCATGGCACCTGATCCCACCTCTTGGTTTCCAGAGGTCCATGTTTGTCCATTTTTACCAGATTTGTATCTTTATCCTGGACATCCTAAACATTTATACTTTGGTATTTATTTATACTTTTATATTGGTAGAAGATTTGGGGGTGGGTGGGGGTGGTCAGACTTAAGATGCTTAAAGAAAGATAATTACCACTCTCTCGGTAAATGCCGGGTAAAAGAACTGAAAGGTACGGATATAATGTAATATTTCGGCGAGTCAGAACACAAAGTCCTGTTAACATTCTAAATTAAGTATGAATCATTTAGAGTTAAAACCACGTGTTTACAATATGGCGGCCTTTACCTTTTCTGCATGTGGCGCATGCGCACATAGTGAATTACTCATTATAATCGATATTAATGAAATTGCTCATCGTTGCCTTTGTCAATAAAATCTTATAAATGTATATTTTTTCAGCAGTGTTTATCTATTGAGACTGAACGCAAACAAACCGTGTCCACAAGGCGTGGTACATTAGAAAACCATAAGTGCTTTAGGTTCAAGACCATAGCAACCATCAAAATATTTGACACCACATTTTATAGGTGAAAATATTTGTGTTTTAAACTGTTTCTCTCATTGACTGCATCACGTGCAAGTGCATGAATATTTTCTGAATACAATAGAGGGATATTAATAACCAATATTGTTTTAATGTGATACAAGAAACGGATTAATAAGGGTTTGAACTTATTGTCCAAATCCTTTTGATATGTTTTTATTACATGTTGTATTATATAAAATATGACGCAATGAAATAGTCTTTCAAGTGTATAATTGATTATTTGTCGGGACATAGACTTCAACCTCCCTTAATGAATTCTACGTTTTATATAAAAAAATGCATGTGCGGTTTTGAGAATTTTTGGTGACAATCTCGAAGTATATTTTAACCATGTCTCTATTCGCTGTCTTCTGCTTGCCATCACATACCTTAAGATTGTTTTATGAAAATGAAAGAAAACGTAGTCACATGGGGTACTTAGATCCTAGTACACCGTTCCCGAACGATTAAATTAATATATTAGAGAGAATAACTAAATCAATAATATCATTTCAGTTAGGAACATGTGTTATTCTATATTTGAAATGACAGCCAATATATCAATTAATACTTTTCCCTTGATTTAATCCTTTCAACCCTACATGCCATAATAGACTGGTCTATGTCAATAGAAAAGAGAATACCATTTAGATATTGAAGGGTGAAATGGCTTATGCCAGACAATTGTGCGTTATGAAAAAATATTGACCTATATATCATTGCTAATTAATTCTACTCATATGAACTGTTGAATGTGAATCCGGCGGTATCGGGTAACGGTATGAAATAACTATCATAGGTATGACTACATCAGCAACTTCATATAAATAATTTAACATCACATATAGTTCAACATAATTGAACTGACAAATCCAGAATTATTGATGTGAAATGTATCTCAGGCTAATACACAACAGAATACGTGAAAAGGTACTTCAACGAGAATCTAGTGCCGTAAATGGGAACTGAAATTGAATGCTTAGAAAGTCGGTCTAATTGAAATAGGAATAAGAAATATGTCTCTGTCAGAGTGAATGTCAATTAGTAGGTGTGTTACGATAAGAATTGCAAGATTTATGCATGAAGGGCTGGTTAATGTGGGAGGAAATCGGGGTACTCAATGAAAACGCACGTGTCTGAGCTCGCATCAACTTAAACCTTGTGTTGTGTGTCTCTACCTTAAAATCAAGAAAAGTTAACCCATTCACCCCTTAACGACACATTTGGACTGGTCGAAGTCAATGATTTACAGAAGAGTCCATATTTTTTCAGGGGTGGATGAGTTAATGCAGATTGAGTACTGAATAAATTACGTTATCTCGAGACCTGAGCGTGTCACCATAAAATTTGAGAATTTACTCAAGCCTGAGAATATTCTCAACTTGGCCTGCTCAGTCAATCAGATTTCAGGATCAGCCACTGTTGAGTATTTTTTTTACTGAAGTAATTCTAAAGTTTTATGGTTCCAGGTACCGGTCTCGTTTAGGTATTTCTAAAGAACCAAAAAGAGCTCGGAAATCAAAGTGGAATTGATTTACCTTTAAAGTAAACAGGGTTTGTAACGTTATATAATGTTAATATAGACATTTGGTCGAGAAATCCAAATCAATTCAAATAGCAGGATCCAGCAAATGTACTACCATACCTTTATCTTTACTCCTTACCATGATACTGACAGCCGTTGAGTAGAAACTTCAGCAATACTGTAAAGTTGCTTATACCAGAAGCGGTGTAAATCAGATGTGGATACTTAAAAATTCTAAACTTTTAGAAAATTTGAAGGCATACGATTTTTTTTTCAATTTCACAATATCAAAACATACGACATTTCTACTCTTTACACAACAAACCCACATCGAAAGAGAGACATTTTAGCATCATCGACAACTGTTTTTTCACTAAAGATGGTACCCGGAAACTTAAATATCTAGTCATTGGTTATCATGATACTTATTTTGTCCAACACCATTCTGATTCTGTACATAAATACACTGATCAGAAGTTGATATAAAAAGATGCTGGAGTTTCTAATAGGCAATATATTTGTGACGTTCGCAGACGTGATCTTTCAACAAACTGTCGGCATCCTTGTGGGAACCAATTGCGCCCCTTTATTGGCTGATCTGTTACTTTATTCATACGAAGCAGACTTCATTTAGAAACTTCTGGATCAAAAAAAGAAAAAAAATAGCGGAGTCCTTTAATTTGACATTTAGATGTATTGATAATGACAATTTTCATACAATTGTCAATGCGATGTATCCCAGCGAACTAGAAATATAAGATACAACAGAATGAAGCACACACGTTTCATACTTTGACATTTTACTTACTATAGACACAGACGGGAAATTAACAACAAAAGCGACGATTTCGACTTTCCCATCGTAAATTTTCCACATTTAAGTAGTAATACAATCGTCAACATATGAACATTTCATATATAGAGGTAAACTACTCACTAACAAATTATTGACATACATACATACATACATACATACATACATACATACAACATGCATACATACATACATACATACATACATACATACATACATACATACATACATACATACATACACACACACACACACACATACATACATACATACATACATACATACATACATACATACATACACATACATTCAACACACATGCATACATACATACATACATACATACATACATACATACATACATACATACATACACACATACATACATACATACATACATACATACATACATACATACATACATACATACATACATACAACATACGTCATACGTCACGTGCACATATATATGTTAATTATACTGACAATGTCTTAAAACCATTAAAGGTAAACCAGTGCTGTGTTCTGCGCCATTTTTCTATCGAGAACAAAAGATAAAACATAATATGAAAACATCTGCTCACCCTAGGGAACTAATTGCACTCATCACATGAATTAGCTATAAATGCATTACGTGACGAATTGTTCCAGGTATAACTGGCATACAAAAGATATATCTGACTAAAACTGCATGCGATATAATTCAATGTATCCATTCATATTCCTTATTTATCTCTCTAACAGACGATGTCATAGCAACAATATTGAGACATATTTCACTGTATGTACTTTCTTTTACAATTTCCAAATTTTCCATTTGTTTTACTTCATATTATCGAACTATATTATATTTTATTTTAACTGTTCAATTTATTCAAATAAACAATGTTTTCCTTGCAATGATTTTCTTTAATCATCAGATAGCAAAATACACAGTAAAAAACCTAAATATTATAATGGGTTCATATATTTTTAATGCATTATTCATAGAAGTACCATATTATTCGATTTATCGATATATCGATACTTTTTACTTATCGATATATAGTTATTTAATTTTTCATCAAGGACAGTCCAAAAATAAAGTAAACATTCAGACAATGAACAACAATGGCAACAGTTGCGACCTGGATTCAGATGGAACATTATCGATTATTAAATTAAATACAATAAAAATTAAATATTTAAAAAAATAAACAGAATTTATGAACAGAATTACCAATAAATGTATTTGATAGCAAAGATACAAGTATTACAATAAACCATGCATTTTAAATCTTCTTGAATGTTCGTTTTAATCCTTTCAACCCTAAAGACCATAATAGACCAGTCTCAACAATATAAAAAGGGGCATACCATCTTGATTTCCAGGGGTGAAAGCGTTAAGATAAAATATTTTAGTATTAAAATTTTGGAAGAAGAAAATGGCCTTCAAATTGCTTTGAGGATGTAATACAGTGGATAACGTAAACAGATTAATCACAGTTATCGAACAAATATTTTTAGCAGATTCTGTCTCTGTTTAGAGACTTATGGAAACGTTAGGGCTTATTCCCACGCTTCTACCGATTGCAACTCGTCTAAGGATTCTAAAATCGATCATTTGTAATGGAAGTAATGACTTTTACCCTATCATCTGAAGTTTTATACATTCGCCACTCCGATAATACACACCATGTAGATCATTTGACAGAAATAAATTTAAGAGGAGACCATGCCTATCCTTAAGATAAAATGTGGGGCACGGAGCTTTAAAGATAAAATATTGACGAGACAATGCACCCCTGAGACAAGTGGTATAAACATCCCCTGTCACAGCTGCCCTTAATAATTACCACGTGTCAGATTTGTAGTTGAAATATATTTTTTCGGTAATTGCATTTTGTCTGGGGTATCTGACTGGGGTATATGATATATATGAAATCGATGAACTGAGAATATATATATATATATATATATACATATATATATATATATATATATATATATATATATATATATATATATATATATATATATATATATATATATATATATATATATATAATCGATGATCTATGATATACATTATGAGATAACCTCAAAGTTTCACTTTAAATTAAAGTATATATTCAAATGAATGCATATTGTTTTATAATATTTTGATAATATCAATCCGTCCGACAAAACTTTTGATTTCGTCAACTGTGTAATTAACCCACCCCATGCCCATGTCTGTCTATCTATCTGTCTGTGTCTCTATCTATCTATCTATCTATCTATCTATCTGTCTGTCTGTCTATGCATAGATCCATCCAACTTTCAATCCATCCATCCATACATACATACCTACCTACCTACCTACCTACCTCCCTCC